>CM064575.1:81961591-81967765 GCA_032716605.1 Paralithodes platypus | reverse complement strand
TGCATGGGCAACTTGCGACCTAAACAAACGCACACAGTCACACACAACCAAACACACTCGGACACAATCTCACTCACTCTCACACACACACACACACGCACAAACACGCTCACCCAAACATGTACACACTCTTATACACAACCACATACATACACACACACACACTTTTTCACACACACAAACACACTCACACATAAATACACACTTTCACCCACTCTCACTCTCTCGCAGAACACTAACTCTCACTAGAAAAAAACACATAATTAGGCTTGCGCAAACAAACACAGCCAAAAAAAAGAATAACCACAAACACACACACACGCAAATACAAACACACACATTCCTTATCCTCGCTGCTTCTCCTGTCACCCCCCTCCCTCCCTCCCCTCCTCTTCCGACGTAAACAAACAAACATATACGTCACATGGGCTCTTCCCCCCCCCCCCCCCTAACACCTACACACATAAACAGTACTACCTTGCTATCTCTCTCTCTCTCTCTCTCTCTCTCTCTCTCTCTCTCTCTCTCTCTCTCTCTCTCTCTCTCTCTCTCTCTCTCTCTCTCTCCATTATCAGCACTACAAACATTAAATACACATATCCTCTCTCTCTCTCTCTCTCTCTCTCTCTCTCACTAAATGTCAGACCGGTCCCAGGGCTCCGTTTAGCCCTTCTGAGTTGGTTTACATATAGATAGAACAATTGGTCGTCTGGCTACTGGTAAATACACACATACACACACACAGCCATACACACACATACAGTCATACAGTCATACACACACACATACATATATATATATACATATATATAATATACAGTATATACACATACATGTCATACACAAACACATGTAGACACTCAACCATAGACACATACAGTCAAAACTCAAACACGTCCAGATATACACACACACACACACATACACACACAGTCCCACATTCAAACCTCTCTCTCTCTCTCTCTCTCTCTCTTATGCTAATACAGAACCAATGATTATCAATCTACCCATCTACCCAGCCCATCTAAAACCACTCAAACCCTATTAAGCTATCAAAGGAGTACCAAGGAAAGCAAGCAACAACATATATACCGATCCTTACGAGGCTGTTTGTGTCACCAAAACCATTATGATGGGGACAAAAGATGGCTTAGAAGGGACCTGGTACTCGACAGGAAAATAAGAAAATAGAACTGTCTGACTACATCTCTTCTAACAAACAAGGTAATGTGCGCATGTCTTGTTATTCATCTGTACACGTAGTCAGTCGGGGATTAAGGGCGAGATGTTTGTCTAAGCGATTTGTAAAGGTTTCAACAGTGCTGCAGTCTTGAATATTGCTAGGCATGCAATTCATCAATTTAAATATTACTTTGTTGTTATTATTATTATTATTATTATTATTATTATTATTATTACGCATGCACTAATTTTTCTTTAAAAAATGCCTACCCTTAAGGGGGGTGACCTGCTTTTTGTTATTTCTGTCCTTTTCTCTCTTTCTCTGGGTTGTATCCATTCGGCCCCATTCAGCTAACTATTTTAAGACGTTTATCCCCATCTAGGTGTCGATTTCTTCCTGGCGAGCGATAGCGAGCCAGCATTATATGAAGAAATCCGGCTTCGCCGGAGAAATTTTTCTATCGAAAAATGTACAAATTTAGCCTGCTGTCAAACAAAAATAAAAAATATGCTGGCTCGCTACCGCCTACCAGTAAAAAGTTGACACCTGGATGGGGATAAACGTCTTAAAACAGTAGGCTGAATGGGGCCAAATGGATACAAGCCAGAGAAAGATAGAAAAGGACAGAACAAAAACAGGTCACCCACCTTAATCAGAACACCGCGTGCGAACTGTCTAGTTATGTTCCCTCCACCAACCGACTTTACTCCTAAACTCAATTAATGAAATCAACAAATACATGTGGCAGTCCAGGGATTCGAACCTAGGATGCTCACACCGAAATTCAGCGCATTTATCCATTGCGCTACGAAGACATTCATGGAGTCAAATTATATTACTGCACCCTTTGTTTACATCGTTAGTGCGAGAATATAGTTGCATATAAAAACATTCCCTGCAACTCCAGTCAAAATATAGTTGCATATAAAAACATTTCCTGCAACTCCAGTCAAAATATAGTTGCATATAAAAACATTTCCTGCAACTCCAGTCAAAATATAGTTGCATATAAAAACATTTCCTGCAACTCCAGTCAAAATGTATGAAAATAGCAGATGTAGTATACAGATCTTTAAGCTACGACATAGGAGAAATATGTAAACAAAAATAAATAAATAAATAAATAAATAAATAAATAAATGTATAAATAAAAAAATAAAAATATCAAACAAAAATATTGTGACAAAAGCCAATGTTGGTATTCGTGAGTTTCCCAACATATGAACATTCGTTGAACAATAGTTAAATGTGGCGTAAATATACCGCAGATTGTGTGAGTAATATACGGTATAAGTAAATGTTTGTGTACACTCAATTCACGGCAGTAGCTAGCTCGCTCTCGCTGTATCTATCTATCTATCTATCTATCTATCTATCTATCTATCTATCTATATATTTAACTATACTCGGTTTCTTTTCAACTGACGGTAAATTGCAAAGTTCTCATCAATATTTCTCCGTTATTATTAAGATTTGTTTTAGACATATGATGCTAATTATATAAACTTGGCCTTAATATGATGCAGAGACATAGTAGTTTCATATTTAGCCATTAAGTATCGAGAAATTAGCGGCTAAGGGATTCAATTCACCGTCAGTTGAAATAAAATCGACTATATCTATCTATCTATCTATCAATCTCAAAACACGCCCACCACTCTTGACAGCGCAGCATAAAATCATTTTCTTGTAATGAAAAAAGAGCTGTGAGAGAGAGAGAGAGAGAGAGAGAGAGAGAGAGTGAGAGTGAGTGAGTGAGTGAGTGAGTGAGTGAGAGTGAGAGGAAAAGAGTGAGAGTGAGAGGAAAAGAGAGAGTGAGAGAGTATGTGTGTGTGAGAGAGAGCCAGCGTTGGTGTGTATGTGCGTATGTATGTTTGAAGAAGATCAACAATTTAGTGTCCCGAAGTGTTAAAGGTCAGTGGGATTAACTCTTTCACGCACATATGACGCAGAGGTCATATGTGCCAGATTAGCAATAAGAAATAGAGTTCTCTCTCATATAATTACCTCTCCAAAATTAGTTTTCTGCCCACAGCTAACTCAAAGACAACTGCAGAGGTTGAAGTAACTAAACTAAAGGTTTCTAAATACCCCTGATGGTAGCAAAGGCTTTAAAGTATCCCTAATAGGCTCAAAATCGCGTATATGTCGGAGAGGGTTAACGAGATATTTGAGGATTAACTATAGCTGTGGATTAATTGTATCAAAATCCTGTAAGCCGTCCCAGGATTCACCTAATTTGGGTATATATTGGTGATACGTAATTCCCTTACTGTGTTCGTATAAGTTTTGGTTTGTTTATTTTGCAAGTTTTACATTATAATTATGGTATGATTTTTTGTGTTGTTGTTGTTGTTGTTGTTCCCCAAGCTGCCTGGCCGAACAGCCCCAAGGCCCCGAGCAAGGCCAAGGCCATAACCGAGCGCCCCCACAGAACCCTCCCCGCCGACCACAATAAAGCCTGGGTGACCGAAGCCACTCCATGGCGGGGAGCTAAGGAGGGTGCGGAAATGTCCGGGAAACCAAAGCCCCACCCAGGGCCCTGTGTCCCTCAGCAATTATGAAGAGAAAGTTGAGGGGCAAGGGAAAAATGTGACGCTTTGGCTTCCAATCTTGGTAGATTGGGAGGTCAATCCACGTTAGAGACGCCGTCACTTGAGATCTAGAAAATATATAAGTAAAAGGAACAGTCAGAGTAAGCTATGGGTATGGCAGAGATTGCTCAGTTCTCACTCTGATAGACCAGCCCATCACCACATGACTAGAACCCAATCCTCTCAGCATCAGCTAGGAAAGGCCCTAGAAAGCCGCCTTTGGCGGGGGGATAGCTCCCCTATTTCAACCCTTTTTGGGGTTGGGCACCCGCCGGGGACTATAGTCTATTCGCTGTAAGTAGGCGACATTTCATGACCTCTATCATCTGTAACTCAAAAAGGGCTAGAGCAAATTGGCTGTAAATTTCCACATCTATTCCTTGGCTGACTCTTCCCAAATGGTGGAAATATTAGCTCGAATACTGTAGTCGTATTTGAGTTACAGAGGTTAAAAGTCAGGGTTTTTCGCCTACTTACAACAAATAGAGTAAAGTTTGAAGGCCTTACTATAGTATATTTGTTACTATAGGCTAGTATGACTATAGTAAGGCCTCCAAACTATACTCTGTTTATTTTCAGCTGACGATAAATTGAATCCCTGAGCAGCTAATTTATCGTTACTTAATGGACAAATACGAAACTACTATGTCTCTGCATCATATTAACACCAGGTGTATATAACTAGCACCATATTAACACCAGGTGTATATAACTAGCACCATATTAACACCAGGTGTATATAACTAGCACCATATTAACACCAGGTGTATATAACTAGCACCATATTAACACCAGGTGTATATAACTAGCACCATATTAACACCAGGTGTATATAACTAGCACCATATTTCACTACAAAATCTTAAAAATAACTGAGAAATATTGATGGGAACTTTGCAATTTACCGTCAGATGAAAAGAAACAGAGTAGGCTATAGGCATTACCCCTTTCTGTACCGGTGACGTCTTTTTTATTCGATTTCAGCTACATTTAGACGAGTTTATTCAGCTTAGGTTGGATATATGATAGCTAAACAGACTGGATCAGCCCGTCCTACACATTTTAGACAACCAATCCCCTTAGCTCTCGTCAACAAGTCCTGAATCTTGCAGACAACACCGAGCTCTATAACAGCTCGTTTTGCATATTACATACACCGATGAAGCACGGCCAACATATTGATGGCATTTCCAAAGCTACACCTGCCACATGAATCATTGAATACATCCTGTGGGATAATGTTGTCAATTTAGCTACTTTCCCGCTAGATCTAGAGGTATTTACTTCGATCTAAAGGCCATGTTTTACATCTAGCGACATGAATTCTTGTGGTATGCTGTAGATTTGAGCCATTTACGAGCGATAATGTAGAGATTGTGCCATTATTCTAACAATTTTTCGGCGTGTATTTACTATGTGGCGGAGCTGATTTGGCAACCCTGACGTGGGAGAGCAACACCGATAAGGATTACAAGACCGAATGGTTCTCAACCATCTACAACGTCGCCTGCAGCCAGCCATATCCACTGGCCTTCACCACCTTTATCGCCTACCCCTATGCAGTCCCCTGAACTATTGTCTTCCCCACCGAGAGGCGCACGAACTTCAAGAAGTATCATGGGTGCTATATTCTACGATCTGTGGAGGGACTGGAGACCTAATATGACTGACTCTATATCGCTTACTATCATTCAAACTGAAAAACAACAAACCAAGATCCTGGGCCAGTGTTTGCATTGGAAGTATTGAACACATGCATTCCTTATTTTTGTAAGTATTAATATATTGTTCATTCAACTAGAATATAATTAGACTATTCAGGAACACGAGTGTATGAGTGGCTCGCTGGTGTAGTGATTAGCATCTTGGACTTCAACCCAGAAGGCCCAGGATCGCGCCCACGCTCGGCGCATTAAAGATTTTTCACAAGCACTGAGTCATTACCGTCCCTCATGAGCAAGGGGATGGGGTAGTAGTACAGGACCCCAATGGAAATACGCCTAATCGGCCTTATTGGGCTACCCTTAGCTGGCTTAGCATGCACTAGCTTTAAGAACTATTATTATAACAGACAATTTTCAATGACACCGTTCCCCAATGTTGTGTGGCAAGATTGGTAGGTATATAGAATATATAGCATGATATATAGATAGACAGACACATGAAAGAGAAATGAGCCATACTGAAGGGAGAAAGAATAATAATAAAAAAACAAAACCTAGCAACTCAATGAGAGCCAACCAATCAGCGACCTCGACCTTACCCGGAGGCGTGGAAGCGACCAATTAGCGGCGAGGATTGCCTCTTTAGCACTTCACATCTTTCAAAGGGCTAGACAGACAAACAAAAAAGATAGAAAGAGAGAGAGAGAGAGAGATAGATAGAGAGAGAGAGAAC
>CM064575.1:81896591-81956591 GCA_032716605.1 Paralithodes platypus | reverse complement strand
TTTTTTTACCATTTCTCTCCCAACTTAATAGATTTAGCCAAAAAAAAAAAAAAAAAAACTGGCACTGGCAGAAGCACACCGTCAAAATTGGCTGGCACTCAGCGGGTAACTCCTCCAGGATGAATTCCTCGATGTTGTTCATGGTGCCGATGAAGGACTGGGAATGGGAATGGTGTGGCCATTCCTGCCCTTTTGTAGTTCCCAGATTCCAACCCAGATACGTGGTTGACAAAGACTGTCTTTGTCTGTGTTTGGTCAGACGGGTGTGCCTACGATTGGCCAGAACCGGTCCAGGTACGACCTAACAAATCCCAAGACGTGCGGCCTCAGCTACGCCGGTCTTGAGGGGGCGTGGCATGGGCGTGGCCTGTGTTCCCGCAAATCGTGCAGCCCATGAGGTCGAACGGGGCTATGCTTACGCACGTCGCAAACACGTACGTAGTTCAATACGACTCCATTACGTCTGACGTAACACTGGCCCCGTTACGCTACGTCTGTCGGGAAGTGCAATAGACGTGGAAGAACGGGCGTTCAACGGCAGAAACTACTCGCGTCTTTACATAAATTGGCGATACGCCGGACGGGAGCAATATACGTGAATGTGTGACCCCACCATTAACCCCATTAGTTTTGAGATTTTAAGACATTCATCCCATTTTTAAGCGATTTGCGTGTGTATATGTTAAGAGATACAGAATGGGTGTGTATGTATTAAGAGATACAGAATGTGTGAGTGAGAGCGTGTGAGAGAGAGAGAGAGAGAGAGGGGAAATTAGCTCAATCTGGTGGTGGAAATCAAAGCGGAGGTGATAATTGGTGAAGTATCGGGAACTTCGGAGTGTCTGGGGAAAGGAGGGGGAGCTATTATAAATGTATATATTTTGAACATTTAGGCTAACTTGACACAAAACACACACACACACACACACACACACACACACACACACACACACACACACACACACACGCACGCACACGCACACACACACACACACACACACACACACACACACACACACACACACGGAAAGCTTAGTCAGACAAACACTGTACATAGTGGAACAGTACACACACAAATGTATACATGGTGTTTGACAATCTGATTATACTGACTAGTAAGCTCAGAGATACATAGCCTACTGTATATGATTATACTGACTAGTAAGCTCAGAGATACATAGCCTACTGTATATGATTATACTGACTAGTAAGCTCAGAGATACATAGCCTACTGTATATGATTATACTGACTATTAAGCTCAGAGATACATAGCCTACTGTATATGATTATACTGACTATTAAGCTCAGAGATACATAGCCTACTGTATATGATTATACTGACTAGTAAGCTCAGAGATACATAGCCTACTGTATATGATTATACTGACTATTAAGCTCAGAGATACATAGCCTACTGTATATGATTATACTGACTATTAAGCTCAGAGATACATAGCCTACTGTATATGATTATACTGACTAGTAAGCTCAGAGATACATAGCCTACTGTATATGATTATACTGACTATTAAGCTCAGAGATACATAGCCTACTGTATATGATTATACTGACTATTAAGCTCAGAGATACATAGCCTACTGTATATGATTATACTGACTAGTAAGCTCAGAGATACATAGCCTACTGTATATGATTATACTGACTATTAAGCTCAGAGATACATAGCCTACTGTATATGATTATACTGACTATTAAGCTCAGAGATACATAGCCTACTGTATATGATTATACTGACTAGTAAGCTCAGAGATACATAGCCTACTGTATATGATTATACTGACTATTAAGCTCAGAGATACATAGCCTACTGTATATGATTATACTGACTATTAAGCTCAGAGATACATAGCCTACTGTATATGATTATACTGACTAGTAAGCTCAGAGATACATAGCCTACTGTATATGATTATACTGACTATTAAGCTCAGAGATACATAGCCTACTGTATATGATTATACTGACTAGTAAGCTCAGAGATACATAGCCTACTGTATATGATTATACTGACTATTAAGCTCAGAGATACATAGCCTACTGTATATGATTATACTGACTATTAAGCTCAGAGATACATAGCCTACTGTATATGATTATACTGACTAGTAAGCTCAGAGATACATAGCCTACTGTATATGATTATACTGACTATTAAGCTCAGAGATACATAGCCTACTGTATATGATTATACTGACTATTAAGCTCAGAGATACATAGCCTACTGTATATGATTATACTGACTAGTAAGCTCAGAGATACATAGCCTACTGTATATGATTATACTGACTATTAAGCTCAGAGATACATAGCCTACTGTATATGATTATACTGACTATTAAGCTCAGAGATACATAGCCTACTGTATATGATTATACTGACTAGTAAGCTCAGAGATACATAGCCTACCGGTACTGTATATGATTATACTGACTAGTAAGCTCAGAGATACATAGCCTACTGTATATGATTATACTGACTAGTAAGCTCAGAGATACATAGCCTACTGTATATGATTAAAAATGGAAAACAAGTGATAGAAAGACTTTTTATTTCAGTAACGTCAATATTTGTATAATTCAATAATATAAAAACACATACGCTACCAAGTAAGCAAACGATATCGAATACAAATTAATCATACTTTCTATCATCCAGAAACCTACATTAATATTGCATTTCGGTTTAATAGCGATCTCTACGGCTCCAACTTCCTTATAGCCAGAAACTCGCAAGTGGTCAATTGGCTAGATTACCCTAACCCTATTTAGTCTGTCCATCTGAGGATAAATTGACATGTCACCATCTGAGATCATTTCTCGGCTATTACCGGTACAGGTATAGAGATTTTGTAGCCTACCAACTGTACCTTTCTTATGGTTACTGACATAACCTAACCTCACCAAACTGAATTAACCTAACATCTAAATAGCTACAGTATATATGTTAAACATAACAATGTAATTGAAGAAGTAAATCAAACACGAAAAAAAAAATATATATAGGCCTCTCTCTCTCTCTAAATATATATATATATATATATATATATATATATATATTAATTGCCGACAATTGCGAGTGAACATTAATTTTGAAATAAAAAGTATCGAAAAACGTGCTAAATCTCGAAACGCAACAAACGCACTCACACAATACCGGTGCTTAATTATACTCTAGCAATCAGACTAAAATACTAGCCTACATTGTCTAATCACCGAAAATCACAAAACAATTGCACTTCAGGTGGTTATCGGAATTCTTCGATAGCACATATTCCTCTTCCGTAAAGTTTGCACGATTATCTAAATTTAGACATTAGCCTACCTTTACGATAGGCTATTGCGTGGGTAACAGTCTAGAACATGTTTTAGTTCTACTTAATTCCATAAACTGTATATATAATAAGGCCTAGGCTAACATAATTAAAATACACCAAATTAGACATTTAAGAATATATCCCCGTCAAATAAATACCCAAGCATGAACATCATGGTAACTAGGCCTAAGGCTACAATAATAAACTTTGGTTAGGCCTAGTAGTATTGACAATAGCCTACTGCATTCCGTAAATACCAGTGGGCTATATTATGTTACCATATCACTTAATCTGACCGCAAAACTGTTAATCTTATAAAACACGAATAACAGTTCCACAAAGAACATATATGGCAACTGTCAGAAAATGAAATGCGAACCAGACAGCGAGGCGTCATCTCCAGCATCTGTCACTTTCAGCCACATCATCCCTTTATCAAGCTCCAAATATCAAAAAAACATATACAACATTATCTAAGGACATTGTATGCTTACCAGTTGCATGTTCAGTGCCATCATCAGCATGTAGAGGATCTTAATTGGTGGAAATAAAAGCACTGGGGATGCGCGAGTTAAATGCCGATGCCACGTTGTTGTCATCAAACAATGTCACATCTACGATTACGTAACGTTCCTAATTTTGCCCAAGTTATTATATCCATCCTTCCTGCCATATAGCTAATTATAATAAGTAGAATAAATTATTAATGACTGATAAATGCTGTACCTAACAACAACAATTGAGTGATCGGTTGATATGATAATTACAGCTTCAGTGTAAAGATACGAAGCGCGAGACAACACGTTGGGCAGCATAGCGTGTACGTTTCTACGATGGAAGCATTGGCATTTATAATTGCGGTAGAAACAACAGAGGCGGAAACGAAGAAATTAGAAACGATACAGAATAAAATCGGGAGGACAGGATTGGGGGCAAATAAATACGTAGCTCAAGAAGCAATCCGAGGGGAGATGGGGTGGAGTACGTTTGAGGAAAGGATTGGGAAAGCGAAAGGGAAGTACAAAGTGAGACTAGAGGGGATGGAGGAAGATAGGTGGCCGGGGAAGGTATACAGATGGGCGAGTGAGCAAAGTAAATGGAACAGAGAGTGCAAAAAAAGATTGGGGAGGATAAATATAAAACAGGACCGGGTGGGGGGGGGAATTTAGAAAAAGAAATGAGAGAGGGGAGTGGGTCATACTAGAGAATGGGAGGGGATGTGTCAGAGAGATAGAGAAGGGGATAAAGGAGGAGGGGAGAAGAAGATGGAGGGAGGGGGTAGAAAATAAAGCCACGCTGGCATATTATAGAGAGAAGGAAAAAACCAGCTAGAGAACTGTACTATGATGGGGGATGGGGATCGAAACTCCTATTTAAAGCAAGAACAGGATCGCTAGAAACAAATGAGAGAACAAGGAGATGGAATGGAGTGGGACCGCACTGCAGTCAATGTGAAGTGGGAGGGGATCCAATAGTGGAGGATGTAGAACACATAGTAACCGAGTGTACAAGATATAATGAGGAGAGAGAGGAGTTGGAGAGGTACATGAGGAATAGAGTTGGGGAGAGGGGGTGGGAGGAGATTAAGCAGAGGGAAGATAGAGGGGTGGGGGCGCTATTGGGGTTAACACAGGAGATGGAAACACAAGAGATGGAGATGATGAAGAGGATATTGGAGAAAATGTGGAGGAAGAGAAATGAGTGAGGGGGGGGGGGGGGGGAGGAGGTGAGGGGGGGTTTATACAAACAAAACAAAAACTGTCTCTTAAACTATCCTTCTACTCTAAACTTTCCCTCCTACTAACGTTTCTGAGCCAGTACCGATACAAAGGTCAGCCCTGCGGATCTGCACGGTCTGCGGGCGGGTTCAAAAGAAGAAGAAGAAGAAGGCAATTTGGCAGTGAACTCTTCAAAGCATGGACGAAATCGCTGGAGCTAAACAGTAGGACAAACAGGTGATCGACTGAGGGAAGCAAGATATATGTGATATGTGTAAGTGGTGAGGATGGGACAGTTGAATATATTTTAAAATGTGGAGGATATGAAAGGGAAAGACGAAGCATGCTGGGTTCTGTGATACGAGAAATTGGAGTACCGTAGCCTAAATGAATGGAATGATGTGGTGGGGAGGTTAGACAGGATGGTGTTCTACCTGTTGGGTTTGAGCACCCTAAATAAGTGGAATTAAATCACGACACAAAGTGTCAGGATTTTCTGGAGATGTGGAGAAAAAGAGCACGGTTGTAGCAGGAATAATATAGCCTAGTTACTGTAGCCATTATTATTATAGCCTAATGGGCGGATAGCCTTGAGGATGAAAGGGTCGAACTACTACTTTTGTTTTTTCTCAACCTGTCCTTTCCTTCTTAGTTATAAGTTTATCCAAACAGATAAAGCCGATCTTAAGGCCACACCTTTGTTTTATTCAAGTGTGACTCTCACCAAGACAAGATCATGGCTACTTTATTTGTTTTATTAGTGCACTGCATAGTTATTTCAGGAATGTTGCTTGCAATGACGTAATTGACATCAGTTTTTGGTTACCATTAGACGATTTTCTTTAGCTTATAATCTACCTTTAGGACTTACGGTAATAATAAACCATCTGAACAACGTAGGTTCTTAAGCTACATAAAATCGTCTAACTTGAACCAGAATCAAAGGTAAATAGGCGTCATCTTGCTGAAGGGGTTAAATTATTGCTATGTATTAACCATAGTTGCAAGTGACCAAAAGCCAATCATATTTTATCTATATCTATCTATCTATAGGCCTATATATATTCATACATTTGTATATGCATGTATCTATATACCCAGACTTGGCTGACTCGAGACAGAGGCCGAACAGAAGCAACCTTAAACTTTTCATGCATATAGGCCTACCAATTACATTTAATTTAGTCAACCCTTTGATTATTTTCATCTAAAAAATGTCTAAATCCAAATAAGATCATTATAAAGCCGGGGTTACACAAGCAATTTTAGTGATGGATAGAAAGAAAAATAGATAGGGGCCTAATAAATAGAATATTCTCTCTTATGTGTACTTTTCCGTTTCCAAGAGTAGTAAGTAGGGTAGATGGATTTGCAAGTGTGAGTACCCAATGTACTGTACACCATCAACCGGCCTGAATGTGAACTCGTACCCACAGGAGAGAGAGAGAGAGGGGGGGGGGGGTCGAGAGAAAGCGAGAAGTAACTAGATAATCTTATTTTTAGCCTTGTGGTGGCATAGTCAGCTGTTTCCGCTCTCGCCAATTACCACCTCAGCGCTAACCAATAGTCATTTTTAACCTCCCTAAAATGCTAATAGCTACAATATATTCACATTAAGCTATCCACTATATCAGAAGCTAAATATAATAGCAAGTGATATTTAAGCAAACTATCAGAACTAGGATAAACATACATCCCGATTCAAAACCCGCTCAACATAGCAAACCTTCCTATTCCGAAATACGGCAACCTTGGCAACGACGACTTGGCACCGAATATGACAAACAGTCCATCTAAAAAACGATCAGAAGATACGTTAGCATGACAGAAGACTCAAATAAGGGCATGATTATAAAGACAGTATATAGATTTTTACATTAGTTTTTGAAATATTGCTTGCGGGTCTTTCCAAAACGGTTAAAGTGGGGTTTAAAAATACCCCAAGGCAAGACTCACAACTGGCCACAGCAGACGGTAGAAGCAGACTCCACGTTGGCTGTCTGCTGTCTATATATTACTCGTGTGTTCGCCAGTGTGTGTTCTGTGGTGCTCCGGGGATGACAAGTGTTCAGTCAGTGTTTGGGTACAATTTCAATGATCCAAGTGTTCATGTTATTTATTATAAAGAACACTACTTATCTGTGTGTTTTATAGGCTATTTATTGCGTAGTCTACAGTGTTCTAAACTTCTAAGAATAACCGAATGAGAAATGTGTCATTGGGTAATATTTTAGTTGTGTAAATAATATGTTACCCAATAACCCTCTCCGACATATGACGCGATTTTGAGCCTATTAGGGACACTTTAAAGCCTTTGATAACATCAGGGGTATTTAGAAACCTTTAGTTTAGTTACTTCAACCTCTGCAGTTGTCTTTGAGTTAGCTGTGGGCAGAAAACTAATTTTGGAGAGGTAATTATAAAAGTGAGAGAACTCAATTTCTTATTGCTAATCTAGCAACCTCTGCGTCATAAAAGCGTGAAAGGGTTAATAAGATAATATAAGCAGTTAACTCTCATATATAAGCTACATCCCGTGTGTTCTCCAATGTTCTAATGTTCTAGAAGTGCTCAACCGGTGTTCGGATGTTGTTGTTGTTTCCCAAGCTGTCTGACCGAACAGCCCCAAGGCCCCGAGCAAGGCCATAACCAAGCGCCCCAACAGAACCCTCCCTGCCGACCACAATAAAGCCTGGGTGACCGAAGCCTCTCCATGGCGGGGAGCTGAGGAGGGTGCGTACGCCCAGGAAACCAAAGCCCAACCCAGGGCCCTGTGCCCCTCAGCAATTATGAAGAGAAAGTTGAGGGGCAAAGGAAAAATGTGACGCTTTAGCTTCCAATCTTGGTAGATTGGGAGGTCAATCCACGGAAGAGACGCCGTCACTTGAGATCTAGAAAATATATAAGTAAAAGGGTGGATGGGACTCGTTAGCCTTGGTCGGCAACTCATCTAGGGGAGACAACCTTATACAAATCCGGGTGGATGGGACTCGTCAGCCTTGGTTGGCAACCTCTCTAGGGGAGGAAACCTGATACAAATCCGTACTACTTACCTAAGGGTAAGGCAGGTTAGTGGATGGATTAGCCAAACACCACTGTAGAAAAAGAGTGCTAACAAGATACACAGAGGGCCTCGGAGTCGGACGGATCCTAAATTGAGTGGTCAATCCTGTAAGTCCTTCACTAAACTGGCTCGGGTTGTCCCTCTCACAGGGAATATGTCCGCTTGGGGGCATTCTGTGTATGGCCACCCTCGTAAGGGGAGTAAGGCGTCCGGCAATAGATAGATAGATAGAAAAGGAACAGTCAGAGTAAGCTATGGGTATGGCAGAGATCGCTCAGCTGTCACTCTGATAGACCACCCCATCACTACATGACTAGAACCCAATCCTCTCGGCATCAGCTAGGAAAGGCCCAAGAAAGCCGCCTTTGGCGGGGGGATAGCTCCCCTATTTCAACCCCTTTCGGGATTGGGCACCCGCCATGGTGTTCGGATGTTATTATTTTGTGTTCTTAAATTGTTCTACGCTGTGCAATCTAAAGACAATAGGGATGTTTGAAATGTACACGCTCAAAACTTAGAGTGCCGCAGAAATGTTAATAAAACTTAGGCTATTTATAATTATAAAGTGCGACTCCAGACTACGAGATCCTGACCTACCGGTACTTTCATTAATAAAGTAATTGTAAAGATGGATATACAGAATGTGTTTAATTTATTAAGGAAAGCAATAGTTCTTTGCTAGCACTAATTATTAGGCTATATTGTATATAAAAGGTCTTGATCAGGCATATTTCGAAGGGATGATAATAGATATGGTCCTATAGTCAGTTTTTTTTCCAGCTGATGATAATTAAAACCCTTAGCATCTCATTTATCGGTTCTTTACGAAAAAATATGATACTTCTATGTTTCTGTCATCTGTGTCATATTATTGCCAAGTGTTCATAATTAACAACATATTTCCCTACAAAATCTTGGTAATAGACGAGTAATCAGCATGGTGGCGAGATAACAATTCACCATAAGCTGGAAAAAAAAATCTTTTTGTATAGTGTAGGCCTACTGGCTGATGGCGTAATGGGATTACAAATGTAAACAGATGGACTACCAGAACAATTGCCGATTGGTAACATAAGATATAACCGTAGTAGCCTATATATTATATTTGTCCAGCTGACGGTAATTTGAACTCCTTGGCAGCTGATTTTGCGATACTTATGGATGAATATGTAGGCTAAGTACCATATAGGCCTATAGCAAAATCTATAAAATCACTCATTGGGGATCAAAAGAATAGGCCTATTCTATTAACAAATCGTTAATTTAAGGCAAAATAAGTCACCCAGGTAATGTATGTGTTTACCTGTGAACAACATGAAACCGATTAAGATCATAATAGGCCTACCTATAGCAAAAGTTTGACATATCTCAAAAAAGTTTTCCCACAGCACAACTGTAGGCCTAATTAATCCATTATAAATCCTATATTAATAAATCTAAATCATTCCCATAATCCACAAATAAACCTTCGTATATTCACAAATATGTTCACTAAGAAATAAATATGAAACTCACCATACAACACATATAACAAGGATATATAACCCCTGACAGGGTTCCACTCAAATCAAATTGCGCCAAAATCCCAGCCTGCCCCATTTTATCGACATGAGTATCATATGTTTAAAAGTCCCATAACTAGATTAAATACATACTTATAGGCCAACTAAAAATACAAAGAAACCTACAAATGCATAGACTAATCATATAATCACAAAATATAATAGAAGAGCATAATAATAAAATTGAATGGTTCCGCTTTCTCTCATAGGCTCAGTGTTGCTACATATTTCAGCACAGACTAAACTATTTTTCCTAACCTACAGTATATATATATATATATATATATATATATATATATAAAGTAACCTATACCACATCCCACCTGTGGCTATAGTCCGTGGTAATACTCACAGATACTCACAGAAGATACCCGGGTAGGAGCTAGGCTGTTCAGCCTATGAGACCCGGCTCATAATTTATTTATGTGTTCCAAGCTCTAATGGATCCTTGAAATTTTTCGGCTAGTGGCTGTTTGTTTGGTCTAGGCCTATGATTTTTTTTTTTTAAGTTTTCTCGGTATTTAGACCTCCCTCAACCTTAGAAAAAACACCCCCTAGACCTCCCCCAGATAAATTTGTAGCCTATATTTTTCGGTAGAGATGTCTTGAAGGGATTAACCTAATCTCAACACTATTATACGATATGATGGGTGTCTTCATTTTGTTTTAGCTATTACTAGACGCACAGAAAGGACCTCTGGGAACCAAAGGTGTAATGCATAATTATCGTCCCTAATATAACCTGGTACCCACAAGTCTTTCCTAAGCATAATAAAATAGCCTGATCATGTCAAAATATAAGAAAGCATCCTCTTATACTGAAATAGTTAGAGGTATTACCAAGGTTAATGATTGGCCTATTGTTGCAAATACGTTAAATTGTAGTAGCAATCATTATTTATATAACTCAAGGGTCCATGCCTATCCTAATGATTTACTAGGTAGCGCCAACGAACTTGACAATTTTCTTGACCCCTCAACTCCTCATAACTCAAAATGAATGAAAGCA
The DNA here is from genome assembly GCA_032716605.1 of Paralithodes platypus. Classification (NCBI taxonomy): domain Eukaryota; kingdom Metazoa; phylum Arthropoda; class Malacostraca; order Decapoda; family Lithodidae; genus Paralithodes; species Paralithodes platypus. The sequence goes on along the minus strand of CM064575.1, from coordinate 81,945,903 downwards.
ATCGAGCTGACATATCTATCATTAGGGAAGAGCCCACCAGGAAATAGGTGTGGATATTTACAGCCAGTTTGCTCGAGGCCCTTTTGAGTTATGAGAAGTTAAGGGATCAAGAAAATTGTCAAGTTCGTTGGCGCTACCTATAATAATAATAATAATAATAATAATAGTTCTTAAAGCTAGCGCATGCTAAGCTAGCTAAGGATAGCTCAATAAGGCCGATTAGGCGTATTTCCATTGGGGTCCTGTACTACTACCCCATCCCTTTGCTCATGAGGGATGGTAACGACTCCGTGCTTGTGAAAAATCTTTAATGCGCCGAGCGTGGGCGCGAACCCGGGCCTTCTGGGTGGAAGTCCGAGATGCTAGTCACTACACCAAGCGAGCCGCTAAATTTATATAGTAGTAAAGTTGTAGGTTTATTATCAAACATTCAAGTAAGGTTTACTGTGTAGTGATTGTTTTATGCAAGCTACTCGATAGGCCACAACTGACTATTATTTCAATCTGTAAAGTTAACTGCCTTGATGGTGTAATGGTTAGAGTGTTTAAAATCTGTATGTGGTAACCCATGTTCGAATTCCGGTGGATCACATGCTTGCTTTCATTAATTTCTTTGGGAGGTGTTTGGTGTTGAAGTGAAATTATTACAAATATATAATAATGTCCTACCATACTAATGTACCGATATTGAATATATTATGTTATGTTGTATAATCAATATTTACTCTTGTAACTGAATCAAGAATGAATGGTATTTATCCATAGAAGTTACTGACTCACTTAAAGCTACATATAGCCTATGTGCCTATATGGTGACCAAATATAAGCATCATTAATGAACATGTTCAAGTGGAAAATAAAATTACATAGAAAATAAAAACAGAAAATATAAACATACAAACCAGAAAACTCGACTAAGAAAAAGAAAAACTATTTTCTGTCTATCAACGCAATCATAAAGCCATTCCAACTAACCAACAGCGCCACATAAAACCATGGTGAAGGAAACAGAATACTACGACCGTCTGGGCGTGTCCCCCGATGCGTCACCGGAGGAGCTGAAGAAGTCCTACCGTCGTCTAGCCCTGCAGTACCACCCAGACAAGAACCCCGAGGGCAGCGAGCAATTCAAGCGTATTTCACAGGCTTATGAGGTGCTGTCAGATCCTAAGAAACGCCGTGTCTATGATGAGGGGGGCGAGGAGGCATTACAACAGGTAATTAATGTTGATGCAGTTGTTTTACGCCGTGCACTCCCTTGATAAGGCGTGCCCTTGTTACAGGGATTAAATGAGTAAAATAAATGTGTAATTTACTTAAAATGTTTTAAATATTTATAATAATTTTCAATTTGCATGCTGAGAGGGACGAGGAGAAATTACACAGGTATTAGCAGCTAGATTAGATCAAATGTGATTATAATATATAGTAATAGCTTTGTTATTGTCATTAATTTTTGTCTTTGGCATACTTGGGAGTTGCAGCAAATCTCCATAGCTTATTAGATCTTGTCATACTTCAAGAGGGAGGTAAAGGCATTGCAAGAAGTAGGAAGGATGATTATATAACGTTTTATATCAGCATGCAAACAGCTAGACAGCTTAATTTGATTCGGAAGAACCTCTTAAAGTCAATCGGTTATATAAGACTACTTTATGTGACACAGAGTGGTGGTGGTGGGGGCGGCTTCCGGAACCCCATGGACCTCTTCAACATGTTCTTCGGTGGGGGCGGGGGGATGGGTGGCGAGAACGGGGAGGAGGACGACGACGATGATGATGATGGAGGAGGCTTTGGATTCCCCTTTGGTATGTATGATGATGATGATGATAGATCTTTCAGATTCCCTTTGATATGCATAGACTCCCTCGGGCTTCAAAATTATTATATTTTTTATGAAAGAAGGGGACACTATACAAGATTGCCTGTAGCTAGTATCCCTTCAGAATGACACTAATAGGAAGCCAAATTCAAGTTGAGTTGGATAATAAAGCCTTCGGATTACCCTTAAATTTGTATATAATGCCTTGTTCCTCATGAATTTTACTACAGTGATCATGATACAGATTTTGAACTCTGAACACATCTTGCAGTATGGAATACGGTGTATATACAATCCATGGGGCTGGATTATTTTCTATAAGCTGCTGTATTCTAGGTATGCGAGGTGGAGGAAGTCGAGGCAGAGCGAGACAACCCCCTAAGGAACACCGCTTGGTTGTGTCGTTAGAACAGCTAATGATTGGTGGGTGGCGCAAGCTCCGGCTAGACCGCAAGCGAAACTGCGGTGCCTGCAATGGTCGCGGCGGCAGGGACAATGGCTCCACTGAGAACTGTCCTTCTTGCCATGGGAAAGGTATTAAGGTGAGGAATATGCATACTGTAATGCCCTCGAAAATGTCCCGCACCCACAATAATACTAACCCGAGTTGACGTCAGGTATAGCGTAAAATAGTCGTAGATGGTAAGTCCAATAAACTCATCTCGAGAGACTATCACCGTGGTTCTTAAAAATCGGACTAAGATTGCTATACTTTTGTACGTCCGTGGTAGTACAGTGGGTTAGCGCGCGGGCCTGGTGGTGATGGTGGTGCGTCACTAACCAGGGTTCGAACCCCACCCAAGGCATCTCAAAACCTGTGGGTTTTTAGGGGGGTTAAATTCCCTTCAGAGGTTCGTACCCCGCGCCAGGTACCAGGAAAGGTTGATCCGCCTGGGGATAATTCCCATTCCTATTTAACCTGGAAAAACCTAGCATTTCACATACTATAATTGGGATTAGATTAATTTAATAAAATTCAAGCTTACCAGTAAAAAAATTATATTAGTAAATCAAAATAATCTGGCAACAAATGTGTATATATACTGTACTCAGTCAATCAACCAATGGGGACAAAATAATACCTTGTCAATAAAGTTAAAGTATTAGTTATTTGCATTATTGGGGGAGAGGGTATATGTTACGTTGTTTTTTACCATGAAGCACATCTCCGTGTGTTAGCCATTAAAACCTGCAGTAGGTGGCATACCCACTAACTTGATATGCAAGAGTAACGGCCCTCTCAAGTATTCCACAGTATACTTTATTCTAGGTTCTCCTCATTTTCTAAATTAACCATCAGGTAAGCTAGCCGCAGCGCTCACTCGGAATCAAACTTGTATCAGCATATTCAGTCAGTTACATTATAGTATAGCCACCACAGCACCACATCTTTCTATTTACTAATCTGTTCACCTATCTGTCCATCCAGGTGACATATCAACAACTGGGTCCGGGTCTGGTTGAGATGCACGGAGACTGTTCAAGCTGTGGTGGATCTGGCCGGATAATAGCCGAAGCCGATCGTTGCCCCACCTGCCAGGGAGAACGCACCGTCAACCAGACCAGGATTACTCAGGTCAGTAGGTCCTAGGCTAGCCATAGTCTTAACCATGTGGGAAGTGTATTAAGTCTATAAGGATTTGAGTAGTGATCTGCAAAAGAAAACTTTATATCACTTTTAGTTTCATTAAAAGATCACCCATTTAGAATGATCTTGTTCATCAATGCTTATGGTATCGGTATTGGTTGAAAAACTGCTTCATGTTTAGCACGGTCATATTATCACCTAAAGATCACTCTCTAAGCTACACGGTCCCATGCAGCATCCCTGTTAAGACTCGTAACCAAGAGATCCTTCCTCAAGACCTTATCCCAGGCCTTCCTTGTCTACTTACTTCCTTCATGACCTTCACTATAGTCCGTTCATTCTAGGTTGGGCAGAAATCGTAACCTCTAACCTCTGAAACTCAAAAAGGGCTAGAGCAAATGAACTGTCAATGTATACACCTATTCCTTAGCCAAGTCTTCCTATTTGATAGAAATATTAGCTCGATTACTCTAGTCCTTTTTGAGTTAGGAGAGGTTAGGGGGTTATGATTTCTGCCCAATCTAAAATGAACAGACTATACCATACTTATAGTTATAGCACTTCAACCAGTCATTCTTATCCATTCTCTCTACATGACCAACCCACTGCAATCTGCCAGTAGTCCTACACATCCCCATCACCGACACAATCTATACCAAGTTTCTCTCGCATTTCTGCTCGTTAGTACTTCTCTCAATGTAAAATTACATGTTATCCATCTCGACATACTATTCATCCATCTATCGCTTCCATAGGTACACATGAAGCGAGGTACAAAGGACGAGACTCGATTTCTCCTGAAAGGCGAGGGGGGACAGAAACTCGGACGCCCGGAACAAGGATCGAGACGTGCTTATTCTTTGCTCTCTACATATACATCTGACTATTTATCTACTGATCTCTTTCCCTCAGGCAGTTACTATCTATATATCTACAGTTTGTGTCTTTTATTTATTTTATTTAAATATTTGATTTAGCTAAAGCGGTTTCCACATAGCGATTTTGATTAGTTCTTTTGCCTTTATATTGTCGTCTTCGTTTTGGTTTGTTTATTTTGCAAGTTGTACATTATTAATTTATTACAGGTTAATGTAGAGCGAGGTATGAAGGACGGGACTCGGATACTCCTAAAGGGTGAGGGTGACCAAGGGCCGGGACAACAGGAGCCAGGGGACGTGGTAATCATCCTACAGGAGAAGCCTCACGACACATTTCTTAGGGACGGCATCGATCTTCACTTGAATATGAAGGTTAGTAGTGGGGATCTCAATCACTAATTTTCTATCTATAGTATTAAGTAACACCACATTCTTAACATTAATCATCAATTACAAACCCCAATGCACTTGAGTAAACTAATGAAAGCATATGGTCCTCCCGGGATTCGAACTCGGGACACCACACCCAGAACATAAGCATCTAAACCATTACACCACCAACACAGTTTTACAGGGAATATAAGAAAGTTGATATCACACATCACATTATGGGTTCGACAGCCCGTCAGGATTAGAGCAGAAACTATATCTATTTGGTGGTAGAAATGCAGAATCCAAGCCTATGATCTTGAGAGAGGTGTCATGACAGATGGCTATAGAGTTTAGGCTGTTTTGCCACTGCTAGTGATTGTTAAATGTGTGTTGTATATAAGCCTTCTTTTGATGCATTGATTTTGTTCTTTTTTCTTTCTCTTTCCGAGCGCTAGTGAATTCTTCGGAAAAATTGGCGCTTATGAGAAATAAGTAACATGCTTATTATTATTATTATTATTATTAAGCCAAGTACTTAAGCTATTATGTTAGCTTCTCCAGAACTACTAAGTCTAACAACCCTTGAATTTGGCTCTCTATCACTCTTTCAACTTTGGGGAGACACTTGTTACAGGCAGCTTTGCCTTTTGTCTCCTTCATACACAAAATAAAAGCCACACAATATAGAGGGTTTTCCCCTCTAACTTAATAGGTTGTCAAAACTGTAATCTGACCTTAGAGCTAACCCAGAAACCTGCCCTTTCCCAGGTGAGTGTGGGCAAGGCCGTGTGGGTCGCTTCGGGCGGTGACTATATCTGTTACTATGTTGGTGGTGTAATGGTTTAGATGCTTATGTTATGGGTGTGGTGTACCGAGTTTGAATCCCGGGAGGATCATATACTTTCATTAGTTTATTCTAGTGCATTGGGGTTTGTAATGGAGGAATAATGTTAAGAACAGGGTGTTCCTTAATACCTTATCTACCCCAAGTCAGAACAATTACCTCACATGAACTTATATCTAACCAAAATTCCCAGAACCACACAAGTTAGAGCTATATATAATTACCTTACCTATTAAGGAACACCCCGTTCTTAACATTAATCCTCCATTACAAACCCCAATTTACTTGAATAAATTAATGAAAGCATATGGTTCTCCCGGGATTCGAACTTGGGACACCACACCCAGAACATAAGCATCTAAAGTTCTAAACCATTACACCACCAACACAGTTCCCAAATCACAAACATTTCACCTTACCCGATCTTACAGTTATACAAGAACTCCGTCTTTTCCCAGGTGAGCGTGAGTGAAGCCCTATGTGGGTTGCGTCGGGCGGTGACCACACTAGACGGCCGCAGCCTAACCCTGACCAAGCCCCCGGGTCAGGTCACACACCCGGGATGTCAGCTGAGGGTCAGGGACGAGGGGTTGCCCATGTTCAGGAACCCATACGTTAGGGGAGACCTCATCGTTAAGTTTGACGTAAGCTATATTTTTATTCTTTATATATCTTTCTCCATATATCTGTCTTTATGTTCCTCCCATTCAGTTAGCATTTAATCTCTAAATTATCTAAATGCATAAAGGAGATCACATCATTAAGTACGACACTATTATAATCTCTCTGCTTATATTCCCTTCTCTGTTTGCCTAGATGGTCTCTCTATTGGCATCACCGATTCCATTTATTTCGAGTTCTATTAATGTGTCGGGGGAGACCTCATCTTTCAATTTTGCGTAATGTTTTTAATCTTTCACATGCAATCACTATTTAATCTGTACTTACTTCTATGTGTATCTATATAGGCAATATTATTATCACAAATGCACATGTATGCTTGTAAATATGATTAGTTGGATTATATTTTACATTGTATATGTGTATTTCTATCTCTCGGCAGGTTGAGTTCCCCGAACAAGTGGACGAAAACTTCATCTCTGAGTTTGAGTGCCTGTTCCCGCGCCCAAGCAGCCCCTACAAGATGACCGGAGAGGAGGAGGAGGTGGACATGATTCCCTACATCCCACCACCAGGAAAAGGGGAAGGAGAGTTTGGAGAGGACGGGGGGAGGGAAAAGAACATATATGAGGAGGACATGGAAACTGACGATCAGCCACCTGGGTGTAGACAATCTTAGGAGGAGGAGGAGGAGAAGGAGGAGCAGTATTCTAGGTTAGCGTCTTATATTTTTTCTTAATAAATTAGTTGAACCAAACCACTGATTTCCACACCAGAATCCTTATAGGGGAAGGCCGAAGGATGAGGCAAGAACTGCTCCACAGCAGCACCAACGAAGAAGTGATCAAGGGCGAAGTATAAAGGAGATCAGGACTAAGGAAGAAAAACTCACAGCGAGAAGCAAAAAATTTACTTCTGAGAGGAAAAAACACCACAAGGATGCACAGTCAGGGCAGAGGCTGTTTCAGGGACAGGCCAGGAGCCACCAACCAAGCCAGGCTAACTATGAGGGCCCGACAGTGTGGCATATGCTATAGGTCGTCCAAAGGGCAACAGAAAGGGATAGACTAAGAACAGAAGCCATAAACCAGGAAAAGAATAGAATAGCAAAATTAGTCAAGCCGACAACGGAAGCTCGAGGGGAGAGGATATTAACCCTCTTCCATTCATGACAATAGAGTATTATACCCGTAAGATATACATTACTACTTTAAAGTTGGCCCCAACTTAAAAAGAGTGCTCTCTATTTTATGTTTGTATACTTGATCTGCAACAGCTATAATAAAAACAAGAGCTGAGTAATCCCCCCAACAAGTGAGTTTAATTTAAGTCATATAATTACTGGTAAGTAAAATTAGACATCAATATGAGTAATGATTAGGAGATAATACAGGTACAGTACAGGTATATGTAATAATAATAATAATAATAATAATAATAATAATAATAATAAAAATAACAATAATAAATTTGCTTATTTAAAATTCATTTTCTTTATCTTAGTCTGGATTAGAGATCAATTCTCACATTGCAGCCTACTAATAACTTGACTCCCAAGTCTAGCATTTCTTTCAAGGGTTTAGTAGAATCATCTGATAGTAGCATTAATAAAGTCAAGAAACATCTGATTGGAGGGGTTAATAAAATAGAAAGTACTAGAGTCATATATAATTACAATATTTCTTTGATATTCAATCTCGGCTATTATTGTTTAATGTTGCTTTAATAAAAAAAACTTAACAGTTGACATTTCATTTACCATACATATATAGCCTACTTCCAGGTAAATTTATTGCAGATTTTGTAATGGCACCAAATGGGGTTAACACATATTATTGTTCAGCAACAAAAGGTGAACACTCCCATTTGAAGACAGGGTGTCAAGCGAGAGACGATCTCATTATATCTAGCCTTTATTATTGTATATGCAAGGATAGAATTATGGTTTACAGTTCAAATGATGTCTTTGGAAGGGATAAAATGGCCAAAACATGCTCTTTTCATCTCAATTTTCTTGTATTTCTTCTCATATTCAATCATGTCTTTAAACAAAATTGCTCCGATTGACACCCTGTTTGAAGAAGTCAGTCCCTGCTCATACATTAAGCAATCGTTCTCTTTTAGTTATCTTCTCATTTATTAACAAAGGATTCGTTTAACTAGTATGTGATTAGCATCTGAAGCAAGGACTGGAAAACTAAACCAGTAGACCATTTCAGCCAGTAGCTCTCAACTAGTGCCAACTCAACTATAGGTAGCACTAACGAACTTGACAAAAATCATGATCCCTGACCTCTGTAACTCAAAAGGGCCTAGAGCAAACTGGCTGTAAATATCCACGCCTATTTCCTGGTGGACGCTTCCCAAATAATAGAAGCGTCAACCCGATTGCTTTCATTAATTTTGAGTTACTGTATAAGAATTTAAGGGGTCACGATTATTGTCAAGTTCGATGGCGCTACCTATAGTCTGTATCATTGCCCGGTGCATTATATACTATATACCACTTCGCTTCAACTCGCTCTATCTCTTGCATGCCTATCACTTTTCTGGATACTCAAGCCCCTGTTCATCAAAGCGTCTTCCATACCATCTCTCCATTTCCTCCTTGGTCTTCTTCTCCCCCTCACCTCCCCTATGGGTGGAAATGCTAGCCCTTTAATTGCAGACTTATTCTTGCTTGCTTTAGAATTTAAATATATAAAAGACTTAGTTGACAGTAGCAAGAAAAATAAAATTCCAGAAAAATTAGCACTTGCTAAACTGTTAAGTAATAATAGTAGATATATTGATGATATTCTTGTTTGCAATTTGCTAAATTTTAATCAAGTTGCTAAACTTATTTACCCTAATTCTATTCCCCTCACACAATGTAACGTAAATTATAAAGTTGAACATTTTCTTGATATAAATATAGAGATTGTTAATGAACAGTGCATACTTAAAGTATATCACAAAGTTGATGATTTTAATTTTAACGTAATAAACTTTCCTTTCCCTAGTAGTAATATCGATAGTAAAATCACTTATAATTGTTTTTATTCCCAATTAATAAGATTTTGTAAAATCTGCACTAAAGTAGATGACTTTTGGGCTAGAGCTAGGTTACTATACAGACTCTTAGTGGACAGAGGTTTTGAGGCAAGTAAATTGTTCCATAAATTTAATCTTTTTAGGGTCAATTATTGTGACTATTCAAAAATTTGACATCAATAATTTTAATCAAGCATTTTTAACTTGAAGTTTCTTGTATAACCTCTGCTTACTTTTTGTCTGTATTTATTGTTTATCTTTTTCTTTTTCTATTATTATTATTATTATTAATATTGATGATTTTTTAAATTTATTGTTCTTGTTAAAAGAGTACTCTTTGTTTAAATCTGTTGTTACTTCATATTTTGCAATTATTTGTCTTTATATTATATGTATTCATTGTCGATAGTATCAATTGCTTACTTTTGCGATTTCCTTAGTTTATTTGTGCTATAAATGTCGGTTATTTGTAGGGTAGTTATTGATAGGGGTCACTTGAGGCATGCTATGCTTACAGGTACCTACCCGATAGCACTATCGTTAGTGAGTGCTGTACTGTATTTTATATATTATTTTGTAATAAGAACATAACATAAGAAAATGGGAGTCTGCAGAAAGCCGATTGGCCTAAGCAAGGCAGATCCCTGTTAGTAATAGTATAGATATCTTATCAATATTTGTATTTTGTACTATTGTTAATGTCTTGTCATGTTGCAAATTTGATTTTAAATAATATTTTGACATTTAACATGTAGTTTCTTTATTCATGCAGAGTTTAGTAAAATTTGCCAGAACGTCCCAGACTTCCCAAACTTGACTACTTCCTTTAACGTGACGATAGTGCGTTGTTATATGTGCGATTAGTTTGCTTGGGAAACAGATTAACTTGCTTATGTAGTAATGTACACCCTATGTGGTGGATTGTGTTCTTTTATTTAATAATTTTCATTTTAGTAAGCGTTGTTTCCACATAGCGATTTTGATAATTTAATTTGACTTTATATTGTCCTTGTCCCAATTTTGGTTTGTTTAGTTTGCAAGTTTTACATTTTAATTTGCTTACCAGGCTTTGTCTTGGCCATACTAGGCTAACACATGGTTACCTAATGTCTCTACCCAGAACTCCACCTCCCTATTGCCAGCAATGTCAAACAGTTCTTATAATACCTCATATATTGTGCACCTGCCATAACTTTAGATATGAACGTCTGCTTTATCTACAGAACCGTTACCTGCCTAAGTTGCTATGTGACTCCTCTACGTGACTCCCCTTTGCACCACTCCGATCCTATCTACAAGCCATACATGTATTCCATGAATTTTAACTGACCTGCCCTTACATCTCCGCTTCCCAACATTGGTCTCATAGCCTTATAAGTGGCCATTGACTCAGAAGGCTAGAATAAAATCTTCATCATCATCATCATCATCTCTCCCTCACATTATCCATTTTTGCTTAGTAAATATTTTTTGTAATTCTGTTTACACCAATCCTCTCCAAATACCCTAAATGGTAAATATTAAAACAATACACAATACAGGAGCAGATTGTACATAAAGTAAAATCGTCATCATAATTTATTATTCTCATATTTGTCCAGCTACATGTATACACACAAAACACAATATCAGATGTGTCCGAATGGATAACCTCTATAAACGTGCTAAATAGGGTAAAAAGTACATCTATAAAAGTACTGGATGCGAGTCTTTTTACTGGGAGTTGGCCCTTACCCCCTTCAAAATAATGTCATTGTTTACATTTTATTCTGGCTAACAATGCATCATTTTATACAGCTTAGAAATAAAGGGGTTACTATCTCTTTGACTCCCATAAGTCCTTCCTAAACTGCATATATATGTGTAATGATTGCCCGAGTTTGTTTGTCAAAAGTAAGGTAGAGAAGCCAGCAAGAAAAAACTAACAATGGATAAATTACCTGAATAATAAAATATATATACAGTACAGTATATATATACATATATACAGTATATATATATATTGTTACGAATCTGGACCTCAGTTGCATAGAGACGGTATACAAAAATAATTACTAATGGAAATGCACCTTGTCTCTCTACCAAACAACACCACGACGCAACAGGTAAGAGCACTATGAACGCTTCCAGGCTCTTCTCAGGGCTTAAGGTGCACACTGCCCTGCTCCTATTCTGAATAATACGTAGAACAGAAATACTCGTGTAACTTACTAGCTACGAGAACTCGAAACCAACACCAGGATTAGCAATGCTGGGGTGGATAATCAAAACAGTTAAATACATAGGCTACCAGCAGACATCAAAGAAAAAAAAGAGTGCAGGTGTACTTCGAGCATAACAGGCTATGCGCGCCCTCGACAGTACTAAACCATGCGCAAACCAGCCAACGGTAATCCACTCTCAACCCTAGAGAGTTGCACATAATATTTTATACATATTATAATGAACTAGCAATACAAGGCAGTGTCCTAATATGACGACTAACCTCGGGGTGATATTAGTGGAGGCAGGGTGCCCTGACCACCTCTAATATCACACCAATATATATCCTGCTCCAACCTGGGCCCCCCAGTGAGATACCGCCCGAAACAATGAACTCTTAGAGAGTCCACCTCCCACACTCACTTAACTATGGAGGGGGGGGGGGGGGGGTCCAGACTGAAGCTGGATTCCTAATTACTATTAAACACTCCGTTGCCTCAGTTCGAAACCCGAGATAGGGAACAAACAATTGCTGGGGCAGAACCGTCAAGGTTGCTACCGGGTCCTAAGCACAAACACGGGGAAAATATGTAGGGGTTATGGATGTGTGTGTGTGTGTGTGTGTGTGTGTGTGTGTGTGTGTGTGTGTGTGTGTGTGTGTGTGTGTGTGGACTGTCTATGGGATTAATAGTGCTTTTAGTAAGGACCCCGGCAAGCCGATCCCAGCCCTCCCTATCACGGATTCCGAAGTTAGCCACCGGAGGTACAGAATATATAAAACAAAAAGGAAATATAATAAAATACTGATCAGAGGAAAAGGATAATTAAAAGAAGAAATGAATGTCTAGGATTTTCTGTTAATTACGTTACGTTACTATTATGCAAGCAAGGACAAACAAAAGGGGCAGACTGGTGTGCAGCAAGAGAGAGCTAGCACCACCTCTTCTGTCTGACCGCCTACCAGAGAATGATGATGCCTGGCCCTGGCGTAGCTAGCGGGAGCCAGCCTCAAACTAAGGGGTTACAATATATCACCACACGATATAACACTAAGACACTTCACAAGAATAACTTATACTAACGTACTCCTGTGTTAACATATTGGCTAGAACAGCGTGGCAGATAATAATAATAATAATAATAATAAGCATGTTACTTATTTCTCATAAGCGCCAATTTTTCCGAAGAATTCACTAGCGCTCGGAAAGAGAAAGAAAAAACAACAAAATCAATGCATCAAAAGAAGGCTTATATTATACAACACACATTTAACAATCATAATAAAATAAAGTATATCTTGATATTGCAACACAACTAACCTTGCAATGGTCACATAATTAAATGAAACTCGTGGTGTTGGCACGATCGCCCCCCCTCCCGAGACAAGGGCAACATTCCTCCCTCCTCCACTTACCTCTAGCTTGCAAATTACAACGTTGCCACTAAAAAACAACTTCATATGCGAAACTAATAACACTCTATTGGCTCATTCTACACAAATGTTTATTGAGACAAAAATGCTTAGAGGCACGGCAAAACTAGTCATATACAATTGGAAGGGTATCGGAGTGAAACTCACAATACCAGGTCTTTCTAATAGACTTGGCACAGCTGCTTTCAGAAAGTCTGGCGCCACTCGAGTCTAGCTACTCCTAAAAGACCCTAAAAGACCCTGGTCATTGTGAAAATATATATATATATATATATATATATATATATACTGTATATATAATTGTACTAAAGGTTTATCATAATGCCATTTGGACAGTCGGGATCAAAAGTCATGTACCGGTAATCACTTTTTAACTTAGTCTTCACTCTGGATGTAACAGTAACTAAATTCATATACCACTTAGATATGTGTGAATTTGTGTTTTGTTTTTGTGTTCATTGTTTTCTGTTGTGTTGTGTTGTGTTGTCCCTGTTCGGGCTCTGTCTTGTCGGCCACCCCCCAGAAGAAAAAAAAAGGAAAAATGGGGAATGGGCCTGAGTATATAGATAGATAGATAGATTTGCACTTATATTTTATAGCCAAGCTTTCTATAGGACAATCAATTTAAAAAAGGAAAAATCATTAGAGCAAAATTATGTAGTGAGGACATGTCTTTTGAATATGAATGTACAGTACAGTCGGCCAAATAATTGATGTCTCAGCACCAAGGATATTTTGATAAATAATTGGCATCAGCAATATCTAAAACTGGATATATTCGTTTCGAGGGAGATATACAAACATGTTCTTACACTTACCCACCCTATCCAACATCTGACAGACATTATAAGAACACAGAGCGAGCCAAACGTAATGATAGCCGAGACATGGCTTATTAGCGCCACTAGGCTACATGCAACCCAAGTCACTGTCAATCAAAGACTGTCTCGAGTCGGCCACCCCCAAAAAAACAAAAATACAGTAGGCCTATATAGAAAAATTGGGAATGGGCCTCAGTAAATAGATAGATAGATAGATCACAGATAATACAAAAATAAACAGGCAACTTAAAATAATAAGGAATGTGAGATCTGTAGACTGCATTTACACCACTATATCAACTGCCCAGCAACATTCTCCTACTACTGGATAATCAAACTATAAAAGCAGTACAGTAACCACTTCAGCACGAGTGATGTAATTATTTTTATATTCTGGCTATTGTTAGACGATTTTATGCAGCGTAGGAAGGATGTCTTGTAATCACAGAGGTGTTTTATATCTCCATTAATTCGTTGACTATCATAAATCCAAAACAGTAAAATCGTCTAATGATATCCAGAATAAGAAGAAAAGTAACTTCACCCGTACTGTATTGAAAGGCTTAACCCGTTCAGTATCAGCGACGGTAGAGAGCCGTCAGTAGATAAGTCACTCCCCATTCCCAGCGACGGCTGCCAGCCGTCAGTAATATACGATCCTTGTAACTGCCAGTATCAGGCAGTACCTGGTACCACGACGTTTGAGCACTGCTCTAAGACCTTGGCAACACTTCTCAGCTTATATCCAAGCCCCCACATGCTAAGAGAGGCAGTATTCCTCCATCTTTTGAGGTGGGAGGTTGTTATATCTTGCCTCTGAAGTCATTTTGGCCACATTGCTTGGGACTGGGGGGTACATTTATGCTAGTACCCTATGATACAGTAGAGGTTAAACTTGATAAATATTAACCTGCTGCTTTATCTCTTGCAGCCTTTCTAATCATTGTTATAATAATGAGGTCCTAAAGGCCTGTTATCTAAAAACAGAATTTACTACATAGCTAGAGCTAGAAAAGGTTGACAGTGAACCAGATGGAGGGCTAAGAATAGAATAGAAATCAATTCTCCCTACCAACAAATGCCAAAAGTGACCGACAGAGGCGCTGAACGCAATGTTTACCGCGGTGCATCATGGGAAACTGTATACATCGCGGATCTCTGCACCCTCTCTCTCTTTCAACAATTCTTTCTTATAAGCGGTCTGTCGAAATTTCTGTAGCCGACACATATTATAGCCTAAGCATACTGTTGTTTATTATATTTTAAAGTCACCCATACCCATATATAACGTATATTTACAATAAAAAGTCAGCAGGTATTTTTGCGCCTTTTTGGTATGATAATTAATCAGCTTATAATTATGCTTGTAGTCATTATCAGCTGCATAAGGACATTCCCATGACTGCTATACTTTATAAGGATTTCATGTAGTGGTATAATGTATAATAAAAGCAAGTATAATCACAAGAAATCATGATAAACTGTGCATGTCCTAGGTGTTACGTATTGTTGATGTCGACAGTCGTAGCTCTGGCACTAGTTCAGAAGCGTCCACCAGAGGTCTCCAGTGTATTCTTGGTAGCGAGAATTGACAGTATCTTATAGATTATTATTATTAAAAAATACTTGTCAACAGCCTACTGGGCAGAAGCCCTCATAAGGCTGGAAGTATCTTATAGAAGAGGTTAAAGTAGTGAATCTCAGGTAGTTTGCTCACATTCATAGCTTTGGTCAGTTTGTTCATATTTCGTTGTTACAGATCATTTGTTTTGCATTCATTTTTAGGCTTACAGGTAGTTTGTTTGCAATTATTGTTAATAATAATAATAATAATAATAATAATAATAATAATAATAATAATATAACCTGTTCTTTTGTTTCTCCAAAGTGCCAGCTCTTCCAAGGAATTTGCTAACGCTCAATTACAGTAATTAATAAACTCCATCAACAAAAATAAGTCACTAAACTCTGTAGTTTTCTCTCACAGTGGTCCTATCAAGATCATAGCTTTTCAAAAAGTTTTATTAGTCAAGTAGCAATAATTAATCTACAAAAGATACTATAGGTAGCGCCAACAAAGTTGACAATAATCTGAACCCCTTCACTTCTTATAACTCAAAATGAATGAAAGCAATTGGGCTGACATTGCTATCATTTGGGAAAAGTCCACCAGGAAATAGGTGTAGAAATTTACAGCCAGTTTGCTCAAGGTCCTTTTGAGTTACAAAGAGGTCAGGGATCGAGATAATTGTCAAGTTCGTTGGCACTACCTATAATTTATTCTCCACTATCCACATAACTATCAGTGAAAGATCAATAATTACCTTTGTTCAACTAATAATACTAAAATATTAAAAACTTTATACATAGTATGACTGTTACCTCCACCAACCGACTTTACTCCTAAACTCAATTAATGAAATCAACAAATACATGTGACAGTCCAGGGATTCGAACCTAGGATGCTCACACCGAAATATATATATATTAAACTAAAACAGTATTAAACTATTCAGAACTTAATACAGTAAACCCTCGCTATCTCGGACCTCTAATTCTCGGAAACCCGTACTAGCCGGACTGGCTACGGCCTCTCGGACACGTACTTCCGTATGCCGGACATTTCCGTCATCGTTCCGACAGTGTCCGACGTTGTCGGATGACGCGCTCACGTCACCGGACAATAAGGGTGAATATCCGACAAACGGAAGGGACGTCCGACGCCATCTACATCGGGGCCCAAGCGTCGGAGCTAGGGGCGTCAGTCCGCACCAAGCTCTGTTGTGTTACACATAGATGCGTGCATTTATCAAGTTCGCCATGCCTCCCAAGGATAAGCCTAAGCGTAAGGTGACCTCTATATCATTCGAAACTAAGCTTCAGATGTTGAAGGAACTGGACAGTGAGGACAGTGAGGTGGAGAAGGACATTGAGGTGGAGAAGAACAGTGAGGTGGAGAAGGACAGTGAGGTGGAGAAGGACATTGAGATGGAGGCGGGGGTGAAAAGGGGATGCTGCAGTAATTAATGCAGTGTTGGGGAGGAGGGAGAGGGGAGGGGGGACATCAAGACTACAGACAAGAGCAATGAAGGGGTAAGTGTAATGTAGCCTACTGTACTGTACTGTACTGTGTTTTGTATTACAGATTATAGGGTTCGAATAGGGTTGTCTTCGTTTTCTAGGTTGATGCGGACGTCTCTCTTGAGGTCGGATTTTTTCCGTAGTCTCCGATTTCATTGTTGCCTCGGACATACATTGGTTAGGTCGGATTTTATCCTCTGTTAGGTCGGACACAAGCCGGACTCCGGACATCTCGGATTTTCGGACTGGGTCTCCCCCCAATTAGTCCGAGATGGCGAGGGTCTACTGTACAACTACCGGTATCTTCGACTAATTACACTACAAGTCACAACTAAATGCGGCTTTCTAGGGCCTTTCCTAGCTGATGCTGAGAGGATTGGGTTCTAGTCATGTGGTGATGGGCTGGTCTATCAGAGTGAGAACTGAGCGATCTCTGCCATACCCATAGCTTACTCTGACTGTTCCTTTAACTTATATATTTTCTAGATCTCAAGTGATGGCGTCTTTTCCGTGGATTGACCTCCCAATCTACCAAGATTGGAAGCTAAAGCGTCACATTTTTCCCTTGCCCCTCAACTTTCTCTTCATAATTGCTGAGGGGCACAGGGCCCTGGGTGGGGCTTTGGTTTCCCTGGCGTTTCCGCACCCTCCTCAGCTCCCCGCCATGGAGTGGCTTCGGTCACCCAGGCTTTATTGTGGTCGGCAGGGAGGGTTCTGTGGGGGCACTCGGTTATGGCCTTGGAATTGCTCGGGGCCTTGGGGCTGTTCGGCCAGGCAGCTTGGGGAACAACAACAACAACAACAACTAAATGCACAAATAATAAATACTACTAACAAATATCACGGAGCACATTCTAAATAACTAATACTATCTATTCACAAACGGACAATTAAACAGAACTAATTACGCTAACTAATATGTCCACTCTCGTAAGTTACGTTGTCCGAATTGTGTGATTGGTGGAAGGAAACTTGTCAAGCCCCAGCAATTTAAAGTCAGTGAAAATAGGCTAGCCTAAAACTGAACAAGATGCGGAAATACACTTAGACTACCAGGCTAAGAGAGGTACCTTTATTAGTCTCTTGGTTATATGATTGCCTCGTAACCCAATGGTCTCTGATTCGATTCCCACCCTGGGTATAGATTTTTAGTAGGCTATTTCAGCATCTAACGAAATTTAGGTGTGTTGGTAAAATTGTCAAGATGGTTGAAAGTAAGATCGGAGCTCCATAACCCTCCTTACGGACAAGGTGTAAAACCAAATTCTACAACAGAGCCGTCCAAAACTTTTCCCTTTGCTACTTGATGTTGGATAACCTTGATGGGTTAATGTAATCTTTTGGATGTCCTTGATGAACACCTGTGCTTGTTTCGAGCTAATAATAACTGATTCCGACAATATGTCCAAAACTGGGAACATACTTATTCACAACTAAATGTATAAAAAAATAACCTTCTTAAGCAAAATATGAAATAACTGGTCCTTGTTTATTTTCAACTGACAGTAAATTTCAAAGTTCCCATCAAGATTTCTCAGTTATTTTGAAGATTTTGTATTGAAATATGGTGCTAATTATATAAAGTTGGTCTTAATATGATGCAGAGACATAGTGGTTTCATATTTTTACATTACGTATAGAAAAATTAGATGGTAAGGGACTCAATTTACCGTCAGATGAAATGAAACAGAGTATAGATACTAATCTATTTACACAGGGACATCTAAATAAACTAAATGCACTATCAATTCACAAGTAAATGAAGCCATACAAAAATGTTCACAACTAGTGCTGAACTATGATCTAAATCACAAACAGAGATCTACAATGTTTAGTATAAATTACCAATCAACTAATAATACTGGTATCATGTTCACAACTACTCATATCATTAACAAACTATTCACAAAATATCGTGACCACAATACTCTAAAAATCAGTGAGCTTAATACTCTACAAACAATACTCTATAAATCAGTGAGCTCAATACTCTACAAACAATACTCTATAAATCAGTGAGCTTAATACTCTATAAATCAGTGAGCTCAATACTCTACAAACAATACTCTATAAATCAGTGAGCTCAATACTCTACAAACAATACTCTATAAATCAGTGAGCTCAATACTCTACAAACAATACTCTATAAATCAGTGAGCTCAATACTCTACAAACAATACTCTATAAATCAGTGAGCTCAATACTCTACAAACAATACTCTATAAATCAGTGAGCTCAATACTCTACAAACAATACCCTAAAAATCAGTGATCTCAAAACTACAAATAATACCCTAAAAATCAGTTAACACAATACAGTACTCTACAAATAATATTAAACTAAATACCGGTAACGGTAACCGTACTCTCAAACTATCACTGAGCAAACTTCTAAGTCAAGTATATAATATCACAATGGTTAATAAATGCATCAAGCGACAGTGCACTCATGTTAACCACTTCAGTACGAGGGCATCATTTACATTTTATCCTGCTTAATGTTAGACAATTTTAAACAGCTTAGGAAGGACATCTAGAAATCAAAGGGGTAAAATCTATCTCTGTCACCCTTGTGGCGTTATTTCCACATAGTGATTTTGATAAGTTCTTTTGTCTTTATCTTGTGTCGGCCCAGTTTTGGTTTGTATATTTTGCAAGTTTTACAATTGAAAAAAAAAATAGGAGAACTGGGGAGGGTGCCAGAGTATATACAATACAATTTAATTCCACAAGTTCTTCCTAGTTTAAATGATAATGTCCAATAACAGCCAGGAAAAACTGAAGCCAGGTCTCAAGAGTACTGAAATAGTTTAACTACTATACCCGGTTCAATATAGGTAGGTCAGTAATCTCGACTTCAACCTCTCATAACTCAAAGAGGACTTTAATAATGGAGCTGTTATTTCTACCACCATTTGGAGAGAGTTAACCAGTAAATAGCTGTGGAAAATTACAGCCCATTTGCTCCAACCTTTCCCGAGTTACAAGAAGTTAGAAATAAGATTTTTGGCCTAAGTTTAGTGAACAGACTGTAGTAACTTAAACAAATAAAAGGTTATTATTTTGAAAAGGCTTGCACGCTCGCAGTCATGACCGTTACATACGGTACGCGGCACATTATAATTTAATTTTGTTTTCCAATATTATCCCACTGCAGCTGTTATTACCCTCTGCTGGCAATTAATACAATAATGATAGTAAGTTCTGAGGGGAGGAGGGGGGGCCATCCCCTCCACCCAAAAGCGATCAAATTAGAAACAAACATAAGTTGCATGAGGGTTTTGACCACGAGCGTGAAAGCCTACTCCAGATAATCACCAAATAGAATAATATCCGCTGGTAAAATAATTGCCTGTTAGATAATGTCTTCAATGTTTGCAATTAAGGTCTAAGATAACAAGGTTGTTGTTAAACTACGTTGGTCATTCACCTCTATACAGTATATATATATTTATGTCGATTACCAGTCAACTCAACCACAAGACGATTTTAAGCAGTACAGTAGATCTCAACCAATGCCAAATCAATCAAGGCAAACTAAATCGGTGGCAACTTACGACTTAACGTATTCTAACCAAGCCTAACAGTAATGATTGGGTTGGCACTGGTTAAGAGCCACTGGTTGAAATGGTCTACAAAGTGAGTTGTCTGGTCTGCGTAATGTCATTCTAAGAGTTATTATTTACAAATGTCGCTCTACCCACAAGTCAGTTCACCCACCAAAGGGTACGGTAAAGCCGGTATCACACGAGCGCTTTTTCCCTCAACATTTATCCTCAACACTGGTCTGGCAGCTTATGAGGTCAACATTCAATATATTTCTGTCACCTAAATTCATCCACCATCAGTCTAGTGTCCGATACCAGTGCAAAATATTCCAGAAATGTTGTCAGAATTTTTTTGACCATCTAATGTTGACTATAAAAGCTCTCATGTAATACCGGTAAGAGTTATTATTTACAAATGTCGCTCCACCCACAACAAGTCAGTTGGCCCACCAAGGGTACGGTAAGATAAGGTAAGTAAGGCCCCAGCCAGACGCATTAGCTTCCCACCAACCGCTCTGTACAGCACGGCGCCATGCCCGTAAATGACCATGGGTGTTTATGCATGTTTTCACACATCTCGACCATGGCAAAATGCTGTATACGGCCGCCATTATCACATCGACGCCCTTTTCATTCGACACGGCACCGTAAGGTTACCAAGGTAATTCAGCCGTGCTGTGTTATTCACGACTAAAGTTGTCCGCTCAACGGCACACTCTCTGGAATGCACGGTGCCATGCTGTACACGGTGGCCAGCAGAAAGTCAATGCATGTGAAAGTGGCCTAAGGGTAATATGGGGTATGATGATATGGCAGGTTAGGCTAGGTTAGATTATGATTTTAGGTTGCAATAATTGACCACTTGCGAGTTTCAGGCTATAAGGAAGTTGAAGCCATAAACATCGATATATAACAGAAATGCAATAATAATGTAGGGTTCTGGTGGATTAAAAAGTATGTTAGTTTGGTATTATCTATATAATATTTTTGGTTGCCTGTGTGTATTTACCTAATTGTAGTTTACAGGAGTTGAGCTAAGCTCGTGTTGTCCCGTCTCTCAGTCTACTTTTTATCCAATTTTTTCTTGAAAATATAGATGTTCCTTGCCCCTACCACCTCCTCCTCCAGCCCATTCCATTTGTCAATACATCTATAGGGGAAGCTAAACTTCCTGATATCGTTCTTGCAGGTAGGTCTTTTTACTTTGTAGCTGTGGCCTCTAGTTATTCCTGTATCCATAATTAATATATCCTCCCTATCCAGCCTCTCCAGCCCCCGGGTACATTTGTACATCATTATCATGTCTCCCCTCTCTCTCCTCTCTTTTAGACTCGGTAGATTTAATTTGTCTAGCCTCCCTTCATATGGCAGTTCTCTGAGACTTGGAACCAATCTAGTGACTGCTCTCTGGATTCTTTCTAACTTGTGAATATGCTTCTTTAGATGCGGGGACCACACCCCACTGCTGCATACTCCAATATTGGTCTAATCATACTCTTCATAATTTTCGCTACCATGGTCTCATCCAAGTAGTTCAGAGCAACTTTCATATTCCCGGCCATTGCATACATTCCGCTAAAGAGCTTGTTAATATGTTTCTCTGGCGACAAATTATCTTATATAATCAACCCTAAATCTTTTTCTTTTTCGGCCTTGCTAATTATATTATCTCCCATCCTGTACTCTCAATTTGGTCTATTCACACTTCTTCCCATATTTAACACATGGCATTTACTTATATTAAATTTCATTTTCCACTTGGTGCTCCATTCGTATATTTTATCTAAATCCCCTTGCAACTCCTCACAACTACTTTTATTTGTTATTTGTCTCATAATTTTTACGTCATCTGCAAACATTGACATGTAAGAGTTTATGCCTATCGGCAGGTCATTCACGTACATAAGGAACATGAGAGGTGCCAACACAGATCCCTGCGGCACACCACTCTCAACTTTCCGCCACGATGAGTAAGTTCCTCTAATGTTGGTCCTCATTTCCCTATCTGTTAAATAGCTCTCCATCCATTTCAGCAAACTCCCCCTGACACATCCTAGCGTCTCAAGCTTAGATAACAATCTCTTATGTGGTACCTTATCGAATGCTTTGGAAAGGTCTAAGTAGACGCAGTCCACCCATCCGCCTCTTTCTTGGAGTACATCTATCACCCTACTGTAATAACATAGCAAACTGGTAACACAAGATGTCCCTTCTCTGAATCCAAATTGCTTTGGGGTTATTATCTTCTTTCTCTCCAACATTTTCATCCATCTCTTCCTAATTAGCTTTTCACAAATCTTGCATACAATACTAGTAAGTGAAACTGGTCTATAGTTTAGAGGGTCCTCAGGGTTTCCATTCTTGTATATCGGAATGATATTAGCTCTTTTCCATTCAACAGGAACCTGTCCTTTATCTAAGGAAGCTTGAATTATGTCCCTCACTGGCTCCACTAATTGCTCTGCACACTCCTTTAAAACCCAGGCAGACACTTCATCCGGTCCCATAGCTTTCCTTACTTCAAGTCCTCTCATCGCAGATAACAGCTCATCTCTAGTTATTTCAATCTTACTAAGACCACTCTCCAGTACTCCCGCCTGTGGTTCGTCAAAACCTTCCTCTCTAGTAAAAACTGACCCCAATTTGTTATTCATTACCTCACACATGTCCGATACATTTTCATACGTCCTAGCATCAACTCTTAATTTAGTAATTTGTTTCTTTACCTTCAACTTACTGTTTATATATTTATAAAATAATCTAGGGTCACTTTCACATTTATTTACTATGTTCTTCTCATAGTTCATTTTAACTTGCCTAATTATGTTAACATATCTATTCCTCTCCTGTTTATATTTATTCCGATTACTCTGTGTTCCTTCTTCTTAATCTAGCCCAAGCTGCATCACGCCTACCCAAAGCTCTTTTGCATTTCAAATTAAACCAATCTTTCTGCTTAGTGTGTCTGTTCTTTATGCATGGCCACATTTTTTAAGCTAGAGCATTCATACTTGGTATGCATAGTAAGGGGGTCCCTAGGCAGGTTTTAGTGAAAAAATAGAATTCCCCAGGGTGAAAGGGACGGAGAAAATGGGCGCAAAATCGGAAAAATGGCCGTTTGGGGCAGAAGGAGGCCTCCGATCGAAAAGGTGTATGGAACGAAAGTTGTTCGCAGCCCCCCAAAATGGGGGTACGGATGAGGTCAGATCCAAAATCGGAGGTCATTTAGTGGCCGAAATCGAGGTCGCCGTTTAATGAGGCACAGGGAGGTCGAGGCCAGTGATTATGGTAGTACAGTACAGTAAACTTCCGTTAATCCGAAGGGCAGCGGACCGGCCCTCGTTCGGATTAGTGGATTTTTCGGATTATCGGACTTTACCCCTATGAACCTGTGTATTAATGGCCTGACGAAAACATTGAGGCATTAGGCCACCCAAATGACACAATGGTGCACACATATATGTTCATGAAATCACTTCAAAAGTTTACCATTGTCATTGTAGCCTATTACCTACTTCAAAACATTCAGATTAATGGTCAAAGGAATCTGCTGATATAAAAGTAAACACCACATGTCCGCATCGTCTACTAGCGAGTTTGTCTTGCTCTTGAAAGCACCCTTGGAACGCTCCGATCACTGAACTATAAATAGTAGCGTATCGGAGCGTCCAAAGGTGCGTTTTCAAGCGCAAGACTGAATGCGCTTGCAGACGATGCGGTGCAAGCCAGTAGCGCATCGGAGCGTCCCAAGGATGCGTTCAAGAGCAAAACAAACTCTCTAGCAGACGATGTGGTGTTTACGTTTATATCAGTAGCTTCCTTTGACCATTAATCTGAATGTTTTGAAGTAGGTAATAGGCTACAATGACAATGGTAAACTTTTAAAGTGAATTCATGAACATATGATATGTGTGTGCTCCATTATGTGTCATTGGAGTGGACTAATGCCTCAAAAAGGGGACTTTGGGACTTCTTGAAATTCGGACTATCGGGTGAATTCGGATTTGGCCTCATTTTCAAAAATTTGGACTATCGGGAGATTCGAATCATCGGTCGTCGGATTAAAGGACTTTTACTGTAGTAGTATTGTGATGATTGTGGTAGTAGTGATTGATGATGGTGATTATGGTAGTAGTAGTGGTGGTAGTAGTGATGGTGATTATGGTGATTACCCGGGCAACGCCGGGTACCCCTGCTAGTGTATTTATAAATGTACTACGATCATATTTTAGCTGGTAATTCTGCTAAATATCGATGTAAAAACTTCAACTTCCTTATAGCCTGAAACTCGCAAGTGGTCAATTTAAATGTGGACTAATCAATTTGGAAAGTGGGCAAACTAAGTGTGTAGAGGAGTCACCCTACATTCTAAGCACACACAGACTATCCAGTAGGCTATAATATAAAATGGCACATTTTAATCACTGAACTCAATAATAATTTTTAGTTCAGTGCATTTTAATATATAAAATAGGAATTGCATAAGACATTTTAAATAGCTTATAAAATATGGTACATGGTATATACAAGAATATTATGCCAATGTTATAACATCTACAAGCAAATGTTCATTGTCTTTAAAAGTACAGTCAAAGTAAGTAATAAATGGAGGTGTTTGTCGACCTATTCCTATTGATCTTGCTGTACAGTGCTACACATGAGTCGGAGAACATTGACTATTAAAACACACCGACTCTGTTTATTTATGGAAAGATATACCGGTATGTGATACATTACCCAAGATATAGATGATACACTACTGAATGATACAATACCCAATGATACAGAAAGATATAGGTGACCCGCTTGTCAAGTGTTGTTTTCAACAGTGTAACGATTGAGTGTGTGAATAAGTTCTTCTACCTGGGCGATACGGTTTCCGCCGGAGGTGGCCATTGCTAGAGTCAGAAGTGGCTGGGGAAAGTTTAGAGAGCTGTTGCCACTCCTGACCATGAGAGGGCTCCCACCCCACCTTAAAGGGAAGGTGTATACCTCGTGTGTTAGGAGCGCGATGACCTATGCCTCGGAGACGTGGCCGGTTAAAGCGGAGGATATCAATAGAATGGAACGGAATGAGAAGAGAATGGTGAGATGGATGTGTGGGGTTAATCTCAGGGACAGGGTATCGAGCGAGGAATTGAGAAGGCGTCTGGGCAATAAGAGTGTCGGTGAAGTGATGCGCATGAGCCAACTAGGTTGGTTTGGACATGTGGAGAGAATGGATGATCAGAAATGAGTGAAGAAATGCCGGACTGTGAACGTGGGGGGAGCTGCGCGTAGGGGGGGGGGGGGGGGGGGGGGGGGGGGTGGACCTAAAATGACGTGGGCTCGGGTACTCCGGTCCGATCTCAAAGTAAAGAACTTGACAACAGAGGCAGCTTGGATAGCCGCCATTTAGGACGTGAGACTGTAACCACATTCTCTGTTGACAAAACGGTCTTTAAACTTGTGTGTATGTATAATTTATGTATAAATGATACAGTACCCAATGATACAGTTATAGTTGATACAATACCCAATGATACACTACCCAATGATACGGAAAGATTTAGATAATACACTACCCAATGATACAGAAAGATATACTGTAGGTGATACATTACCTAAGATATAGATGATACAGTACCCAATTATACAGTTATAGATGATACAATACCCAATGATATGGAAAGATACACTACCCAATAATAAGGAACGATTCAGATAATACAATACCCAATGATAAGGAAAGATACACTACCCAATGATACGGAGATATAGAAGATACAATACTGAATGATACAGAAAGATACACTACCCAATGATACAGATAGATTTAGATGATACACTACCCAATGATACGGAAAGATATAGGTGATACATTACCGAATGATAGTTATAGATGATACAATACCCAATGATACAGGAATTATTCAGAAGATACACTGCCCAATGATACGGGACGAATTACACGATACACTTTCAATGATATGGAAAGATATATATGATACAGAAAGATATGGGTGATACACTACATTATACACACACACAGTAGAGTAAGTATTAACCAAAGAAGCCAAATATGTCATGCCACTTATTTCAAGACATATGCTTCAGAAACGTGGCCTGTCAAAGCGGATGATACCAACAGAATGGAACGCAAGGAGATGAGGATGGTGAGATGGATGTGTGGTGCCAAACTGCAAGATAGGATATCAAAGTGTAGAGCTAAGGAGAAGGTTAGGTATCAAGAGTATCAGTGATGAGATGCGTACTAGCAGGCTTGGATGGTTTGGACATGCGGAGAGGATGGATGAACTAAGCTGGGTGAAAAGATGTAAGTCCATGAATGTGGAGGGAGCTGCACCAAGGGGTGGACCAAAAAAGACGTGGGATCGGACTTTGCAGTCTGATCTTAAATCAAAGAACCTGACAAGTGAGGCAGCTCTTAACAGGGCTGCCTGGAACACCGCCATTAAGATGTGAGACCAGAACCGCATTTTGTGTGAAGCACTCGGTCTTTAAATTTGTATATGTATTGTGTACTGTATGTATGTGGTAAAATACATTTAAATTTCAGAAATTAAACTTTGAAAACAACAAACTTATAATTCATATTTTTTCACCAACCAACTTTACTTCTAAACTCAATTAATGAAATCAACAAATACATGTGGCACTCCGAGGACTCAAACCTAGGATATTCAAGAGAGGGGCTTTACTGTATATGAAAGATCCCCTTGCATTAGAGTCAAGTAAATATTGGCTGTTACTATATCATAAGGAGGGATTTGGTTAAGTGGCATCACATACTGTATATGGCTATACATACAGGATATTATCACAAAGGATGTGTTCATATCAGTATTATGCAATGTGGATAAAAAAAAAAACATATGAGGAGGAGCACTTTATTGACAACGTTTCGCAGATAGCTTCATCAGGCCATCTGCGAAACGTAGTCAATAAAGTGCTCTTCATCAGATGGTGTTTTTTATCCATTCTGTCTACTTTTCAAGTACCGCTCAACATTATACAATGTAATTTTGCCTTTATATTGTCTTTGTCCGAATTTTGGTTTGTTTAGTTTGTAAGTTTTAAATTTTAATGTAATAAAAGGAACATTAGGAATACAGAACTATACCCTATTCCAAATAAGTAGGCCAAAACTCTTGATCACTAACCTCTATAACTCACAAACGACTAAAGAAATCAAGCTTATATTTCTACCATTTGGGAAGGGTCAGCCAGGGAATAAGTGTGGATATTTACAGGCCATTTGCACCAGCCCTTTTTGAGTTACAGAGGTTAAGGTTCACGATTTCTGATATACCTATTTGGAACAGGATGAAGTGTCGTGACTAAGAGTTTAGATCAATAATTGTTCATAAAATAATCAAATCAGTATAAATCTCTACAAATATTAGTTAGTTAGTTATGTAGAGCAGATTAACCAGACCACTGAGCTCCATACGGAACTCTCATATATTTATATACAAACAATATGAAAGTATTAAGCATGGGAGGGAGTTCACTATTTTCTTTCTTTACTAAAATTAATAAAGGGCTAACTATCTCCTTCCTAAATTTTCAGACTACCAATAAGAGTACTTATGAGCTAACTATCTCCTTCCTAAATTTCATAGGTCTTGCAACCTGGCAATAGCTGTTACCCAGGATCTGTCTAGGATCTGTTGATCACAAGGTCCAGGGTTCAAATCACGGGTGGTTTGTATGAGAGTACTTATGAGCTAACTATCTCCTTTCTATATTTCAAGACTACCCATAGAGAATGTATGAAGTTTTCCTTGAGAGGGAAAGTATTGTGTCCCCAGTTATACACCAAATCACAGTAATAATATGACTATATTAGTTTCAGAGGAAGTGACTCACTATCCCCTTACAATATAGAAAATCAAAGAGGGAAGGGAAGAAAATGTTGCTAATATTTGTAACAACATTCTTAACACCAACAACCCCCCCAAGTGAAATTAATGAAAGCATGTGATCCTCCCAGGACATCACACACAGGACTCACATACTTCAACCACCACACAATCAAGACAGCTAAAGGAACAGCACATGACCACGATTCATCCATTTATTGAATACTGGATATCAATCTATTCATGTACATGTTTTCTAAGATAGGCTACATGGTGCTTAGTGTAGTGGGTTTCCTCGGCACAGACAGGTGGTAAAAAAGTAAGGGTTAAGAAGAAGAAAAAAAAAAGTGAGCGCCTTCCCACATTCACCAATATCTATCTTTCCTTGTGAGCCAAATTATTGTCTCCAGTATTGGAATGTATTGTCCGGTAAAGTCAGTATCACGCGAGAGCTTCTTCCCTCAACATTTATCCTCAACACTGGTCTGGCAGCTTATGAGGGCAACTTGTAAAATAATTCTGGCAACTACATTTATCTATCTTGTCTAGTGTCCGATACCAGTGCAAAGTATTATAATGTAAAACTTGCAAAATAAACAAACCAAAATGGGGACGACACAATATAAAGGCAGAAGAACTTATGAAAAGAACTTATCTCTCCCAAATATCTTATCCCAAATAAGTTAGCGGAATAATGTTAACCATCGAATGTTAACGATAAAAGTTCTGGTATGATACTCTATTAACAAGTGACAACAAAACCTCTATACTCTGTTCACTTTAAGAAGGCCAAAATGGGTCCATCTTTAAAGACATTTGTTGATTAGTTACATACAAAATAAAATGCTATAACTATTCTCCTTTCAATAACGTTTCTTAACCCTTCAAACTCGGCTGACCTGTTATTCTCCACACCGAACTTTCACTGCGGAACTCGAGTGTCCTCCTAACCCCCGCACTTCGGAAAGCCTCTTATACCTGTACTCCAAACCGAACTTCCACCGCAGACCTCGGTAGGCCTCTTATACTTCCACGCGCGTAATATTCACGATCGCGTAACACAACAACCCGATGACACAGCGATGTCCGGTCAACACCAGGATCAAGATAACAGTACTGTATGTACAATACTTAATTTTCCAATTTAGCTTATCTTTCAACCTATTACCATTGCTTAGCTATTAAGAAAGTAAGGCCATAACACCGAACACGCGCCGATTCCGTGGGTACGGAGCGTAAGATGACTGCCGAGGCGGAAGGGTTAAACTCCCGTGCTCTAAATTTTCACCTCACAACACAACAACAAGACATAGTGATATCCGTCAGTTCCGGGATCAAGACAACAGTATATACTCCATTTTCCCATTAAGCATTTACTATTGCTTAGCTATTAAGGCCATAAGGCCCAATATGGGCTGATTCAGGGGGCAGGGAGCTTAAGAGGACAGCCAAGGTGGAGGGGTTAATATCGGTATGCTACCATACCATATTTTGTTATCTAGCACTTTGTCATAGTTCAACTATAGGTAGCACCAGAGAAACTTGACAATAATCTTGACCCCTTAACTTCTTGTAACTCAAAATTAATTAAAGCAATCGCGCTGATGTTTCTATAATTTGGGAAGAGTCCACCAGGAAAGAGATATGGATATTTACAGCCAGTTTGCTCTAGGCCCTTTTGAGTTACAAAGAGGTCAAGGATCAAGATTATTGTCAAGTTCGTTAGTGCAAACTAATCTAACCTAACCTATCACTGCTATCAGTACTGGTAGAGTTGGCATTGGTTCAGATCTACTTGTTTAAATTATATATTATTGTAAATGTCCGGTTAATAATATCTGTTATTTGGTCAACTTAGTCTTGTCAAAATACAGTGTATAGCAGTATATAGATTACTAGAAGAGGAACGTCACTTTAAATAACTTAAGGAATGAGCATTTACGTACATTGAGTAAAGAGAGAGAGAGAGAGAGAATTTTTACATAGATACACTGGCCACACAGACCTTACGATCTAAACGAGCTGGTCAGGACTTAATTCCAGTAGTAGAGATGCCATATCCGATAGAAAAGGAAAGTTGAAGGAAAGGATAGAAAAGAAGAGAAAGAGAGAGAGAGACTCATCTAACATCCAATAAATACAATATATGTCTTTCTTGATCATAGAAACTGTTTGTTCAAAATGTGAGCAAGATAATAATAATATTCCAAACAAAGATTGTATAAGAAAATGTAAATAACTAAATAACTAGAAACTTCTATATTTCTTTGTTCCCAAGAGCAAAAGCAGTTATCTATACCTGAAATGGCATTGTGCTTAACATGTCCAAAATCTGTACTGGTATTAAAAAAGAATAAATAATCAATCTATTCTTTGTTACTACTTATTTGTCGGAAGTTCTGGTAGAATCACCATGGTCAACTTGCTAGTCCACCATACTTGAAATCTTACTTAGTGTTTAATATTACTTGTTATCTAATGTAGTCTTTAGTTTTAGAAGATCATAGCTTTTATTTTCATTAACTTTTATATCTGTAGTGCGAATATCGTATGCTGGAGGCTAATAGTGTCAAGAGAGCTTTACGAGCGTGGACACTCAAGACCACTTAAATGTTGCATCTCCTCATGACCAAACAAATCAGCCTATATTGTAAAGTTTGCATCATCATTACAGACAGTACTCAAAACATGCCATAACTGAGAATATAACTTACAACTACCTAGTTCTTATTAAGTATTGTACAGTACAGTATTGGCAAATTACGATATTGTACGAAAAAACTGAGCAACGTCATAAATCTCGTTCCAATAAATTTAAAACTGCTTTCTGAATATGGGCCCAGCCAGTCTGCAAAATCAAATCATGATCGGAAAAAAGAAAAAGAAAAAGCTTCATGATTACTGTTTGCCCGACATCTTGAGGGTAGGAGCTGGAATAATCAGACGTTTATTTTATTCACCTTTCAATTTCTAGAGTGAGTGTGAGCATGTTAATGTCAAGAGGGTAGCGTGACCCTTGCACTGACGGCACTCCAGCCAGTGCCTAGTGTGTGCTCCCAACCAGTGCCAAGTAGACAGTCCTCCGAAACACCAACTCTTTGCACCATGACTCCTTGCCCGGTCTCCTTTCCCGCTCCTGAATACGATGCAAGGACGGCCCACAGCGTACCGTCGGCCGATACACTGATGGCGGTGACTTCGGAGCCGGTTAAGTGCTGCCATCCGGTGCCCTCGGGGAACAGTGGGTGTACCTGTGTGCGTCGGTGTATCTGTCCCGCACCGTCCAGCCCCCACACTACATTACCCACACCGGCACACACCTCCACCAGCGGCGCACCGGGGGAGTCCACATTAACCCAGTGTGTGCCCTGAGGGAATATCATATATTTTAAAAAACACAATATTACGAACAACTACATGCTGTTTAAAATCCTACACCAGTGAACACTAGTAAGTCTGTGTGGACCCTGTGAGAGTTCTCCTGGGTTAAGAGAGATCCGGGAGTTCCTATGAAGCAGGAGCACAAAGTCTCTCAAGAATGGAAGTCCCCAATCCACATGCCAATACCAACATAGAAGGAAATTACTTATGGTTCCTGGTTTAACTTCCCTTAGATAACCAGGTAACTAACAAACTGACTGACTAAATAACTACCCTTCAGATTTGCTACACAAACTCCCTCAGCCTGAAAGGAGCATGACCACCACTGCAGATGATGAAGAAACTAAACTGATACTACATTCATTACTTACTTCTTGTCTCTTGTAGGCACTGACGGAAATATGGAAGGAAACACCGTCTGTCATGGCCCTGTCTCCGAAGTTGTGATATGGAAACTACACACACGTTAACTAACTGATTAAGATAGGGTACTGACTAAATATGTAATTATGTATCTAACAGCAATAACTGACCTTAGGATTTGTGGCAGTGACCCCAAACCTGAGGTGAGAGTGACCATCCTTGCTGACAATACAGACACTGCTCCCACACACACTGCTCATGGGGAACTCAGCTCCATCCAGCCACCACTGTCCCACCCTATCATTTAACTACTTACTAATTGAATGGCTAACTAACTGACTCTTTAAGTAGGCTACCTAATCGCCTATCTAATAGCCAACCAACTAACCTTAGAATTTGACGAGTTAACCCCTAGTCTGAGATGAGAACAACCATCCCCACAGACAATGAAGAAACTTGCCTGATACTAGATTAACTGACTGACTTTTTATCTACTTAACTAATCAACAAATAAATATAACTAATTATTCAACCAACTAATTAAATAACTAACCAACACACCCACCTTAGGATTGCCAGCAGTGACCCCCAGCCTGAGGTGAGCGCGGCCATCCCTGCTGACGGCCCAGACACTGGACGCCCCGATGCCCCCACACACACTGCTCATGGGACACTCGGCAGGCACTAGGCTCCATCGCTCACCCGCTACCTTCCGCCCCGCTCCTACAGTCCCGCCTCGCACACCCTCACGCAGCACCACCTCACCCGTAGCGCTCACACCCCACACTGGTACCGTACCGTCCTCTGCTACTTCAGGCTGTGGAATTATAATGTAAAACTTGCAAAATAAACAAACCAAAACAGGGACGAGACAATATAAAAACTCTCTCCTGGGTAACAATCTTTACTTACCGAGATGGAGACGTGGAGGAGGGCCACCTTCTCCATCTGCCTCCACGGTCCCGAGGTGACCAGGCGACATTTACGTAGCCAGCGTCGCCGCCGTACTAGATCCGTGACGTAGCGGTGGGGGTGGTAGGTCAGCGGGAAGTCTGTAGCGTACTGCCACCCATCACGGTCCACGCCCCCGGGGGTGTGATGATCCACGCACCACTCGCTAGTCTGACGGCACACACAACGATTTATTGTTTCATTCACTAACCAGGGATAGGTATTTTATTGTTTAATTCACTAACCAGGGATAGGTATTTCTTATTATTTACTTTTGTTGCCTTACTCCAGCCTTAT
The DNA here is from genome assembly GCA_032716605.1 of Paralithodes platypus. Classification (NCBI taxonomy): domain Eukaryota; kingdom Metazoa; phylum Arthropoda; class Malacostraca; order Decapoda; family Lithodidae; genus Paralithodes; species Paralithodes platypus. Next base: position 81,912,805 of record CM064575.1, on the reverse strand, counting down.
AAGTGCTTTTGCCCAGTAGGCAGTTCACAAATAGTTTTTTACTATTATTATTGACATCTACGATGAATACCGGTACATAATTTAAAGTATAGTAATTTCTCCTTTGGAGAATAAAAATATCTTATAGAGTGAATGAGTGCAAAGTTTACACTAAATCCCTTGAACAAATAGGTTATATACGAACCCAACTCCAGTGTCTTGAGGGTAGCCTGATACTGTCCTTGGTGCGTTGGTTACGGCCGGACATATCACTCCAGGTGTGTCGATCTGTGGGCAACCCGTGGTAGGTGAAGCCCGTTACAGGGTTCCAACGTTGGTTCTCCCACACATACATATGGCGGGTGTCTGTCTGATGGATCGCACCGCCAGCTTCCCCGCCCTCACAACCACTAGCGCCTGGAGGGGGAATATAACACAGTCGGGGCAATAAGCAAAGAGAAATATTAATATTGATGCACAACATGTAGTGTCATGTAAGTATTTTTTTATTTTTTTATATGCTTCACAACTAGTATTATTCGGGTGAGGGCTTGTCCTATCCAGAAGTGCGGTTTGGCATCCTTTACCCAACCTTAGCCGTTTCTGTTTGTCTCTTTTACTGTACTACTTTTTCTTCTTGCTCTCACCTTTATATAATCCACCAGCCTCTTTCCCGGTGTAGGTATAAACATGGTGGTCGTAGGAGATAGACCAGACCACTCCGCCTGCACCACCCTCCACCCGCTTCATGTGTCCGCCCAGTCCACGCCAGTACCACTCGTCCAGTAGCTTCTCCCCCTTGTGGGAAGAAAAGGAATATTCACATTCAATGATTCAAACTACTGTATTGTAAATTAATAAAGGTTCACTGCATTTGACTTGCTATTATATACACATAAATAGCTAAAATAGCATAAATAAAGGTACTGTAGCTATGTTACAGTCGGATGTGTGGGCAACTTTACCCTGAATACTGGTACAGTTCTATATTGTAGGTATGTCATGTGTATAAATAAAAGCATAAGGGTTGGTGTCCTATAATTCCCATAGCCAGTTCTGACAGTTTTGATTAACGGTGTGAGCGTCCTGGGTTCGAATCCCCGGACTGCCACATGTGTTTGTTAATTTCATTAATCGAGTTTAGGAGTAAAGTTGGTTAGTGGAGAGAACATAATAATTTACCATTTTCATAATTCTTATTTCTATCATTTTTCCTGAGAGTGGTGAAGGCAGTGGGACCATAATGGTGTGCCCCATGGTTCCCAAGTGTCTTACTCTCACAGCCCACTGACAGAAGTTGGCCTTTCTCTCTGGCATAGGGATGTAGCGATCCAACTGCCCGCCACTTCGGTGGTGCAGTCAGCCTCTGTAGCAGTTATGGTGATTTTGATTTCTTGTTACTGCCTTATTGTAGCACAGTTAAAACTGGTGTGGTGCGATTTTGCCAGGTGTAAGTGATTCAGGGGGACCATGGAGTCTTGTTGAGACACTGTTAGCGCTATACCAACATCGGTCACTGTGATGACATGATGGGGCTGTATTGTGGTAAGTCTTTATTGTACTGTACAAGTGTATATGTGTGTGTGCGTATGTATGCATGTGCCTGTGTGTCTGTCCAAAAGTGCAAAAACCAGGGTAACGAATAACTACCCACCGCTCCGTGATTATAGGTGAGGCCAGTAACAGTAACGTTGCCCCGGATGACCACATGAGAGATGTTCTTCACAGGCTGGTGGTGGGGGAAGCTGCACCAGTACTTCTCATTCACAGAAATCTGTTACATAGGGTAGGAAAAGTAAATAAGAATACCATTAAATAATAAAGATACAGTAGTTAGGTAATCAGTTTATTTACCTAACAGTACTGTACTTGATTAATTATATTTCAGTTCGTCAATTTACTGGTTCTTCACTTCCTTGCCAGGCATGGCCGCGGCCTTTCATTGCGCTTTATTAGGAGGGGGACGGGGTGGTGGTAGGGCAGCCATTGTAACACTTAATAAAAAAACGGGTTTCACAAAGCACAAACACACTGAGTAGAGTCGCAGACTATAATGGCTTGTGGCGGGAACTTGGGGTCGCTTGGGTATTAATATTGGGATACTGGGGAGCGCTTGGGGAGCCCTTGGGGTACGGGGCAGCCAATGGTGAGGCGTATAGGCGCTGATGTCGTGCCCAATCAGAGCGTGAATCAGTGACGACGTAGAGCCCGCATAGCCCGGTCGATTTTATTTTTTTTCACCAGCTCGGAGTCGTGATAGTCGCCTCTGGGAGCGTGATAGTCACTTTGTGCAGCTTTTCAAGTCTGCGTGATAGCCGTAGATAGTGATAGTCGAACGCGTGATAGCCGAGGGTTGACTGTATGTTAGTATTTAAATCAATTCACACACTGTACTGTAAGTATTATTATGATAAATTAATAGTATGCAACTTTTGTAAACGAGACTGACCTTGAAATCTGAGTCATCACAGACGATGGATATCTCGCAGCTGGCCCCAGGCACCAGACCCGCCAAGTCCTCATGTTTCTCAGACCCCCAGCCATTCTTCTGTTTACTGTTCACAATCAAACACTGAGGAAAGAAACGCATACATTAAACCTCCCCGTAGAACTAGGGCAGCTGAGAGCGCCCATGAATTTACACTTTCTCCTCCACAATGCAGAACTTCTGCTTATCAAAATTCATTTATCCCTAGAACTACTACTCTTTGGAATTCACGTCCCTCGAGTTTCTTTCCACAAACTTACAATCTACAAAAGTTTAAATCCAGTTGTTACAAACATTTTATGAATGGAGGATGCCTTTAGGCACATGGACCTTTTTGTTTTATCTGTGTTTTTCCTTCCTCCGTTCATTGTCTCTTAAAAAAAATAAAAATAACAAAATAACGTAAAACTTGCAAAATTAACAAACCAAAACAGGGACGACACAATATATATATCATATTTTTTTAAAGAGGGGATTGGGCCTGAGTATATACATACATACATACATACATACATACATACATACATACAGTACATACATTTTTCTTTACACCAAATAATGCTTCCCACCTGGGCAAGGGGGCTCACAGAAAAACAAAAGATTAAGAAGTTTAATAAGGAGAAATGAATAACAAAATACAATGAACATTTCACACAAAAAATTTATATATAAAAAAATTAAAAGCTATCTTGACAGCTCTAAAGACCGAGTGATGCCTATGAAGAATGGTTTCAGTCTCGTGTATTAATGGTAGCATTCCAGGCAGCCCTTTTTTGGGCTACCTTACTTGTCCAGGTTATGTTAAAATTAAGTTAATTTAAGTATCTGATCCCATGTCTCATCACAGTCCTACAGCTTTTCACCTAAGTTTGATCATCTATACCGGTATTCTCCAAATGCCCAAACTAACCAAGCCTTCTACTGCCCATATGTACACTGATACTCCTAATACATAAACAAAAAAGAAACAAGCCTTTTATATATAATTCTTGTATAAACAAAGGAGTAAATAGATTAGAATAGATAGACTATAATAGGCTACCCAAAGACCCACCTTCTGACTGAACCTTGGGTTGAGGTGCAGCACTATGTTGGCATCTTTACTCTGGGACGTCTGAAGGTTGATGTGGAATCTGGAAGGGAATTTAAGTAACTAATATAGTGGGCTTAAGTCAATGGTAGGCAAGGTATAATAACTTACTGAAATACAGGAAAGATTTTGAAGAAGGAAAATAATTTGGTAATCGCTTTAACTTATGATAGACAGCTTGGAGGAACAACAATAACAACAACTTATGATAGGCAAAATTCTAGTTAGGCTGTATAATCATGTAAGATATGATAACTCTCAATTCATGATCATTAAATTTAACATCGTTCTTAACATCAATAACACCCTAAATGAAATCAATAACATCAATAACACCCCAAATGAAATCAATAACATCAATAACACCCCAAATGAAATCAATAACATCAATAACACCCCAAATGAAATTAATGAAAGCATGTGATTCTCCCAGGATTCAAACCCAGGATATCAGAACTTACACACTCTAGATAGGTATAATCTTAGCTGAGCAAAAAGATCAGGCAAATTGTAATAAACTTCTTCACGATTGGAAATGTTTAAGAGTAAGGAAGATATACAACAGAACATAAAGCTACTGTAAAAGTGTATTTCTCCTCACTGTTGGGTGGAAGAGGGGATGGTGAGGGCGACGGAGAGAAAGCAGCCCGGCCGGAAGCCTCGGTCTAACGCACGAACCAGCGGAGTCGACCCTTTACCCACGTCCAGTTGTTTGTGGGCTGACACCGATTCAACCCGAAGCTAGTGGAAAGACAGTTGCTAAGAGATTAAATTAAAATGTAAAACTTGCAAACTTAACAAACCAAAACTTGGACAAAGACAATATAAAGGCAAAATAACCGATCAAAATACCTATGTGGAAATAAAGTTTACTTAAATCAAATTTATGTAAAATTTATGTAAAACTTGCAAAACAAACAAACAAACCAATACAGGAACTGCACAATATAAAGACAAAAGAACTTATTAAAATCACAATGTGGAAATAACGAATTGAAGAATTAGCAAAAAAATATTATGAATGAAAAAAAAAAAAAACATACGCACTGACGGTAATATAATAAGTTTCCTGGAATTTCCTGCATTAGCATTGGAGATTTAGCAAAACAATATTATGAATGAAAAAAACAAAAACAAAAACTACACACTGAAGGTAATATAATAAGTTTCCTGGACAGGGTATCAAACTGGGGCAATGTAGTTTTGAGACTGGAATGAGTGTGAGAGGGAATGCACGCAACTGTGAATGAAGTTGCATTGTTTGTGTCTTTTTATCACTTCCAGGGGCATAAAAGTAACTATAGAACATAAGTTTGTATGTCTAATAATAATGACGAAAATTAAGGGACTCTGTTTATGTCCTGGGAGTGTATAGTCTCTAAATTGACAGCCTGTTCCATGGTTCTAACACTCAAGCCCATGGGCTGATGATCCCCTCCAACGCAGACAGATCTCATCTTCATCTTACCCTGGCCCCTTTGGGGGCCCGAGTATCTGGTGCGGCTTCGGTCAACCAGGCTCGGGACTGCTCAGCCAGACAGTCTGGGGAACTACAACAACTCTATCTCACACACACACACAAACATGCAACACACATTACATCTTGTTCAGTGAGCAATGGCATCAAGAAGGTAGATATCCTCCTGACTAGTGATGCCCCACATTGTGTACTATACTGTACTGTAATACTCACAAAACATTTGACTCTCTCTAACACAGACACACATTACTTCTTATTCCATCAGAGCTGCATTGTAAAGGTAGACACCCCTTTGACTAGCAATATCCCACACTGTATATTATAATACTCTCACTCACACATTAGACACAAAACAAATACACACTCACACACACAGACACACACCCATGCTATTTCCCCCCCCCCCCCCCACTACCTCTTGTTCCGTGAGTGCTGCATCATGAAGGTATATGTCCCCTTGACTAGTAACGCCCCACACTGTATACTGGGATGCCCAGGAGGACACTCCGCGGTACTGGTTACACGCTGCAACAGTTACAAAGGAGGAGGCAACGTTAGGTTAGGTTAGAGTTACATTATTTCATATTTTTTAACTAACCAACTTCTAAACTCAATTAATGAAATCAACAAATACATGTGGCATTCGAAGGACTCGAACCCTAGGATAGTTACACCGAAATTCTGCGCATTTATGCATTACGCTATCGAGACAGAAAAACTGAAGTGAAGCCTGACCTGATGCGATGTGACTGAGCCATTCCTCTGCATCTGTTTGGTTGTTGAAGGATAGAGTGGTGGGGGAGAGAGGTCGGGAGGTTCGGTACAGGGCTAGGAGAGACCGACCAGCCTCCACACACAGTACGCTCAGTAGTACGCTCCCACAAGGTATCTCATCCTAATATAGAGGGAGTACAAGAATATGGATTATGAAGTAAGTAAGTAAGTAAATCAAATAAAAAATGTAGGCAACATTTTGTATAAAGATTTATTAAAAAACGATTTTAATAACCCATATTTTAACTTCCCTGTTTTAAACAGAAGACCTGGTAGACACGGTAATAGAAGACTAAATACATTTAATAAAAAGAAAAGCAGGTCTGATATTATAATTATTGTTAATAATTTATATTCATTATATCGAAATTTCGGAATTAAAAAATTAAAAGATTCATTGAAAGGCCTACAAAAGAAAAGTTTTGCTCCTTTTATAGAAAATATTCTAAATAATAAACATAATTTCACAAATAAATTTAAGAATATAGTCTTTGCTTTTATGGGATATATTAGAGCTAATTCTAAGAAATCCAAAGATAACCGTATTAAAGATAAAGTCATGTCCACTTTAAATTATTCCTCTAAAATTTTAGACAAAATTAATGTTAACAGTCTTATTAATTCAAAGAAAGTTAAGTCCATGTTACCAGATGGTTGTAAAGATTTCAAACCATTAATAGTGTATTCATATGAACGACCTGTTGGGTCTATTATTTGTAATTAAAATGTAAAACTTGCAAACTAAACAAACCAAAATTGGGACAAGGACAATATAAAGTCAAATTAAATTATCAAAATCGCTATGTGGAAACAACGCTTACTAAAATGAAAATTATTAAATAAAAGAACACAATCCACCACATAGGGTGTACATCACTACATGAGCAAGTTAATCTGTTTCCCAAGCAAACCAATCGCACATATAACAACGCACTATCGTCACGTTAAAGGAAGTAGTCAAGTTTGGGAAGTCCGGGACGTTCTGGCAAATTTTACTAAACTCTGCATGAATAAAGAAACTACATGTTAAATGTCAAAATATTATTTAAAATCAAATTTGCAACATGACAAGACATTAACAATAGTAAAAAATACAAATATTGATAAGATATCTATACTATTACAAAATAATATATAAAATACAGTACAGCACTCACTAACGATAGTGCTATCGGGTAGGTACCTGTAAGCATAGCATGCCTCAAGTGACCCCTATCAATAACTACCCTACAAATAACCTACATTTATAGCACAAATAAACTAAGGAAATCGCAAAAGTAAGCAATTGATACTATCGACAATGAATACATATAATATAAATAGAGAAATAATTGCAAAATATGAAGTAACAACAGATTTAAACAAAGAGTACTCTTTTAACAAGAACAATAAATTAAAAAAAAAAAAAAAAAAAAAAAAAAAAAAATCATCAATATTAATAATAATAATAATAATAGAAAAAGATAAACAATAAATACAGACAAAAAGTAAGCAGAGGTTATACAAGAAACTTCAAGTTAAAAATGCTTGATTAAAATTATTGATGTCAAATTTTAGAATACAGTCACAATAATTGACCCTAAAAAGATTAAATTTATGGAACAATTTACTTGCCTCAAAACCTCTGTCCACTAAGAGTCTGTATAGTAACCTAGCTCTAGCCCAAAAGTCATCTACTTTAGTGCAGATTTTACAAAATCTTATTAATTGGGAATAAAAACAATTATAAGTGATTTTACTATCGATATTACTACTAGGGAAAGGAAAGTTTATTACGTTAAAATTAAAATCATCAACTTTGTGATATACTTTAAGTATGCACTGTTCATTAACAATCTCTATATTTATATCAAGAAAATTTTCAACTTTATAATTTACGTTACATTGTGTGAGGGGAATAGAATTAGGGTAAATAAGTTTAGCAACTTGATTAAAATTTAACAAATTGCAAACAAGAATATCATCAATATATCTACTATTATTACTTAACAGTTTAGCAAGTGCTAATTTTTCTGGAATTTTATTTTTCTTGCTACTGTCAACTAAATCTTTTATATATTTAAATTCTAAAGCAAGCAAGAATAAGTCTGCAATTAAAGGGCTAGCATTTCCACCCATAGGAATTCCTAATATTTGTTTGAAAATGTACGGCCCGAATCTAACATAAGTATTGAAAAGGAGGAATTTAAGGGCATCTTTAAGTTTAGTTCTATCAAAATATACAGAACTAGTGGGAGTAGAGCTAAGTGATGCATTATTAAAATATGTATAAACACTTATGAAATAATTACCATTCCTAACGAACCTGTCAAAGTGCAAATCTATAATAAAGCAAAGCTCTGAATATACTAAATCTAAAGGCAAATTGGTATACAAATACAAATTATAATAAAGTTTTAGGAAATCTTTCAGATAATGATATTTTCAATAATAATAAATGCGTGTGTGAAAGAGTCATGGATCTGCCAGCTAGCAAACGTGATGCACTAGCAAAGTTCATTTATAGTCCGATATGTCACATATTAACAGGTGATGTAGAACTAGTTAAATATTTTGCAAACGACAAATTAGCGGAGCTATGTCGTAAAGGGTTTAAATTTAGAATAGGGAGTAATAAAGTAACATGGGACATAATTTTAAAAGATATTGTTTTTTCAGTCAATAAATTAAAAGATAAATTGTTAAAAATTGCGTGCTGCAATGCGAGAGAACTAGAAGCATGGTCTAAATTATTAATTAAGTTAATTAGAAATAAAATTTTCTCGCTTAAAAATGAATTTAATCTTTCAGATTTTATAGACTATAATTATAATAAGCTTAAAGCTGATTTAATAAATTTACATAAACATTTTGTAATCACTACAGTAGATAAAGCCAGCAATAATTATAGCTTCACATGTAAGAAATTTTATCTTGAAAATATGAAAAAAGAATTAGGTATTAAGGGTAACATATTACGTAAAAATATTTGCGGTAATTCTGTTTATGAAATTCAAAATAATCTGAATATTGATAACTTAATCGATGAACATACCAAGAAAAATATAATATTTGATATTAAACTTTCTGATAAGAACAAGTGCATTGCAAAATTATACATGTTACCTAAATTTCATAAAAGACCTTATAAATATCGCTTTATTGCCGGAGCAAAATTTGCTACCACTAAAACTCTATCAGAACAAGTAGTAAATTGCTTAAAATACATTAAAAGTACTCATAAAAGATATTGTAATACCATCATGAGAAGAACTGGCATTAACTATTATTGGAGTGTTGACAATTCGTTAGAAGTTATTGATAAAATAAATACCATGCCGAAAGTTACCTCGGTACATAGCTTCGACTTTTCAACTTTGTATACCAATTTGCCTTTAGATTTAGTATATTCAGAGCTTTGCTTTATTATAGATTTGCACTTTGACAGGTTCGTTAGGAATGGTAATTATTTCATAAATGTTTATACATATTTTAATAATGCATCACTTAGCTCTACTCCCACTAGTTCTGTATATTTTGATAGAACTAAACTTAAAGATGCCCTTAAATTCCTCCTTTTCAATACTTATGTTAGATTCGGGCCGTACATTTTCAAACAAATATTAGGAATTCCTATGGGTGGAAATGCTAGCCCTTTAATTGCAGACTTATTCTTGCTTGCTTTAGAATTTAAATATATAAAAGACTTAGTTGACAGTAGCAAGAAAAATAAAATTCCAGAAAAATTAGCACTTGCTAAACTGTTAAGTAATAATAGTAGATATATTGATGATATTCTTGTTTGCAATTTGTTAAATTTTAATCAAGTTGCTAAACTTATTTACCCTAATTCTATTCCCCTCACACAATGTAACGTAAATTATAAAGTTGAAAATTTTCTTGATATAAATATAGAGATTGTTAATGAACAGTGCATACTTAAAGTATATCACAAAGTTGATGATTTTAATTTTAACGTAATAAACTTTCCTTTCCCTAGTAGTAATATCGATAGTAAAAATAACTTATAATTGTTTTTATTCCCAATTAATAAGATTTTGTAAAATCTGCACTAAAGTAGATGACTTTTGGGCTAGAGCTAGGTTACTATACAGACTCTTAGTGGACAGAGGTTTTGAGGCAAGTAAATTGTTCCATAAATTTAATCTTTTTAGGGTCAATTATTGTGACTGTATTCTAAAATTTGACATCAATAATTTTAATCAAGCATTTTTAACTTGAAGTTTCTTGTATAACCTCTGCTTACTTTTTGTCTGTATTTATTGTTTATCTTTTTCTTTTTCTATTATTATTATTATTATTATTAATATTGATGATTTTTTAAATTTATTGTTCTTGTTAAAAGAGTACTCTTTGTTTAAATCTGTTGTTACTTCATATTTTGCAATTATTTCTCTTTATATTATATGTATTCATTGTCGATAGTATCAATTGCTTACTTTTGCGATTTCCTTAGTTTATTTGTGCTATAAATGTAGGTTATTTGTAGGGTAGTTATTGATAGGGGTCACTTGAGGCATGCTATGCTTACAGGTACCTACCCGATAGCACTATCGTTAGTGAGTGCTGTACTGTATTTTATATATTATTTTGTAATAGTATAGATATCTTATCAATATTTGTATTTTTTACTGTTGTTAATGTCTTGTCATGTTGCAAATTTGATTTTAAATAATATTTTGACATTTAACATGTAGTTTCTTTATTCATGCAGAGTTTAGTAAAATTTGCCAGAACGTCCCGGACTTCCCAAACTTGACTACTTCCTTTAACGTGACGATAGTGCGTTGTTATATGTGCGATTAGTTTGCTTGGGAAACAGATTAACTTGCTTATGTAGTAATGTACACCCTATGTGGTGGATTGTGTTCTTTTATTTAATAATTTTCATTTTAGTAAGCGTTGTTTCCACATAGCGATTTTGATAATTTAATTTGACTTTATATTGTCCTTGTCCCAATTTTGGTTTGTTTAGTTTGCAAGTTTTACATTTTAATTTAACAAGGTGAAAAGGTAAACTGGGATGGACTATACAATATGGGAAAGAAAAAAGAAATGGTAGAGGGATAAAAAGAAGATGACAAAGAGAATGACAAGGGAAAGAAGAGAGAGGAGGAGGAAGAGAGAGAGAGGAGGAGGAAGAGAGAGGAGGAGGAGGAAGGAAAAGAGGAAGAGAATAAAAACAATAAAGATAGTAGATACAGTAGTGTGGTGGGGGCGAGAGGACGGGAGGTTCGGTGCAGGGCCAGGAGAGACCGACCAGCCTCCACACACAGTACGCTCAGTAGTACACTCCCACAAGGTATCTCATCCTATTATGGAAGGGAATACAAGGAAATGGATCATGAAGAGAGTGCTTAACAAGGTGAAAAGGTAAACTGGGGAGGAATATATGAAAAAGGTAATGGTAGCGGGAAAGAAAGGATAATGAAACGGAGAGAGAGAGAGAGAGAGAGAGAGAGAGAGAGAGAGAGAGAATGATGTAATTTGTCAGCCTACTCATAAGGCTGGTGAAGGGAAATATGACGGAAGGGATTAAGATGCGGTATTTGAAGGACGACAATCAGATTTCACAAAATAACTAAATCGCTTTTTAGTAATGTACTGGTGAATAGGGAAGAAGGTAAACGTTGGTGAAATAGCTAGGATATTGTGGATAGAATTGTTACGTAAATAAAGGTGGTACAGTACTGTATGTGAAGGACGTCAATCAGATTTCATGAACAAAAAATAATCGCTGTTAACCCAGGAGCTGCGGGAAGACTCTTAAGAGTTTCCCCGGGCGACTGCAGGAAGACTCTTAAGAGTCTGGGAAAAAAAAAAATCCATTTAAAACACCCGAAATTTTTTTTTTTTTTTTTTTTTTTTGCCCCTGGGCCATGCCAAATATCACTCCTCCACCTTCCCTCCTACCCAACTTTCCTCACCTCCTTCAGTTATCACCTATTTTCCCTGTTATTCCCTTATTCTGTGGTCTATTTTCGTGCTAACATTAGCGAGTTGCAAGCAGGGCATGTCATCACTGTTACCAAGCGAGTGCAAGAGAGAGAGAGAGAGAGTATCGATCGACAGTCTCTCTCCAGTCGTGGGGAAAAGTGGTGGGGAGGGAGGTTGCCTCAGCCATACATTATGTAACTCCCGGCCTGTATCGACGATTTTGACCATCCAAACGCTGTTTCAACTTGTATTATTGTTGTAACAGGTTAATACCTTTATAATCAACCTATAATAGGCGCATATGGATAAGTATTAATGCTATTTATGGTAAAATAACGATGTTAGTGATGGGAACAGCTCAAATACGTGCGCACAGGAGTGTGGTGTCTCATACCCCCCATGCGCACGTCTTAGGTTAAGCACTGGCGGATACGGAAGAAGGTAAACGATGGTGAAATAGCTAAGATATTGTGGATAGAATCGGTACGTAAATAAAGTTGGCATTCCCGCTCATACAATGGGCACTCACAGAGTAAGTGACGAACCAATGAAAAAGAGAAAGATGAGGGAAAGAAGAGAGAGGAGGAGGAAGAGAGCGGAAGAAGAAGAAAGAGAAGGAAGAAGAGAGGGGGAGGAAGAGAGAGGAGAAGAAAGAGAGAGGAGGAGGAAGAGAGAGGAGAAGAAAGAGAGAGGAGGAAGAAGAGAGAGAGGAGGAAGAAGAGAGAGAGGAGGAAGAAGAGAGAGAGGAGGAAGAAGAGAGAGAGGAAGAAGAGAGAGGAGGAAGAAGAGAGAGGAGAAAGAAGAGAGAAGAGGAGGAAGAAGAGAAGAGGAGGAAGAGAGAGGAGAAGGAAGAGAGAGGAGAAGGAAGAGAGAGGAGAGGGAAGAGAGAGGAGAGGGAAGAGAGAGGAGAGGGAAGAGAGAGGAGAGGGAAGAGAAGAGAGGAAGATAATGGTGAAGAGAGAGAAGAAAGAGGGAAGAGAGGAGAGGGAAGAGAGAGGAGAGGGAAGAGAGAGAAGGAAGAGAGAGGAGAGGGAAGAGAGAGGAGAGGGAAGAGAGAGGAGAGGGAAGAGAGAGGAGAGAGAGGAGAGGGAAGAGAGAGGAAAGGGAAGAGAGAGGAGAGGGAAGAGAAGAACAACAATAAAGATACAGTAGTGTGGGGTGGGACAGAGAGCGAGAGGTTCGGTGGCCATACACAAAATGCCCCCAAGCGGACCTATCCCCTGTAAGAGGGACAACCCATGTCAGTTTACTGAAGGACTTAGAGGATTGACCACTCAATTTAGGGTCCGTCCGCCTCCGAGGCGTTTTATGTATTTTTTAGAACTATTTTTCTAGTGGTGTGCGGCTAATCCATCCACTAACCCGCTTCACCCTAAGGTAGCAGTACGGATTTGTATAAGGTTTACTCCCCTAGACAGTTTGCCGACCAAGGCTGACGAGTCCCATCCACCCGGATTTGTATAAGGTTATCTCCCCTAGATGGGTTGCCGACCAAGGTTAACGAGTCCCATCCACCCGTAAAATTAAATTAAATTAAATTAAATTAAATTATTATTATTATTATACTGTATACATGAAATTTCTTCGTAAGCTAATCTAGAACAATGCCTATACTCAATACAATAACAGAGCATTAATAATATACAATCAATACAATAACAGAGCAATAACCATTGAGTACAGAAGGCTCCAGTACATACCACCTTGGGTGAGCCTAGAGCGTATCTTGCAAGGAGTGTAGCATCCTGGACCTGTGACCGTCGTGACCCTGTGAGGACCAGCTCCAGGGCCGCAGGGACCCACTGACCACCAACCCACCACCGACACTGGCCAGACGTCACCCAAGATGAACCCTCCACTGCCTCCTCGTACCTGGGGGGTGGGGGTGGGGGTGGGGGTGGGGGGTTGGGGTTAGATTGGCTAAGGCATATACTATACTACTGTACTCAACAAGTGAACTATTGAACTCTCTCCCTCAATCAATCTTTCCTTTGTCCTATAACTTAGACTGCTTTAAACTTTGTGTGTCCAGGCATTTTGACCCAAACGTCCCTTGAATTTGGCTCTACCACTCCTTTGACTTTGGGGGATACTGTACACTCGTTACAGGCAATCTGTCTTTTTGTTTCCTTCATACATATAGGCAAAAAAAAAAATAATAATAATAATAATAAAATTTTGTCAATTTTAATACATTCCCAGCTATAAAAATAATCCTTGCACAGTCAATTTCCAAGACAAGAAACTACCTGGTACCTTTGGAGTTAACCTGGCAACAAATACACATTAGCAGAGGCATAGACTACAGTAGATCTAGACTGGACACGGAAATGGAACTTTGCAGTAAGGGACCCAAAATCGGAAAACGAACCCCCAAGTTCGAACCTCAAAACCGCGAAAATGTGATATTTTCGCAGTTTCAAAGTTCGAACTTGGGGGTTCGTTCTCCGATTTTGGGTCCCTTACTGCAAAGTTCCATTTTTGTGTCCAGCTCAGATCTACTGTAGTCTATGACAGAGGATTTTCTCAAAACTTACAAGAAAAATCAAGAGTTGAATTTTATATATTAATTCTGGTTCTATCCAGAGTGAGGTTTGGCATCCTCTACCCAATCTTAGCTGTTTCTGTCTGACTCTTTTACTGTCCTACATTTTCTTCTGGGGGCAGGGGCTAGGAATCCTCCTCCCCTTGTAAAATTCTTCGGCTCGACGAGACAAGGGAAAGGGGCGAGGGAACGCAAAAGTGGTCCCAGACCCTAAGAATTGGAACTTTAAATGTTGTTTCTGTTCAGAATCTGTCTCGAGTCGGCAACCCCCAGATATGGGGTATGTGCCTGAGTACATAGGCTACATACATACTGTACAAGATACATTTTCATAGTAAGGCACAAAGAATAAAAGGAGAGGAAAAACATAAATTAGGGAAGGAAACAGAAAAGATTAATGAAAGATGAGAAGGTATGGTAGAGATATCAAAACGAAAAGTGTGCACAGGTTTGACTCAGCCTCCTACAAGATAATACTGTGTAGTACTCAATTTTATGAAGTAACTGTACACTGACCAAACTGTCTAAAGAGTGAGTGAGTGAGAGAGAGAGAGATAAATACCAGTAACCTACCCAGAGAAAGGCTGGATCTCGACGGACTGGCGCACTCGCAGACGTCGGAGCAACTCTTGGCGCCACGGTTCACGCGACACCACCGGAGAACTGTCACTAGAGAACCTAAGGAGAGAGGTTCTGGGTTAGCTACTGTATAAGATCAGGCAAGGTATACTGGTTCTGGCTTGTGATAGGTAGAGTTCCAGGTTAGCTATATAATTAGGTACAGTATGGTATTATTCATATTTGTTTTAACCAACTCACCAATTAATTTTAACTAATTAAATCAATGAAAGTAATGAATACACGTGGTACTCCAAGGACTCGAACCTAGGATACTCACACCGAAATTCCGAACACTAAGCACTAGGCTATCAAGACAGTTAAAGGTTTATGCACAAGCCTACGATATGCATTCTCGAATACTGCATATTTATCTTAGCCTGTACATATACCCAACTGCATGCTGATAACGAAATGATGACACAAATGGAACGGGTAATTAATGGAGCACAAAGGAAGGCCTCGCTATAAATTACTCCTCTATCTATCTATTGCCTGACGCCGTGATCCCCGAAGGGGTGGCCACGAACGAACCGCCCCCATGCACCTCTGTCCCCAGTCAGTCGACGACCCTCCCCCAAACCAGCACCGCCTTCGTTCATATACTTCCTCACTCCATCCTTCCACCTCTCTTTCGGTCTAGCTCTCCCTCTCTGTCCCTCCACCTCACTCTCGTACACCCTCTTAGTCATTCTCTCGCTTTCCATACGTTCCATATGGCCGAACCATCTCAAGTTATTCCTTTTCACACTTTCCAGCACATCTACCTCCACACCACACCTCCTTCTTACTTCCTCATTAGTCTGTCTATCCCTCCATGTAACTCCGCACGCACTTCATAAGTAATTCATTTCCACTGCTCTCACTTTTGGTCTGAGTCTCTCAACCAACGTCCATGCTTCGCTTCCGTAAGTCAGTGTCGGGATTACCACACTGTTATGCAAGGACTTCTTCACTTCCATACTGAGCACCCTATTTCTTGTTACTGCTTTCAGTGTTCCTACAACCCTCTTCCCCTGTTGTACCCTCTCCCTCACTTCTTCATCCATAGTCCCATCTTTACTCAACACACTGCCCAGATACTTAAATAATACTCCTGAACCTGGATAAATTCATATGTGTTTTCACCAACTTATGTTAAGAGTTCTAGGTTAGCCATAGAATCAGTTAAGGTATTGTAATTGGCTTGTGAAATGTGAAGAAAAAAACAATAACAAAAATACAACATGCATAATGATTTATTGATTGATTGATTAAAAACATGGCACCGCCGCATCAACAAGGTCATATGGCGCCATGCAAG
>CM064575.1:81796708-81896491 GCA_032716605.1 Paralithodes platypus | reverse complement strand
CGGTGGCCATACACAAAATGCCCCCAAAGCCGGACCTATCCCCTGTAAGAGGGACAACCCATGTCAGTTTACTGAAGGACTTAGACGATTGACCACTCAATTTAGGGTCCGTCCGCCTCCAGAGCGCGTTTTAATGTATTTTTATTAGAACTATTTTTCTAGTGGTTGTGCGGCTAATCCAATCCACTAACCCGCTTTCACCCCAAAAAAAAAAATAAGGTAGCAAGTATACGGATTTGTATAAGGTTTACCTTCCCCTGGACAGTTTGCCGACCAAGGCTGACGAGTCCCATCCACCCGGATTTGTATAAGGTTATCCTCCCCTAGATGGGTTGCCGACCAAGGTTAACGAGTCCCATCCACCCGTAAAATTAAATTAAATTAAATTAAATTATTATTATTATTATAATGTATACATGAAATTCTTCGTAAAGCTAATCTAGAACAATGCCTATACTCAATACAATAACAGAGCATTAATAATATACAATCAATACAATAACAGAGCAATAACCATTGAGTACAGAAGGCTCCAGTACATACCACCTTGGGTGAGCCTAGAGCGTATCTTGCAAGGAGTGTAGCATCCTGGACCTGTGACCGTCGTGACCCTGTGAGGACCAGCTCCAGGGCCGCAGGGACCCACTGACCACCAACCCACCACCGACACTGGCCAGACGTCACCCAAGATGAACCCTCCACTGCCTCCTCGTACCTGGGGGGTGGGGGTGGGGGTGGGGGTGGGGGGTTGGGGTTAGATTGGCTAAGGCATATACTATACTACTGTACTCAACAAGTGAACTATTGAACTCTCTCCGTCAATCAATCTTTCCTTTGCTCTATGACTTAGACTGCTTTAAACTTTGTGGGTCCAGGCACTTTTTTACCCCAACGTCACTTGAATTTGGCTCTACCACTCCTTTGACTTTGGGGGATACTGTACACTCGTTACAGGCAATCTGTCTTTTTGTTTCCTTCATACATATAGGCAAAAAAAAAATAATAATCATACTAATAAAATTTTGTCAATTTTAACATTCCCAGCTATAAAAATAATCCTTGCACAGTCAATTTCCAAGACAAGAAACTACCTGGTACCTTTGGAGTTAACCTGGCAACAAATACACATTAGCAAGAGGCATAGACTACAGTAGATCTAGACTGGACACGGAAATGGAACTTTGCAGTAAGGGACCCAAAATCGGAAAACGAACCCCCAAGTTCGAACCTCAAAACCGCGAAAATGTGATATTTTCGCAGTTTCAAAGTTCGAACTTGGGGGTTCGTTCTCCGATTTTGGGTCCCTTACTGCAAAGTTCCATTTTTGTGTCCAGCTCAGATCTACTGTAGTCTATGACAGAGGATTTTCTCAAAACTTACAAGAAAAATCAAGAGTTGAATTTTATATATTAATTCTGGTTCTATCCAGAGTGAGGTTTGGCATCCTCTACCCAATCTTAGCTGTTTCTGTCTGACTCTTTTACTGTCCTACATTTTCTTCTGGGGGCAGGGGCTAGGAATCCTCCTCCCCTTGTAAAATTCTTCGGCTCGACCGAGGACAAGGAAAGGGGCGGAGGGAACGCAAAAGTGGTCCCAGACCCTAAGAATTGGAACTTTAAATGTTGTTTCTGTTCAGAATCTGTCTCGAGTCGGCAACCCCCAGATATGGGGTATGTGCCTGAGTACATAGGCTACATACATACTGTACAAGATACATTTTCATAGTAAGGCACAAAGAATAAAAGGAGAGGAAAAACATAAATTAGGGAAGGAAACAGAAAAGATTAATGAAAGATGAGAAGGTATGGTAGAGATATCAAAACGAAAAAGTGTGCAACAGGTTTGACTCAGCCTCGTACAAGATAATACTGTGTAGTACTCAATTTTATGAAAGTAACTGTACACTGACCAAACTGTCTAAAGAGTGAGTGAGTGAGAGAGAGAGAGATAAATACCAGTAACCTACCCAGAGAAAGGCTGGATCTCGACGGACTGGCGCACTCGCAGACGTCGGAGCAACTCTTGGCGCCACGGTTCACGCGACACCACCGGAGAACTGTCACTAGAGAACCTAAGGAGAGAGGTTCTGGGTTAGCTACTGTATAAGATCAGGCAAGGTATACTGGTTCTGGCTTGTGATAGGTAGAGTTCCAGGTTAGCTATATAATTAGGTACAGTATGGTATTAGTCATATATGTTTTAACCAACACACCAATTAATTTTAACTAATTAAATCAATGAAAGTAATGAATACACGTGGTACTCCAAGGACTCGAACCTAGGATACTCACACCGAAATTCCGAACACTAAGCACTAGGCTATCAAGACAGTTAAAGGTTTATGCACAAGCCTACGATATGCATTCTCGAATACTGCATATTTATCTTAGCCTGTACATATACCCAACTGCATGCTGATAACGAAATGATGACACAAATGGAACGGGTAATTAATGGAGCACAAAGGAAGGCCTCGCTATAAATTACTCCTCTATCTATCTATTGCCTGACGCCGTGATCCCCGAAGGGGGCCACGAACGAACCGCCCCCATGCACCTCTGTCCCCAGTCAGTCGACGACCCTCCCCCAAACCAGCACCGCCTTCGTTCATATACTTCCTCACTCCATCCTTCCACCTCTCTTTCGGTCTAGCTCTCCCTCTCTGTCCCTCCACCTCACTCTCGTACACCCTCTTAGTCATTCTCTCGCTTTCCATACGTTCCATATGGCCGAACCATCTCAAGTTATTCCTTTTCACACTTTCCAGCACATCTACCTCCACACCACACCTCCTTCTTACTTCCTCATTAGTCTGTCTATCCCTCCATGTAACTCCGCACGCACTTCATAAGTAATTCATTTCCACTGCTCTCACTTTTGGTCTGAGTCTCTCAACCAACGTCCATGCTTCGCTTCCGTAAGTCAGTGTCGGGATTACCACACTGTTATGCAAGGACTTCTTCACTTCCATACTGAGCACCCTATTTCTTGTTACTGCTTTCAGTGTTCCTACAACCCTCTTCCCCTGTTGTACCCTCTCCCTCACTTCTTCATCCATAGTCCCATCTTTACTCAACACACTGCCCAGATACTTAAATAATACTCCTGAACCTGGATAAATTCATATGTGTTTTCACCAACTTATGTTAAGAGTTCTAGGTTAGCCATAGAATCAGTTAAGGTATTGTAATTGGCTTGTGAAATGTGAAGAAAAAAACAATAACAAAAATACAACATGCATAATGATTTATTGATTGATTGATTAAAAACATGGCACCGCATCAACAAGGTCATATGGCGCCATGCAAGCAAATATAAATGCGGAAAAACTCTGGAAACTGACCACATGGGTAGATGAGCAGCCTTAACCCAGCATCCTCCCCCGGTTACCCACAGCCAGAGGTGGTCCACGGGCAGCGGGAGGACTGGGTACTGGGGACCCTCATCTTGCGGTAATATCACTCTACCCCCTCCCCGCCCAACATCCCCGATACTGCTACTGCTGCTGGCGTGGCGGAGACGGGACTCACTCCACTCTATGCTCGACAGTGGGGTGGGGTGTGATAGCCGGGGCTCGGACGGTGCGCTTATACTTTCTGAAACCCTTGGTTGATTTGTGTTTTCATATTTACTAGACTCGGAAAATGAGGTACCACTTTTAAGATCACTTGTTTGACTTGGATCGCATTTATCACGTTCAGGTATTGAGGAGCTGCTGTAATTGGATAAGGATAGTGACTCGGGATGCTTGTTGTGTAGTGAGTTGCATTCTATACTACTCTGCGGACTTTGGACATTTTCTACGGTGTGTAATTGATTATGGTTTTCACAACTCTTTGCATCCGAAACGCCAGAATGTCCCTGAGTGTCCCGGATGCCTTCTTCGCTGATCCCCGAGGAAGAGAGGGAACTAGGGAACTCTTCAGGGTATCTCATTTTCACCCCAGGGCTTTCATCTAGTGGACTATTCGCCGACGGATCCGGCCCTGTTTTAGTTCCATTATCCCCGTTATTATCTGCTCCTTCCGTGCTCTTTCTATCGATTACTCCACTTTCCCTCAATGATATACATGTCAACGCTTCTTCCAGTCCCTTTAAATCAACTTCATCACTTTTGCTTTCCATACTAGGCAAGCTACCGGTAGTTACATTAGAACTTTGCATATTTAAATCTGTCATATATTTTTGTGATGTTGCGGAACCTGATGCTCCGAAGACACTGGCAGCCTCGTTCGTGATATTAATAGGAATATTTCTACTCTTTGGACTAGGACATGGGCTAGGACTGGGACTAGGACTAGGGGTGGGGCTAGGACTTAGGGACTTCAGTGGTAAACAAATAGGTCGCCAGGTTTTGCCGGCAAGCTCCGTCTCAGTGACGCCAGTACGAACCACAATGGTGTGGTCCTCAGCCGTTACTCCCCACACCTACAACGCAAAAGAAAAGCCTTGAAATTAGTATACATTATTCATAGTACTATCATATACAATAATTAAGATTGTATTTAGAATGTAGCTTATTGTAAATTATGTAATTGGTAAGTAAGTTAATGGCTGTTTGTCTGCATAAGTTAATAATTCTGTCTAAAGCAAAACAACTCTCCTTCAGACTCCAGAGATCTGGACACCTAAACTTCCGGACTAGGTATCTGGTCCGGTCTGGAATTTACCCTAAAAGAAAGAGCGAAGTAAATGTCTAAAGACTCTAAACAATGGCATTCAGTCTAGACATTTACCTGTCTCTTTAAAATTAAGTCCAAAAAACACGCCCATCCCCCCTTAACCACATACTCCAGCCATATGAGGGTTTCTGCCGAGTAGGCTGTTGACAAATAGTTTATATTATTATTACTTAAACACATCCAGTACCTGATCATTAGGCCCCAGGGAGACCATAATCATTGATCCGACCATAAGGAGCCAAGCTGACCCAGTAAGGCCTTCCTCTCCTCCTTTCTCCAACCCCCGCCTGAACCATACCCGGTGGTCGCGAGTCACTGCCCAGACTGCCCGACTACCCACACCCATGTACTGCAGCCGACTGTCTTTCGGGGCACTCACGCTCACCCACCCGGTCCCTGGAATACAATCATACCTTCAGTGATACAATATTACCATCAGTACAGTATATTTATATTTATCATCATCACAATCATGAGAAAATGGAAGAGGATAATTTGGTGAGAAAAGTTACTAGCATGAATGAGATGGAGAAACTGTGTAGGACAAGCGTTGGAAGATAGAAGAATGACTATAGATCAGGCAAGGGAAGTGGTAATAAACAGGAATGAATGGAGAATGCTTGTGAATAGATGAGTGAAAACGCGGTTATTTGGGAGAGGGGGATTATTTATTTATTTATTTATTTATTTATTTATTTATTTATTTATTTATTTTTTTTTTTTTTTTTTTTGCCAAACGCCGTAATTCCCGAGAAGGGGTGGCCATGAAGATTAGGTGTTTGTCACGAATTGCTAGGTCAAGTTGCCCGGGCTTGACATCTACCAATAACATTTCGATAGTGAGGATTCAATCCGCCGACCCTTTGATTAGTAGCCGACCCACTACTAACTATGCTGAGTATATAGATAGATAGATGAATGTGGAAGGTAGTGCCCCTAGATTATAGGTAGACTGATAAAGAAGTGGAGGGAAGCATTGTGGAATTATCTCCAAGTCAGAACACTGAGTAGGAAGATGGCCTAGGATCATGACAGTGGGAGAGCTGATTTAGGTGAAATACCTAAACATACATTCATAATAACACCAACCCACCAATTAACTTACAAATAAACCTAATTAATGAAACTAATGAATACATGTGGTACTCGAAGGATTCGAACCTAGGATACTCGCACCGAAATTCCGCTCACTAACCATTACGCAAACATTAACATTACATAAACTTGGGTGGGGCTTTGGTTTCCCAGGCATTTCCGCACCCTCCTCAGATCCCGCCTTGGAGTGGCTTAGGTCACCTGGGCTTTATTAGTGATAAGCAGGGAGGGTTTTGTGGGGGAGCTCGATTATGGCCTTGGCCTTGCTCGGGACCTTGGAGCTGCTCGGTCAGACGACCTGGGGAACAGCAACAACAACAACTAAGATGATTTCCGACCTGTGGGTTTGTCCCTGGTGACAGCGGTGCGGACAATGGCTCCCCCGTCCCAGGTAACAGCCCAGACCCTTCCCCCGCGGCTCACACTAATACTGGTAACATCCCGGTCTGCTGGTGTGGCCACGTGGGTCCACCGGCACCCCTCGGGACACTGCTCACACACTCCCTCACGAACCATCACCTGTGGGAAAAAAAAAAAAATAATAATAATAATAATAATAATAATAATAATAATAATAATAATAATAATAATAATAATCTATCTACGTATTTACTCAGGCCTATTCCCTATTTTTTCTATTTGTTTATTTATTTTTTTAATGGGGGTGGCCTAATAATAATAATAATAATAATAATAACAATAACACAGTAATAATAATACAGTAATAATAAATAATGGATTAGCAAATGAAGGAAACAATTTTTTTTTTTTTTTTTTTTTTTTTCTATATTCCAACTACTCCCTCTCGGGCATAGGCTGAGAGCCTGTACATTCCACCGCCCAACACGGTGAAGCCCGTGAGGTCTTGTTCCAGTCTGGGGAGTGAGACATGCGAAGCATCCATCATGGCTCAAAGCAGCTCCATCTCTGAAGCGGCCGGTTGCTTTTGCTTCGCTCAGTGCTTCACCGTCTCACCCTCCAGACTCAGACCCTCACTCTCAGAACGCCACCTATTGAGCAGTGAACTCACTAGGCATTGTCCCCCTGTAACATATTTTGAATATGGGAATATTCATACAGTGTTATTTAATCAGGGAACAACGAGGGTATTTTTTTGGCATTTCGGTGGGCTTTGTGGTAATGCACTGATACTAGGTACAGCACAAATTCAATCCCAATAATATCTTCCCATTGACATATCGGGATTTGAACCCGGGTCCATTGGATTACCAATCCAGTGGCATGACCACTCCACCACACCTCCCCTAATTACAATCACTCCGGCTCACCTCACTGGTCATTATAATGTAAAACTTGTAAAAATAAATAAACCAAAACTGGGATGACACAATATAAAGACAAAAGAACTATCAAGTAAGGCATAATCATTGTTAAATAAACCATCAACAAATAGACTGTACATAACCTACCCGTCCGAGAGCAGTGACGCCCCACACCATCAGTTTGTCCGGGTCATCACCAGGGACCTCTCCACCTCCTACACTGATGTCAATGAATGGTTCCTGGAGAACAAGAATGGCCCTTTAATTGCAGGAGTCTAAAGAAAGGGGAAAGTAATCCACTTGCCAGAATATTAGTACCTGTGAATCACAGGAGTTACTGTATTTCAAGTTAAAAGGGTAATTTTTTGTTCTTTATATGCATTAGCTACCTATGTGTCCTGCAAGAGCAAAGTGGCCCACAGCAGGAAAAAAAAAAAAAAAAAAAAAAAATACAGAAAAGATAGTTATGTACATTTTACACTTGCATGGTTCAATCATTGAATGAGATAGTCTTTACACTTATAATTGCCACAGATCCTTCCTAAACTGTATAAATTCGTCTATGATATAGCCTAACCCCTTCTGTACC
The DNA here is from genome assembly GCA_032716605.1 of Paralithodes platypus. Classification (NCBI taxonomy): domain Eukaryota; kingdom Metazoa; phylum Arthropoda; class Malacostraca; order Decapoda; family Lithodidae; genus Paralithodes; species Paralithodes platypus. The sequence goes on along the minus strand of CM064575.1, from coordinate 81,888,842 downwards.
GACATCTTTTTAACTTTATTCTACCTATATTTAGACGAGTTTGTGCAGTAGAAGAATGATCTGTAGTAGTAAAAAGGGTTAAGCAAGATATTTTGAAGCCTGTTAGTTGCTGTAGGCCCTTTTTAAACTGAGTAAAATCGTCCAATAGTAGCCAGGAAAAAGTTAAAAGGGCGGTCCCGGTACTGAATAACCAACTATCATACTTGTGTGGCATCTGTGTAGATGGTGGGTACGGCGGACCAGGTGTCCAGCGCCACATAACGCCTGTAACGCACCCACTTGCGCCGACGTACACAAGAGTTCCATCGCTTCTCAGCTGTGTAGCGTCTAGGGAAGTCTATGGCATACGTCCAGCCCTGTGGAAGAAAAAGTAACGTTTTAGCATACTATACGGTACGGTACTTACTTTACTTACTGTGTAGGCCTACCCACAAGGAAACTTTGATAGGAATCATGAAGATTCCATGAATTCAGTCACAGCCAACGGGTGAAACCAATAACATCTAAATACTGTACAGTCGGCCAAATAAATTATGTCGCGGCACCAAGTATATTTCGATCAATAATTGGTATCAGCAATATCTAAGCTATAACTCATCATCAAGTGTAATTTGCTTTCGGGACTTCGGTGAGACTTTTTCTATTGCACTAGACATATCGAAAGCCTTCGATAGAGTCTGGCATAAATCTTTAATTTCTAAACTTCCCTCCTTCGGTTTCTATCCCTCCATCTGTGCCTTTGTCTCTAATTTCCTTTCCGGCCGTTCCATAGCCGCGGTTGTGGACGGCCATTGTTCACTTCCTCACCCTATAAACTCCGGTGTTCCTCAGGGCTCTGTCCTATCTCTATTTTCTATTTTTTTAAAATGATCTCCTTAACTGTACCTTAATTCCCACATTCATACGCAGACGACTCAACCTTACACTACTCCATTACTTTTCAGAACGCCCCAGCCAGCAGTCCCTCAACGACAAACGTAATAAGAAGCCATACAACTCTTAAATTCTGATCTAAATACTATTTCCAATTGGGGCAGAGAAAACCTTGTTAACTTTAATGCTTCCAAGACCCAATTTCTCCATCTATCTACCCGTCAGGATCTCCCAGCGGACTATCCCTTATTCTTCAACAATACAAAAATCAACCCTTCATCTTCTCTCAATATTCTTTGTGTCTCTTTTTCTTCTGCTCTCATTTGGAAGGACCATATTACCAGTCTTGCTAAGGCAGCCTCCCAGAAGCTGGGTGTGCTCAACCGCCTTAGGGGGTTCTTTTCCCCTGCACAGCTTCTTGCTCTGTACAGGGGCATAGTGCGCCCTTGTATTGAGTATTGTTCACATGTGTGGGGAGGTTCCTCTCACACCGCTCTCCTAGACAAGGTTGAAAGGAAGGCCTTTCGTATCATTAACTCCCATCCACTCACCAACTTTCTGCAATCTCTCTCTCTCTCTCCGCCGCAATGTTGCATCTCTCTCGCTATTCTATCGCTACTATAATAATCAGTGTTCCTCAGAGCTATCCCAGTGCATACCACCTCCTTTACGTAGGGCACGTGGTACCCGTCTTGCAACTCAATCCCACCCCTGCTCTGTGCAACTCTCCAACCCAAGAGTGAAACGTTACTCTCAAACTTTCTTCTACTCAACAGCTGAGCTCTGGAACTCTCTCCCAGAATCAGTTTTTCCCGCTTCCTATGACTTTAATTGCTTCAAACTCCGTGTGTCCAGGCATTTTGGCTCGAACATCCCTTGATTTTGGCTCTGTCACTCTTTCAACTATGGGGGAGGCACTCGCTATAGGCAGTTATGCCTTTTGCGTCCCTCAATCACATAGAAAAAAAAAAAAAAAAAAAAAAAATTTGAGTTAGAAATACAAACATGTTCCTATCTTTACACACCTTATTCAACATCTGACAGACATTAATACAGCACACAGCGAGCAAAACGTAATGACAGCGGTGACACGGCTTATTTGGCCAACCGTATCTGGCTCTTAACCTAAGAAGTGCGCATGGGGGGTATGAGACACCACACTCCTGTGCTGACATATATGAGCTGTTCCCATCACTAACATCGTTATTTTACCATAAATAGCATTAATACTTATCCATATGCGCCTATTATAGGTTGATTATAAAGGTATTAACCTGTTACAACAATAAAACAAGTGGAAACAGTGTTTGGATGGTCAAAATCGGTGATACAGGCCGGGAGTTACATAATGTATGGCTGAGGCAACCTCCCTGCCCTCCACCCCTCCCCTTGTCTGGAGAGACACTGTTCCGCAATAGTCTCTCTCGCTCTTTCCCACGTTTGGTAACAGTGATGACAACGCCCTGCTACCAACTCGCTAATGTTAGCACGAAAATAAACCACAGAATAAGGGAATAACAGGGAAAATAGGTGATAACTGAAGGAGGGGAGGAAAGTGGAGAAGGAAGGGAGGTGGAGGAGTGATATTTGGCATGGCCCAGGGGCAAAAAAAAAAAAAAAAAAAAAAAAAAAAAAAAAAAAAAAAAATTGGGGGTGTTTTAATTGGATTTGTTTTCCCTTTACTCTTAACCCATTGAGACCCAGCGTCGCACGTGATGCGTCGGCAGTTTGTTATCACCAACTCCCAGCGACGCAACAAGTGCGTCCGGCATATTAAAATCATTTACGTGGCTCGTAAGGTAGGAAATGGCGGGAGAATAGGGGGGGAGAACGGTGAAGACGCTGAAGGAATGTGGAGGAAAATTAGAGTCAAACTGGAGAATGCTGTATCCAAAAGTGTACCAGTAAGGGAATATAAGGATAAAACAAAATTGAGGAAAAGAACTAACCCAGAATTGCCAAAAGAAAGCTTTGGATATTGATTAAAACGATTGTGGGAAAGATTAAAATTGTTAAAAAAGAACAGGGGGTCTAGTATAGAGGCTAAGGAAGTGGATCTGGAACGCAGACAAATAAACAATAAAATAAGGTGGGAAACAAGGAGGGGGGTGAAGGAGAGGGAGAGAGAGATAGCTAGAAATGTGAAGGATAATCCAAAAATATTCTGGAAGTACATTCAGGAAAAATTAACAAGAAGAGTAGGGATCCCAGAGCTGGTGGGGGGGTTGAATGATGGGAGTAGAGCGGAGACTGATAAGGAGAAAGCAGAGGTGCTGGGGAAATACTTTGGGGGGGTACTAACAGTGGAGTCGGAGGATGCAGTGCCTACTATTCCCATCAAACAGGCACCGGCACTGGAACTAGTAGAGTTTTCCCATGCTAGAATAAGAAGGGCTATAGAAAAAATGAATAGAAGTAAGTCACCGGGACCGGATGGGATACACCCAAGAATCATAAAGGAAGGAGGGGAGATGTTAGTAGAGCCATTGAAAATGTTATTTGAGGTATCGTTTAATACAGGACAAATCCCGATGGACTGGAGAGAGGCGAACATAACAGCTATATTTAAGAAGGGAAAGAGAAATGACCCAGGGAATTATAGACCAGTCAGTTTGACAAGTGTTGTGTGTAAACTAATGGAAACGGTAATTAGAGAAGGAATAATGGATCATATGAAGTCAAACCAACTTTTCAGTGGGAGACAGTTCGGATTCTTGCCGGGGAGGTCGACGGTACTACAGCTAATTAAGGTGGTAGATGATTGGATGCAAATTTTAGAAGATGGTGATGTAATAGACGTGGTATATTGCGATTTTATGAAGGCCTTCGATAAGGTCCCACATAAAAGGTTAATAGAGAAAGTTAGAAGCTATAATATAGGGGAGAAATGTGTGAAATGGATAGAAGCCTTCCTGAAAGATCGGAGACAGAGGGTATTGGTGAATGGAATAGGCTCGGGGTGGAGGGAAATTACAAGTGGGGTACCTCAGGGATCTGTGTTGGGACCATTGCTGTTCGTTATATTTATCAACGACTTGCCTGAAGTTATAACTAATGGAAGTGAGGTATACCTGTATGCGGATGACACTAAACTGTATAGAAGAGTGAGGAGTAAGGAAGATATGGGTTTGCTTCAAGGAGATGTGGAGGGCATGAAGGGATGGTCTGAGCATTGGTTAATGCCTTTTCATCCAAAAATGCAAGTACATGCGGATTGGGACCAGCAAGATAGACAAGGTAGGATACAGTATGTATGAAGCGATGGAGGAAGTGAGTGCAGAAAAGGATATAGGAGTAGTGATAGATAATAAGTTAAATTTCTCAGAACATTTAGCGGAAAAGATAAACAAAGCCAATAGAATTGTAGGGCTGATAAGGAGGACATTTGTGTCACTTGACGAAGAAATCTTCAGGAATCTATATACAGCGCTGGTTAGGCCACACCTGGAATATGCAAACCAGGTGTGGGCTCCATATATGGTAAAGGATATAGAAGCAGTGGAGAAAGTGCAGAGAAGAGCTAGCAAGCTGGTACCAACGTTGAAGAACGCGGGCTATGAGCAGAGGTTGAGGACACTGGGACTTCCGACACTGGCATATAGGAGAAAGAGAGGGGATATGATAGAGACTTTTAAGATAGTGTCAGGAAAGTACGATGAGGATGTGTGTGAAGGTATCTTCTTGATGCGGGAGGGAACAAGAACGAGAGGACACTCTAAGAAAATTTACAAAGAAAGAAATAGGCTTGAGAAGGCGAAGAACTCATTTTGTGATAGAGTGGTAAATGAGTGGAACGCACTGCCCCAGTATGTAGTCGATTCCGAATCAATAAGGGAGTTTGAAAGTAATCTTGATAAAGCATGGGGAAGACAAGATTTGAAGTTTGATTATAAAACAAAAATACAGAATAGTAAAAATGTTGCGTCTGCTACCGCCGCCGCCAACACCGTGAACGACCGCAGCAGTGCAAGCACTGGTACTGAGCTGGATACACAGGCATAGTTTGCCTTTTTCCAGAGGATCTACTGTAAGAAACTGTAAGAAAAGTGTGTGTGGGAGCCGGGCCGGTAGGTGTGAGCGGGCCAAGACAGCCGCGCGGCCGGTGGTGGTGGGCTTAGTGGGGATACTTTACACCCTTAGTTCACCGCCACTTTGAACCTTCATTACTCCGGTCGTATGGGAGCTAGAGGCTTGAGATTTATGTGAGACACTCCTTAGGATGTATGCCGTACAATGCCATACTCAGTGTTCACCCTAGTGCTCCCGGGCGGGTGGTCATGCGGGGGAGACGAACTTTCGACCCCCCCCCCCAAATGACCGAGGTGAGTTTTTTTTTTCATTTCTCACCATTCTCTTCCATTTTGGTTCAACAATTTTGTTGTGGCTCCCCCCCCCCCAAAAAAAAAAATATCCGAGGTGATTTTTTTTTTTTTTTTCATTTCTCATCCTTGTCTTCCATTTTAGCAAAAAAAAAAAAAGAAGTGAAAATGGCTTGGGACTGGGGTGAACAAAATATAACTAGCCGGGGCTCAACGGGTTAAGAGTCTTCCCGCAGTCCGCCGGGGGAACTCTTAAGAGTCTCCCTGCAGTTCCCGGGTTAAAAGGGACAGGTCGAGTAAACCTCTAACCAACAAACTTGTAGTTTACTGGAAAGAAAAGGCGCCTTCAATATGTACACACCTCCTTATCTAGCGCCTGTCCATTGTGAGTGTGGTGGAGGTGCCAGTGAGACTCCCAGGACCAGGCCAGGGTGGGGAGAGTGATAGACGGTAGGGTTCGGGCGGTCAGACCATCCTCAGAGGAGAACCCGGCACGGTCTGAAGGTAGCAGCTGACTGTTGAAGCCTTCTAAGGGGTTCCAACGCTGGGGAAGGGTAAGAACGGAAGATATTAGAATATGACTATAATACAGTACAGTAGTGTGTTTGGAATAGTGATTTAACTTTTTAAAGAAAAATTCACACTATGCTACTGTGTACTTGTTATAGCCTAGAGACATTGATGAGTAAGGAACATTTCAAGTATGTTACAATATTTGGTACAGAACAGCCTAAGTAGGTCCACTAATAGAATAAATTGAACTGAAAACTGAAACCAGATGGACAACTGCAACATGCTACAATTGGGTTAAGTGTTTCAAAATAATTTACACACATGGCAAAGCTTTAAATTAGTAATAATTTTTGTTTTCTTTGATGGTAGGCCTAAAGTACACACACTCACTTGGTTCTCATAGGATTCCTCACACACACGGATGGGGACTGAGGAGCCGTACACATAGACGTACACCTGGTGGTCCCCACCCAGGGCCCAAACGACGGTCTCATGCGCACACACCCGCTTAAACTCTAGGCCAAGGTAGCGTAGTTCCCGCCATACAGCCTGGTCTGTGGCCAGGCTGAAGACTCGACCAAGGTTGCTCACGGCAAACACCTGTGATGACGGCATTTTGGGTCACGTTATCAGTAACTTTCCCCCTCACAACCTGCAAAAATGATAAATGATTAGTATCTCACATGGAAAGGTTAGGGTTATAGGTCTACAGTAGTCCGACATGTATATAATGTACAGTATAGAGAAACATTCACAAATACACCTGAGTAATATATTTCTTGTACTCACAAGGAATATGGAACACGGAACTTAAAGCTTTCGTCTGTATTCCATGACATCTTCGCTGGCAGATAGAAAAGAAGGGGTTGGAGTCAATTTATCTCTCCTGTCCGTGACCACTTACCAATTAATAAGAAATACCGGTAAGAGTTGTGTTAGAGGGCGTACTTGCCGCTAACACCTCTCTTACCGAAATACCCAACATGGCCAACTGTCGGGTTAATTGTTTTGCTACCGGCCATGGGATACAATAATAGATTGAGGGGGGCTTTGCTCCCCTCACCACCCATGACTTATTGTCATCATCATATTTCTAGCAGGGGACAAATAGGCTAACAGCTGGCAGTGGAATAACTTCGCAAAAAATACCAGTCAAATTAGAAGCGAACATAACTGCGATCGTACGACTTATGTAAACAAGGCAAAGCGTACGCCCACTAACATACCGGTAATCCTTACTGATTATTATTGCAAGTCTAGGTGCGATTTTACCTTACTAGCGCGCACTTTACAGGTACGGTACCACCACAGACTTATTAAAGACTTTTAATAGGTTTCCACGCATCCAACACCAAGCTACACCCTTTTCTGGTACGGTACAGTATACAAAACATCCAAAAACAAAATGGGACACTCTAAAGTCTAATATTAGACGAAATAGGCTATAAAATAACTCGGTGGAAGAGTTACGGGGAAGGATGTACCCTAGTATCCGGGTGTACGGTCATCATAATTTACATCGTTCGATCGCTTGTGGTTAAGTTCCCGTCTATTTTGATGGCTATTTTTTTATACTTGCCCCCTGCTGGCAATATGTAAGATGACAATAAGTCATGGAGGAGTGAGAGGGGGGGGGGGGGGGGGGGGGGATGGATGTAGTTTTCGGGCGTACGGTCGCCATGTTTACATAGGGCGATCGCCGCTGTAACTTTGCGTCAATTTTGACGGCGATTTTTTTCGGTTATTTGCCCCCTGCTGTCAATATATATGACGATGACAATATGTCATGGGGGGGTGAGGGGGGGCAAAGCCCCGGCAAGAATGTAGTTACCGGATGTACCGCCCGTCTTGTTTACACTACGCAGACGCTCACCATCATGTTCCCGTCTATTTTGACTGCCTTTGGATACAAAAATACATTACCCTAACCAAACAACCTAACCTAACCTAACCTAGTATTATAGATTTATAAGTATTTATAGATGATTTATGTTGTATGTCGGTAGTGATACACCTGGTAACTACATCCATCCCAAAGCCCCCCCTCAACATATTACTGTATCCAATGGCATTACAAATAGACGGGAACATGATAACAAAGGGAAAAATTCACTTTTATGGTCACTAATTTTCCCATGGATTTTTTAATTTTTCTCTGTTTGTTTTGTTCAATATATAGTGTTTGGAAATAATTACAAACCTCGGAAAAAACGCTTTTCCCATTTTCGATCGATGTTGAGACACTCCCCCTGATAATGGGGAGGGCTATGATTTGAAGACATTAGGCTAACCTATCAACCTTACCTAACCTATCCTAGTATTATGGGTGGGGGCTGCTGCCCCCACACCCCTGCTGGTTGGGTACTAATCCCTTAGTAAAAAAAAAAAAAAAATTGGCTATCGAAAATACAAAGGCGGCGAAAGAAAAGTCGACGAAGTCTACGGTGTTTACTCTGCAATCTTCAGCTTTGATTGTACAGTACGTTGATAACAGGAAAGTACCGTATAGGAGTAGTGATAGACAATAAGTTAAATTTCTCAGAACATTTAGCGGAAAAGATAAACAAAGCCAATAGAATTGTAGGGCTGATAAGGACATTTGTGTCACTTGACGAAGAAATCTTCAGGAATCTCTATACAGCGCTGGTTAGGCCGCACCTGGAATATGCGAACCAGGTGTGGGCTCCATATATGGTAAAGGATATAGAAGCAGTGGAGAAAGTGCAGAGGAGAGCTAGCAAGCTGGTACCAACGTTGAAGAACGCGGGCTATGAGCAGAGGTTGAGGACACTGGGGCTTCCGACACTGGCATATAGGAGAAAGAGAGGGGATATGATAGAGACTTTTAAGATAGTGTCAGGAAAGTACGATGAGGATGTGTGTGAAGGTATCTTCTTGATGCGGGAGGGAACAAGAACGAGAGGACACTCTAAGAAAATTTACAAAGAAAGAAGTAGGCTTGAGAAGGCAAAGAACTCATTTTGTGATAGAGTGGTAAATGAGTGGAACGCACTGCCCCAGTATGTAGTCAATTCCGAATCAATAAGAGAGTTTGAAAGTAATCTTGATAAAGCATGGGGAAGACAAGATTTGAAGTTTGATTATAAAACAAAAATACAGAATAGTAAAAATGTTGCGTCTGCTACCGCCGCCGCCAACACCGTGAACGACCGCAGCAGTGCAAGTACTGGTACTGAGCTGGATACACAGGCAAGTTTATTCCTTTTTCCAGAGGATCTACTGTAAGAAACTGTAAGAAACTAAGTATTGACAACCTTGTTACGAAAATTACATTTTAGTAGCATACCGGGTACTTTTATATTAGTTTTTTTTCGAGGGTTAAAACACATTTTCATATAAACCTCGGGAGAAAAGTGAATATGGCGAGTATACGAATCGGTGTCCTCTATAGGAATGTATTGACAACCATGTTTCAAAAGAAAACATTTTAGTACCGTACCATATATTTTTATTAGGTTTTGCTGAGGGTTGAAACACATTTTCATATAATGTTTAGAGCATATAGATTCCATATTTGTCTTCAAATATTGCAAAATAAGGGATGGATGTAGAGTTCGGGCGTACGGTCGTCATGTTTACATAAGGTGATCGCCGAGGTTAACTTCGCGTCTATTTCGATAGCGATTTTTTTCGGATATTTGCCCCTTCTGTCAATATATATGATGATGACAATATGTCTTGGGGGGGTGAGGGGGGGGCAAAGCCCCCCCCCCCCCTCAACATATTATTGTATCCAATGTCATTCAAAATAGACGGGAACATGATTGCAAAGGTCCGACGCCTCCCCGCTGCATGTTTACATTTGTCAATCGCCGTGGTTAAATTCGCGTCTAGCCTATTTTGACGGCGATTTTTTTCGGTAATTTGCCCCCTGCTGGCAATATATATGATGACTATATGTCATGGGGTGGATGAGGGGGGCTCAACATATTATTGTATCCAAAGGCAGTCAAAATAGACGGGAACATGATGCTGATGGCAAAGGTCCGACGCCACTACGCGTAGTGTAAACAAGGCTGGCGGTACGCTCGCACTTAACATTCTTGCCCAAAATAATTTGTGACCATAAAATTCAGTAATAGCCTACTCAAACGTCAGACGTCACCGCCACCGCCGCCGTCATGTTTACATTTGTTGATCGCCATAGTTAAGTTCGCGCCTAGGCCTATTTTGACGGCAATTTTTTCGGTTATTTGCCCATTGCCCCCTTCTGGCAATATAGGCTAGCCTATATGATGATGACAATATGTGAATGCCCCCATAACATATTATTAGGCCTATATCGAAAGGCAGTCAAAATAGACGGGAACATGATGGCAAGCGTCCACTAACGCTCCGCATAGACATAGTGTAATCAATGGTGGCGGTACGCCTGCACTTAACATTCTTGCCGAGGTGGGTTAAGCCCCCCCTCATTCCCTCAACCTATTATTGTATCCCATGGCGTGACGGCAGTCAATAGATGGGAACATGATCGCGAGCGTCCACGTAGTGTAAACATGACGGGCGGTAGGCTACGCCCGAATACTACATCCTTGCCACACTTGGCATTCAGCGACTTGAGTAGGGCCGGAACGGGCGAGTCAATTGCCTGAGGCGCCCTTTAACCCCCAAAGACAAAAATACTAGACATCCTTGCCATTTAGGCTAGGCCTAGCCTATGCTAATAGGCTAGGCCTAGCCTATGCTAATAGGCCTAGTGAGGCACTAGGCCTAGGCCTAATTATCTTATGTTTAACCAAAATGACTCTGAGACTGAGTTACTGAGTAGGCCTAGCCTAAGCATTTCTTAATCTAGCCTAACCTAATTATTTCATAAATAGGCCTAAGGAGGCTAGAATATAAAGAATATTTGCAGTTAGGCTACTGTTACAGAATAGACTAGGCTAAGCCAGGCCTAGGGGGTTGGTGTCATTTTGTTCGTCAGATAGTAGGCTATCATATTCATGATAATTTACCAATAATGGCATGGAGGAAGAGCTATGTTACATATACATATTATTACAATTACCTGGAGTTGCCTGGACTCGCCACAATCACCGTGGCGGGTCTACAAACGCCCAAATAATGAGAACGATCACCTATTTTCAGGGACAGTAGGCTAGTTTGACGTTCTATAGCCTAGCCTAGTAAACAAGTATTACAGTGGTGCCATATCCTCTCACGTTCATTGACATTTAAAGCAACATTGTGGCTAAAGTCGGCTTATTCAGACTTACAGATATATAATACATAGACTAAACATATTTTGACTTACAGTGTATCTTTATATAGCAAATATAGGCTAGGTAGGAAATGCTAAATTGCACCATACTTTCTCAAAGAAAATTTGTCCGAGAGTTGGTCGCATCTAGTCTTCCTCACTTACGGATGTCTGAAAGAAAATGGCTCTCCAGGGTAGGGGACAAAGGTTATTGGGGGAAGGTATATTGTACACTCGGATGCCATAGTCTTTATGCAATCATAACGATCCGAATTAATTTTTGGATAGATCTTACTTTTCAATAAGTAGTATAAACAGTTTTGGGTAAAATTCTAGTTTCACGTACACAGCGACAAAAGGGAGGTGCCGTTGTAAAGGCATAGCTTCCCGACCAACTATGAAGATCAGGGAAATTGCTGGGTAAAAGACTTAATATAATGATAATAAACTACATTAACGACATTAGCCTAACCTAACAACCTTACCTAACCTAACCTAGTATTATGTAATAGCTATGGTGCCGCATATGGGGAGAAGATATATATTTTTTTTTTACAGTAGGTATAATTCCTTATAATGCATTTCCGCCGCTTTGGACATATATAGGAATTAAGTATGGTATATGACAACTCTAAAGTAGCCATAGAAATTTATGAGTATGCTGTGAAAGCGAAACTAGAAATAAACCCAGTTTTGTAGCTGATATATAGAAAATTCTAGTCATAAAATAATTTCCAGAGATATACTTCCATAATTAGAAGTAGGTGAAGTCCACGAATTTGTACAGTATGCATGGGCTAGAGAGTATGGCATCCGAGTGTACTTTGAGTGTAGAGAAAGAACCAGTTGGAAAGAACTGATAGGGATGTAGGGAAGAAATAGTCTGCCTCATAATATGGGCCAATAGGTCATCTATAGATTACCATTTTTCTTATGTTCTGTGTTTATTTGTTCATTAATTTATTATTTTCTTATAGTTCCTCCCGATCTCCATCAAGCTTACAAAAATCCCCCTAATCCCCCTCCAAGGTAAACTTGTACATTTTTCGGTAGAAAAATGTCCCTCCTATCGCTTGATAGGAAGAAACCTAAAGGGCAAACAAGGTCTTAAAATCGTCAAACTAATGGAATGAAGATGTTTTAATTTCTAAACTAGTTGGGCTAAACATGAGGGAGAACGGGGTCCAGAAAAACAACCTCCCCTTAACAAATATGTACTAAATACGTCGTGGATTGGTACAGTTCACATATTTACCGTACTAAGCCATCAAATTGGTCTCTGATGGGAGTTGACAAATGTTCGCTTACCTCTAGTTCCTATTTACTGCTAGATCATCAGTCACTGGGTAAGTTAACTGCCCAGCCAACTCTCTCGACAAGGGATTGGAGTTTTCGCAAAGAGGCTCCAGTCTTGACTTCCAGTGTGCTGGCTTAATAATCCAATAGGGTTGATAGCCTGCGAAGTCCTATTTTAACTAACTAACTCTCGATCAAGGGACTGGAGTTCTCGCAGAGGCTCTAGTCCTGACGTTCTTCTTGACTTACAGTGTGCTGGCTTAATAATCCAATAGGGTTGATAGCCTCTGCATGAAGTCCTATTTTAACTAACTCTTTCGATGAAGGGACGGGTGACAGCCTCTGTAGTCCTGTTTTAACTAACTAACAAATCTATATCTTGATCAATGGGTTGGAGTTCTCGGAAAGGGGCTCCAATCCTGACGTTATTCTTGTCTTTAAGTGAGCTGGCCTAATAATTAAATAGGGTTGACAGCCTCTGAAGTCCTATTTTAATTATACTCTCTCGATCGATGTTACCAAGTGCTTGCATCAGGTGACTCAACAAAAACTAAAAAACAATGGAGCAACTTGGTTAGGCACTTTTATCTTTGACTTTATTTCCTATTTCTCAACTTACTCTTCCTCTATCCAAATTACTTTACTCCAGGCATAGTCGTCGTCGTCTCTCGATGTAACGTTGTGCAGGCTTGATCCACCCAAGGTCCATAGATACATAGTTGTATCTATATATGGACCTTGGATCCACCTAAATTCGATCTGTCAAATTCATATAGCTTCTCTCTCTCTCTCTCTATATATATATATATATATTTCGGGCAATATATGAAGACATTGGCATTGATCTCGGCAACTATATGATATTAGATTAGCATAGTTGATATAAGATTAGATTAGTTGATTAGATTGGTGGATGTTAGATTAGTTAGACGGATGTTAGATTAGCATAGTTGACATAATTCATATATTATTTGATTAATGTGTTATTTCCACATAGCGATTTTGATAATTTCGTTTGACTTTTGATTGTCGTCCCAGTTTTGGTAGGCCCCTATGTGTAGTTTACGTTTTACATTATAATAAATAGTATAATTCAGTAGGCTCGTTGTCAGATCAGTTGCAGTAAAAGTATATAAATCCAGGGTTATAAAAAACACAACATACTCTTAGTAATCATTTACTAACTGTACACTTCAGGGTTGTGACAATATACTTTCGTTGGCACATTATTTGGGGTGTTCAAGGTGCAATTCTTAAAACACTAACTATAGACACTGTAAACATTGAAAGCTTAAGGGGGTGCTGCTTGTTTTTTGGTCTATATATTTATTATTTTTGTTTTTTTTTATTTTTTTATTATATATATTTTTTTTAGTTTCCTCGCTAGACCTCCATCAAGCTTAAACAAACACCCCCTAGACCCCCCTTTCAAGATAAATTTGTACATTTTTCGGTAGAAAAATGTCTCGGCCAAAGGCAGATTCATTCTAAACTTACAGGCTCGCTTTCGCTCGCCAGGAAAAAATCGACACCTAAATGGCACGAAAGGTCTTAATATTAACAAATAAATGGGGCGAAAGGTTTTTAAATCGACAAACCAATGGAACCAACGTCTAAAAATCTAAAACAAAAACATGCTAAACATGAGGGAGGTGGTCCAGAAAAAGCGACTACCTCCCCCTTAATTGCAACAAAACTTATATAATATATATATAAACAAAAAGCGTCTCATCGTTTGTTACTCAAATTGAACACATAATTAATTTTGTTACAATTAAACGTTTTATTTTATTTTTTTAGTGTAGAAGGCATCACACAAGTTCATATATATATATATATACTCCAAATAAATAAATACTCTTAAAACTGGTGGTGTGACATGGCTTTAGATAGTCATATTAAACCAAGGACAGGAAACGGAAATTGTCAGCATTATCTGATAAATTGTCATGATAACGGGTGATATTTATTTAGTTATTTATTTATTATTATTATTATTATTATTATTATTATTATTATCATTAGTATTAGTAGTAGTAGTATTTGTATTATTATTTCTATTATAATTTTTTAGTTTCCTCCCTAGACCTCCATCAACTTTAAATAAATACTCCCAAGACACGCCTTTGAGATAAATTTGTACATTTTTCGGTAGAATAATCGCCTGGCCGAAGGCTGATTCCTCCTAATTTGCATCGCTTGCCAGGAAAAAAATCGACACCTATGTGGCATGAAAAGTCGTAAAATCGCCAAACTATTGGGGCGAATGTCTAAATATCTCAAAACGTATGGGGCTAAACATGAGGAAGAAGGGGGTCCAGGGCGACCACTGCATTAACCCCTTCAGCACCATGACGTCATTTACCTTGGATTCTGGTTAAATTATACGATTTTATGGAGCTTAAGAAGGACCTGTGGTATTAACCCCTTCTGTACCGATGCGACGTCTTTGAAGTTTTATTATAGCTATATTTAGACGGTTTTGTGCAGCTTAAGGGGAGGTATTTAGTTTGTTCCCTAGACCTCCATCAAGCTTAAAATTACACCCCCTTGAGTCCCTTTCAAGATAAATTAGTACATTTTTCGGTAGAAAAATGTCCCGGCCAAAGGCCGGTTCCTCTTAAATTACAGGCTCGCTATCGCTCGCCAGGATAAAATCGACACCTAAATGGCACGAAAGGTCTTAATATGGGGTGAAAGTTCTTAAAATCGCTAAACTAATGGGGCAAACATTTTATAATATCAAAAAGCAATGGAGCTAAACAAGAGGGAGAAAGGGGTCAAGAAAAAAATCCCTCAAGTGGATATCTCCCCTTAAGAAGGATGTGTGGCAGTTAAAAGGGTTAAGTGAGATAGTTCGAAGCCTGTTAGTTGCTGGAGGCCCTTTTTAAACTGAATACAATCGTCTAATAGTAGCCAGAATAAATTATAAAGAGACGTTACCGGTACATAAGGGGTTAATTAAGGGGGTGTGTGACCTGCTTTATTTCCTCTCTCTGAGTTGTATCCATTCGGCCCCATTCAGCCTACTGTTTTAAGACGTTTATCCCCATCCAGGTATTGATTTATACCTGGCGAGCGAAAGCGAGCCACCATATTTTGGATAATGAGTTAGACAGCTGGCTAAATTTGTACATTTGTTTATGGATTTCTCCATAAAATGCTGGCTCGCTATCGCTAGCCAGGAAAAAATCGACACCTGGATGGGGATAAATGTCTTAAAACAGTAGGCTAAATGGGGCCGAATGGATACAACCAAGAAAGAGAAAACAAGCAGGTCACCCCCCCTCCCCCTTAAGATAATTTGGCGTAGCAGTTCAATAGTTTCCCATTCAAGGGGAGATGGGTCGTTTTTCTGGTCCACCTTCTTCCTCATGTTTAGCCCCATTAGTTTTGAGATTTTAAGACATTAGGCCCATTACGTTGGCGATGTTTAGACCTTTCACCCCATTAGTTGTACATTTTATGGCTTTTCGTGCCATTTAGGTGTCAATTTTTCCTGGCTCGCTATGGCTCGTCAGGAGAAACTCAACACCTAAATTATACGAAATGTCTTAATATTGACAAAGATAGAGGGCGAAAGGCCTTAAAATCACCAAACTAATGGGCTGAGCGTCTTAAAATATAAAAGATAATGGGGCTAAACATGAGGAAGAGGGGGAGGTACCAGAAAACCGACCTATCTCCCCTCTTAACAGACTCCAAGGCAAACCGCTGCTAAAATAGATTGTGTGACGTCATCTGGTTATTTATCGGTTGTTGTTGTTGTTGTTGTCAAAACTTAGGTGGTGAGATAGATAGATAGTTAGACAGACAGGTAGATAGGTAGTTAGATAGACAGACAGATAGAAAGAGAGAAAGTGTGAAGTGTGTGTGTGTGAGAGAGAGAGAGAGAGAGATAGAGAGAAAGTGAGTGTGTGTATGTGTGTGTGAAATGGAGAGTGAGAGTGAGAGCTGTAGTAAATACATTTCGGCATTACACAATAACTTTACAAATATACAGTACATTATGTATATCTAATTCACTTATTCATCCTAATATATATTATTATTATTAATAATAATGTATATCTATCGTATAGACTTTAACATTAAACTCTACATTCCTCAACTATATCTTATACTAATCCTGAAAATATATATATCCTATAAAATTGGTCTCTGTGCAGGTACATTCGATCAAGTCTGTCTACAGTCCAGTCAATATAAAGTTAATCCCACACTGTAACTACATCAAGGATATAAACAAGGGTATGCAAAAGATACATACATTAATTGGGTATATTGATAGTGATTTACCTGCCTACATGGTATAAACAAGGTATATATAATCACTGGGTATACTGATAGAGGTTTACCTTCGTACCTTTATATTATATGGGTTCATTTCTATCAATATACCTTGTTTTTCACCCCTTCTGTACCGGTGACGTATTTTCGATTTTATTGTAGCTATGTTTAGACGATTTTGTGCAGTTTAAGAAGGATCTGTGGTAGTAAAAAGGGTTAAGAGAGATACTCCGAACCTGTTAATTGCTGTAGGCACTTTTTAAACTGGACACAAATCGTCTAATAGTAGCCAGAATAAAGTTAAACTATGTAGCACTGGTTAATAATAGATAATTGTATACAGTTTAAGTTTAAGAAGGCCCTCAGCAATTAACAGGCTTCGAACTAGCTTTAACTGACCCTTTTTACTACCACACATCCTTCTTAAGCTGCACAAAATCGCATACATATAGCTAGAATAAAATAAAACACGTCGCAGGTACAGAAGGGGCCATTTAGGTGTCGATTTCTTTCCTTGCGAGCGAGAGCGAGCCTGCAATTTAGGAGAAACTGACATATTGCTATCGAAAAATATATTCCGACTGAAGGCTATTACTCTTAAATTACTTGCTCGCTTTCGTTCGCCAGGAAAAATATCGATACGTAAATGGCACGAAAGGTCTTAAAATTGACAAAGAAATGTGGCGAAAGGTCTTAAAATTCCCGAACTAATGGGGCAAAACGTCTTAAATGGGGCTAAACATGGGCGGAAAAGGGTAACAACAAAATTAATGACGTATGGACCTGAATATTGTTTACACTGGTTACCTCTAGACGATTTTATGCTCATTTAATACGAAGTTCTCGGAGACAAGTTGGTTGGTTGGTTTTATGCTTGAAGAAGGCATCACTGGTTTAGAAGGCGATCTGTACACACACACTCACACACACGGTATCTCTCTCTCCCTTTCACACACACACAGTCTCTCTCTCTCTCTCAAACACACACACACGCACATTTATTTGTTATCTCTCATACAAATACACGGTCTCTCTTTCACATACATATATAGACAGACACAAACTAACCATTTATTATTATAATCATTTGTATTATTATTATTATTATTATTATTATTATTATTCACACACAACTAGTCACATACACACCAGTTACACATACTCACACACTCACTCTTCAGCAGTAACTTCTTTAATCATGTTAACTATTTCATCTCTGTTCATAAAGTAGTAACTAGGTAACTTCCCTCTCTGTTGTAAATACATACATATACACACAGACACACACACATATACATGCACACACATACATACACACACACACACACACACACGGGAAAAATAGGAGAAATATTAGAATACATTAATTGAACTATTTTACATAATTATATCAAGTTAAATATGCATTATATATATATATATATATATATATATATATATATATATATATATATATATATATATATATATATAAGTAATTATAACGTATTTGTATGCATTTAATAATCCATACATTGCAACAGGCAAACATTCTAGATTGGAGGATTATATTACAAACTCTACATAGATCTTTTCATTATAATAATTACTGTTCTATTCTACTAAGTATCATGCAAAAGAAGCAATATTGAATACTAATTTAAGGGGAGGTTTTTCATTTTTTTGGACCCCCTTCTCCCTCTTGTTTGGCCCCCATTTCTTTGTCAATATTAAGACCTTTCGTGCTATTTAGGTATCACTTTTTTCCTGGCGAGCCAAAGCGAGCCTGAAATTTAGGAGGAACCAACCTTTGGCCAGACATTTTTCTAAATTATCTCAAAGGGAGTCTTGGGGATATTTTTCAAAGCTTGATGGGGATCTAGGAAGCAAACTAAAAAAAGCTCCCCTAAATTAGCGTTTCTTTCATATATTCCGGCTCTGAGTAGATGACTTTATTCAGCTGAAGAAGGAATTGTGGGCGTCAGAGGGTTAATTTGGATAGGTTCGACCCCTCGGATTCCTAGAGAGCTTTCCAAATCACATGACCGATTTTCCCGTCAAATTTCGACGCATAAGTTTTTTTCCTCAATAGTGATTTTTTTTTTTTTTTTTTTTTTTGCATTAGATTCAGCGACTAGTCTGAAGGTATATGACTTTAGGAGACTGAAATAATAAAAAACTTTAAATCAGAAGGTACAGTTGGCCTAATAAGTGATGTCTGGGCACCAAGTATATTTCGATCAATAATTGGTATCAGCACAATCTAATACTTAAATCATCATTCAGAGTTAGATATACAACCAAATTCCTATCTTTAAATAACATATCCAACATCTGACAGACATTAATACAGCTTACGGCGAGCAAAACGTAATGAAAGCGGCGATACGACTTATTTGGCAAACCGTACTAGACCACATTTGCCCGAAACAAATTGCCGGGAAAAAGCGCTCGTGTGACACACTCTTAACCCGGGAGCTGCGGGGAGACTCTTAAGAGTTCCCCCGGCGCACTGCGGGGAGACTCTTAAGAGTCAGAGAAAAAAAAAATCAACTTTTGACATCGAAAAAAAAATATTTTGTTATTTTTTTTTTTTTTTTTTTTTTTTTTTTTTTTTTTGGGGGGCCCCTGGGCCATGTAAAATCTCAGTCCTCTACCTCCCCTCCTTCCCCACTTTCCTCCTCTCCTTCAGTTATCACCTATTTTCCCTGTTATTCCCTTATTCTGAGGTATATTTTCGTGCTAACATTAGAAATCCGATTGGAGGGTGTGGTCATCACTGATAGCAAGCGAGTGCAAGAGAGAGAGAGAGAGTATCGATCGACTGTGTCTCAGTGGCCTTGGGGGAAATTGGCGGGAAAGCAGATTGCCTCACCCATACATTATACAACTCGCGGGCTATATCTCCGATTTTGACCATCCAAACGCTGTTTTCACTCGTTTTATTGTTGTTTCAGTTTAATACCTTTATAATCAACCCATAATAGGCGCATATGGATAAGTATTAATGCTATTAATGGCACAATGAATATTTTAGTGACGGAAACACCTCAAATACGTCAGCACAGGGGGACGTTTCCAATTACCCCCATGCGCACTTCAGAGGTTAAGCACAAAATCATGCAATAAACTACAAGAAGTGTGTCGTGCAATATGGTGCAGCTATTTACAACACAAAATTAAAGACTCGCTTACATCAAATTAATAGACCCATTCACATCCAATTTCTTTGAACTATTACACTGGCTCTTTCATTGCGGGACCCGTTCAGGAACGTTCTGGCAATTTAAAGCAATTTACAGGCCCTTAACGCCCCGTGGAGACAAGTGCGAGTGAGTGGGAGCGCGGAAAGCCCACCTTCGCTCTCCAGAACGGCGGCTGGTGCACTGAGGGGTGAGAACCATATCTCACGGCTTCTCACGAGTCCTATGCAGCGCTGCCAAAGGCAAATGTAGCTCGACATTGCTCATTATTAGCGAATATTTGCCGATGTCTATGGTAGCGCTGCGGATGTAATTTTGGTGTCAGTTTGAAGAAATTTTCTTCTAGTTTTTGGCTGAATAAATTTAATTTAATTCATTCAAGAGTGCCTGAATATGTTGTGTTCAAAATAGCGAACATCAGAACACATAAGAAGTGATCCGATCGTTACGTGTTCAAATTAACGAACATGATAACATAAATAGTGATCCGATCGTTACGTGTTCAAACTAGAGAACACAAACGACGAAACACTTTTTATGTGTATAATTTTTGTTAGAATTAAGTGTTCGAATTTTGACAGCGTGATGATTATGAAGCTAGTATTAATGGCGATAATCATCAGAACTAATTATCATCTACACTAATATTAGTACAATCCTACTAAAAACATACCTAATAATAATAATAATAATATATATTTCATTCTAGCCCTTTTTAGACGATATTATGCAGCTTGGGAAGGATCTCTGGTAGTTAAAAGGGTTGGTTGAAATAGTTTGAAGCCTTATTATTGCTAGAGGTCCTTCCTAAGCTGAATAAAATCGCTTAAATATAGCAGCTAGAATAAAATACAAAATCTGGTGAATCTTCAATAACTAATAAAACACACACAAAGCAAATTGAAGAATACGAAGTACAGTATATACTAAGCAATCTAATATATAAATACGAAGTACAGTATATACTAAGCAATCTAATATATAAATACGAAGTACAGTATATACTAAGCAATCTAATATATAAATACGAAGTACAGTATATACTAAGTAATCTAATATATATAAATTCCAATGACTATAACCAAAACTAGATAATAAGTGTTTTGATTAACCCATACTGTACTGGCGACGTCCTTTGAACTTTATTCTGGCTACTATTAAACCATTTTATTCAGCTTAGGAAGGACCTCTAGCAATAATAAGGCTTCAAACTATCTCAACCACCCCTTTCGATTACCACAGATCCTTCCCAAGCTGCATAATATCGTCTAAATATAGCTAGAATATAATAAAATACACGTCCATGGTACTCAATGGGTTAAGTAACATTAATCATCTCCACAAATAGAATTACACCTAGTAAATATGCATAGTTACACACAGGAAGCAACAATTAGCCAAATAGTGCCATGAATATGTCTGGAAAGATTATTTGGGTTGTCAAGAGTTTCAGACTAAGTTCTACTATAGTCTATTCGCTGTAGGTAGGCGAGAAATAATTAACTATATCCTCTGTAACTCAAAAAGGGCTAGAGCAAATTGGCTGTGAATTTCCACATCTATTCCATGACTGACTCTTCTCAAATGGTAGAAATATTAGCTCGTTTTTTTAGTTACAGAGGTTAGAGGTCATGATTTATCGCCTACTTACAGCGAATAGACTATAGGTGAGCCCTATTGGCAACTTAATCAGTAAAGATGTATGATAGTAGAACTATCTTAATACTTTTAACCTTTTTTCGTTACGTTAACATACGATAAAGTAAAATAAAGCTAAGTTACATACGGGAGGATCAAAACTGAATGTGAGTGGAACAAGTTGTATTTTATGTAAGAGTTGGAGGTTATTATTCAACAACTTAGGTTCGATCCCAGTTTGACTCCAACAGTGATTCTTAACTCCTTCCGTACCGAGGATGTATTTTATGTTATTCCAGCTATATTTAGACGATTGTATGCAGCTTAGGAGGAAACTGTGGTAGCGAAAATGGATGATAGAACTGTGGTAGCGAAAATGGATGATAGAACTGTGGTAGCGAAAATGGATGATAGACCTGTGGTAGCGAAAATGGATGATAGAACTGTGGTAGCGAAAATGGATGATAGAACTGTGGTAGCGAAAATGGATGATAGACCTGTGGTAGCGAAAATGGATGATAAGAGATAGTTTGAAGCTTTTTAATGGCTACACATCCTCCCTAAGCTGGACAAAATTTAAGCTCTTTTAATGGCTACACATCCTCCCTAAGCTGGACAAAATTGTCTAATGATATCCAGATTATAATGACAAGGACAACTCGGTACAGAAAGGGTTAACCCACACTCTACCGGCGACGTCCTTTTCATTATATTCTGGCAACTATTAGACAATTTTATTAAGTTTAGGAAGGACCTTTAACCACTAAGAGGCTACACACTGTCTCATTTAATCCTTTTAGCTACCATAGATCCTTCCAAAGCTGCATAATATCGTCAAATTATAGCTAGAATATAATATAACACACGTCGCTGGTTCTGTACGGGTTAATGTCGCTTGAATCATTTTTGCTTCCTGTGTCAATTTCTACGTCAAAAGGCTAAGGAATTATTTGATTATAGCGCTGAAAACTCTACCTGGAGCTGTTTTTAGGTCAAAGGCGGCTTGATGGGTTAGCAGGTCAGGTCAACATAAGGTTAGGTCAAGGCCATTACAGAGAGGTTTATAGGTCAGGTACAGTCATGAGTATAAGTCCCTGTACCCACTTCCTAACTCAGGTATGATATTTCTCTATTTGGAATTTTTTTGTTCTTATATATTCCATCTTCTACCTCCCGACATAAGCGTGAAGCGTGTAGATTCAACCACTCAATACGGTGAAGTCGGGAGGTCTTATTCCAGATTGCGAGGGAGATATTGAGGCAGTTTGAGTGTTGCAACCGGCTCGTTTGTGGTCTTACCTTCCTAGACCAACAACGCCTGGTTGTCTCCTCGTGGCCCAACTCACAGAAGCCACATCGCCACTGTCTCATCCACAGCCTCGGCCTCTCTCTCTCTAAAACGCCACCTATTGAGTTGTTTACTTACTAGGCATTGCCCCCAAGCATGTTTTTATTATGGGAATATTCTTAACATACCAGAAAGAAACCTATACTATTCAAGCTTGGTTCAGATGAGCTTAGGAGTAATCTCGCCTTACCAAATAGAGGGAATATTAAGTCAGAGTTGGGAAGGAGGAGGACTTTTGCACGTGTCTGTACGCCGGTCAGTGCAGGATAATAGGTCATGTCTATTTACATAAGTCTCCCCTTTAGTATTCGAGCACGCGTTTCTTACTTATATTTTGGCAATAATTTGACGATTTTAATCAGTTTATGAAGGAATTTTGGACATCAGAGGATTAATTAGAATAGTTTTGACCTCTTTCATTCCTAGAGATCTTTCCTAAGCTACATAAAACCCTCTAATAATAGCCAAACTATATTGAAGACGCGCATCATCGTATCCTGAAGGGGTTAAAAGACGTACTACGATAATAATTATATTCCCCGAGCGCGGCGCTGGGAGGGGTGAGGAAGTATTAGGTCAAGCCAGGGGGTACAGTATTTACAAGTCAGGTAAGGTCAGTGCAAGCTAAGGGGTCTATTTACATAAGTGTATGGAATACTTTGTACACCATTATAAACTCCAATGGGCCGAGGATCAGGATATTTAACCATTTGTGGGACGGAAGTGTTTACGAGATAACCCTTTGTGGGACAGGAATGTTTTTGTGTGATCAACCTTTGTGGGATGGGAGAGTTACAGGTCCAAATTTTGTTGATCCCTCGCATGATCAAATTTGGTCACTTGCCCTACAAAGTGTTAACCCGCCCAGTGCATCTGCTGTTCGTTGAAATAATGTACACTTTGAGTATTAGCAATGTACTGAACTTAATCACCAAAATAATTGACATACGAGATAAACATAAGCATTGAAGTAAAGTCTTGGCAACCACTTCCAAAAGCTCCCCCAAGCTTTGCCTAAGAATAGCAAGGTTAGGGAAAAACTCCCCTTATTCTCGCGTTAATTACCCTATTACCGCGCACCACACAAATACAATATTCTCATGGTGTTATT
Organism: Paralithodes platypus; assembly: GCA_032716605.1. Lineage (NCBI taxonomy): Eukaryota > Metazoa > Arthropoda > Malacostraca > Decapoda > Lithodidae > Paralithodes > Paralithodes platypus. The sequence continues at coordinate 81,865,048 of CM064575.1, read as the reverse complement.
GGCAAAAGTACACATAATTTTAAAGGTTTCCTTCTCTTTTACAGTATTTAAACCAAGACTATTTACATGCATACATACCGGTATAAGTTTAAAGACAGTTTCGTCAACAGAGAGTACTGTACTACCACGGACGTACAATAGGATAACAACCTTAGTTCTCCTTGAAAGAACCAGGTGATAGTCTCGTGGTGATTCACGGGGTTGGTTTATTAGACTTCGCCACCACCGACTATTTTACGCTATCCCAGACGTCAACTCGGGTAGTACAGTGGTTGCGGGATTTTTGCGGGTACAGGGTATTACAAACCCACCACGTAAATCAGCTACCACAAGACTATCACCTGGTTCATTCAAGGAGAACCAAGGTTGCTATCAAATTTGTACGTCCGTGGTAGTACAGTGGTTAGCGCGCGAGTTTGGTAGATCTACTGACCAGGGTTCGAAACCATGCCAGGCCCAGAGATTTTCAGGAGGGTTAAATTTCCTCACCCAGCATTTAATTGGTGGCAGTCACAGAAAGCGATCTGGTAGCTAAATAGAGCACCCAAGTTTTAGGTCATAATGTCTTAAATACTTAAATCAACGTTATATAACATATTTCCAAATAAGTTTATTAGAAAAGATTAATAGTTTGTATGATATGTATTAATTATTATATCTCTTATTTTATTAATATCTTATATAACCCCTTGAGGATTATGATGCACTATAGCAGTTTATATTGGCTATCATTAGACGGTTTTATATAGCTCAGGAAGGACCTATGGGAGTCAGAGGCATAAGTAAGTTGGTTATGATCCCTTAGATCTCTTGAAGTCCTTTCTAAACGAAAAACAAAAATCGTCTAATAATAGCCATAATAAATGGTCAAAATGCGTCATAATCCTCAAAGGGTTAACTCTTCTCTCTCTCTTTATTCTCTTACTTCACTTTCTCTCCCTTTTTGCTTATTCTCTCTTTCTCTCTCTTGTGGAAGGGGGGGGGGGGCGCGGAGGGTGGGGGGAGGGAGGAGTAGAGGGGAGTGGAGGGAGGGGTGGAGGGAGGGCGGGTGGTGGTGGGAGGAGGGGAGGAAGGAGGGGCGAGGTAGGAGGGAGGAGGAAGAAAAGAGGAGGAGGGGATTTTTCGCTTAGCAGGAAGGAGGGAATTGGAAGAAGGGGGATTTTTGGAGGAGCGGAGAGAAGAAGGAGGAATGGAGGAAGGAGGAGGAGCATTGGAGGAAGGAAGGAGGAAAGGAGGATCGGCAGGAAGGGTAGGGGAGGAAGGAGGGGTCGAAGGAAGAGGTCTCTTGAAGAAGGAAACAGGGATGTGAGAACGAGGGGGAGCAACATTGGAGGAAGAGGGGGGAAGAGAGTCGAAGGAGTTAAGAACAGGAGGAGGGGCTGACGAAAGAGGAATGGGAATAGACGAAGAAGAGGAAGAAGGAGGAGGAGCATTGGAGGAAGAGGGGGGGAGAGGGACGGAGGAGGTAGGAATAGGAGGAGGGGCTGAGGAAAGAGGAATGGGAATAGATGAAGAGGAAGGGGGAGGAGGAAGAGAAGAAGAAGAAGGAGGAGGGGTAGGAGGGACAGAGGAAGAACGAGGAGCAGCAGGAATGGAAGAGGGTCCAGAAATGCATGAGGCATCCTTATCATTGGCTGTAGTGGAAGAATAATTTACAGTGGAGGAATGGATGGTTGTGGATGAAATGGAGGTGGAAGGAAGGGGAATGGAACAAGAAGAAGGAGGAGGGACAGAGGGCTGAGACATGGACGAAGGGATTGATGTGGAAGGAAGTGGAATGGAAGAAGGAGGAGGGGCAGAGGGCTGAGACATAGAAGAAGGGATTGATGTGGAAGGAAGAGATATAGAAGAAGTTTGAGTGACAGTGACTTGAGATACAGAAGTAGCATGATCAGGGATGTCAGAAGGTGGGGCAGTGGAATGAGAAAGGGTGGAAGGAGTTGATGTGGAGGGAAGGGAGATTGCAGAAGAAGGAAGAGGAATTGAAGACGCCGAAGGAACAGGAGGAGGGATAGAAGATTGACGAACCGAGGAGGAAACGGATGAAGCAGGGAGAGGGATGGACGAAGCTTGACCGACACTTGCTTGAGAGACAGAAACAGTAGCAGCAGACGAAACAGGAATCCGGGAAGGTATAGAGACAGTTGAGGTAGACAGAGATGATGATGAAACAGACACAGAGGCAGTAGAACGATTGCCATTAGAAGTAGTAATAGAAGAAGGCACAGGCAAAGAAGAAGAAACAGAAACTGACGGTGCTGATACAGGTAGAGATTTAGCAGGAGGTACGAGCGAAGAGGAGGAGGTCGTCGATCCAACAAGGGCAGAATAGGACTCAGTGGGGTTAGGCAGGGATTCGGTGGGTTTAACAAGGGACGTGGAATCAGCAGGGGTAGGTAGGGAGTCTCCAAAGGCAGTAGTAGTGGTAAGAGAGGAATCCGCAGGGGTAGTCAAAGATTCTGATGGTTTAAATGAAGACTTTGCAGAACTTGTCAGGGTAGCTGAATTAGTCAAAGATTCGGTTGTTGTAGTTAAGGTGGCAGGGTCAAGCGAGGAATCTGCAGCGAGTGTCAATGATTCTGCAGCCTTATGCAAAGGTTCAGTAGCGTTAGTCAATACTTCAGTGCAAGTTAGCGGGGAATTAGCATGGTTAGTCAGCGATTCTGTAGGCTCAGATGGGGATTCAGAAAGGTTAGTCAATGTTTCAGTGCGAGTTAGCGGGGAATTAGCATGGTTAGTTAGCGATTCTGTAGGCTCACATGGGGATTGAGAAAGGTCAGTCAATGCTTGAGTGGGTTTATGAGGGGTATCGGTAGAGTTAGTCAGGGTAGTAGGAGGGTTAGTCATGGATTCGGCAGAGACCGGCAGAGGAGCCAAGGGTGATATGGGCCTTTGTTTGAGCTCTTCCTGTAGCCCCCGCACGACCTCCGGGTGTATGAAGCTGAAGGACGGGGTGTGACCTCCCTGATGCCGGAGGTCACAGGTCGGAGGCGAGGTCGGGAGTCGCAGGTTGGATCGAGGCGAGGTTAGGAGGTCAAAACGAAAGTGGGTCAAAATTTTGGAAGGGTTTCGAGATAGTAACTTTTATGATAGATAAGATTCTAGGTTGGTTATAAGATCAGGTAATGTATATAAACCAGTATCACACGAGAGCTTTTTCACTCAAATTTTAGTGTCAACACTGACTTGGTAGTGTAGTGGAAAATATCTCGGTCTTCCACCCGGGAAGACCTGAGTTTAATCCCACTCTCAGGCATGAAGGTTATTTGCATAGACTAGCAGCCAGCAACATTTTCCTTGAGCAAGGATATGCGTAATAGTCTCTGGTAATAAACTTTGGTCGAGCGCTACTGAATCTCGGAGCGAGGGCTAGAGAGAAAGGACGCTTAATAAGTAACCTGCATATTATTAGTATTAATCTAGCAGCTTATAAGGTAAACTTTTTTAATACATACTGCAAAATATCTCAGAAATATTGCCGTAAAATTGCTGACCAGAATATTGACGATAAAAGCTCTGGTGTGATACCCCTCTAACTATAATAGGGATGTAATGATTTCCAGACTTTAGTTGAACCCGAGGCAGTGCCGTATTATCCATAAGGCTGACTAGGCTGAAGCCTAGGGGCCCACCAAAAGCAGGGGCCCATGCAACCTTTTTTTTCTTTTAGTGTTAAATGTTAACACTATGGATATGGCAAACGCACCCTGCGCGTCACTGAAATTAATTTATAGGAATCCTCTTTGATATGAGAGACGCTAAGGGTGCGTTAAACTACATAAAAAAAAAAAATTATGGTTCAATTTATGTGAAATTTTGACGCACAGTGGGGGATGTCGAGGGGTCCCAATGAAGCTCGAAGCCTAGGGGCCCTGCCATAAGTTAATACGGCACTGACCCGAGGCAGATCTGTTATATGCGAAGATGACGAAGAGTGCATGGAAGGAATATATACATTAAAGGACTATCTATCTATATATCAATAAACCTGAATAGTGTGACATAAATATATACACGTCAGACATAGAAGTTATTTAGAGAAGATGAACTGTGATGATTGGTGCAAGACATATGTGATTATACCGTACTAATATGCTCCGTTTTTTGTTTTTTTGCTGTACAGTCATAGTGATTCAAGTCATTGCAAACGTTTCATGACGTTTTTAGCACAACATGACAACACATGGACATGGAAAAAGGATAATTATATTTACTTATCCTCTTCAGGATAATGACGCGTTTTAACAGTTTATTTTGGCTATCATTCAACGATTTTAAGTTTTAATCAGTTTAGGAAGGGATTGTGGGAGTCAGAGGGATGATTGAGGTAGCTTTAACCCCTTTGACTGCTAGAGGGCCTTCCAAAACTGAACAAAATTGTCTATAGATAGACAGAGTACAATGTATAATATCACAAGGCGTCAAAATCCTCAAGGGGTTAACCTAATCCTCAAATGTGGTATGGTAATCACACAATAACACACAAATGTTTATATACAGTCTGAAAATAATAGGTTAAATATTTACAACCTTTATACACAATAGATTGAGTGCGTCCACGAGTTAGGTATGCAGTGAAATGCCTCCAACAAGCTCTCAACATATAAACAGTCAAGGCGTATGCTGAAAGATAATTAAAAACACACACAAGAGGGTAGTTTAAAATCGTCCGAGTGATTACAATACAATGTTAACCCCTTGAGGATTATGACGCATTTTTGGCAGTTTATTCTGGCTATCATTAGACGATTCTATTTAGATTAGGAAGGGCATATAGAAGTCGGAGGGTTACTTGAGACAGTCTTTCCCCTTAACCCCTGCTATACCAGAGGGTATTACTATAAATGTAACTACAAGTACCAAGCATTGTGGCCAAAATGGCTTCAAAGACGAGAGGGCAACCTCTCACCCTGAAAGCTGGACAAGTACTGAGCCAGCCTGCCTGTGGGACAATAGATACACTCTGAGAAGTGCATCTCAAAGCAGTGTTTACAAGTCATGGTGCCTAGTACAGATCGGTAGTAGGACTGAATATTACTGACAGACATCGTACGGCGCTGGTACTGGCGAGTTACTTTCTTACTGTCGGCCATTGCATGTCGCTGGTACAGTAAGGGTTAAATTCCCACAGATCCTTCCTAATTTGCATAAAATCGTCTAATAATAGCCAGAATAAACTGTCAAAGCGCGTCAAGCTCCTCAAGGGGCTAAGCCTTCACACAGTGCCTAGAACACAAAAAAACATATAGTAACATTCACGAGTAGATGTATATTTTTGTATTGATTATGTAAAGGATAAATTAGCTGTACAATCCGGCCAAATATAGATTCAGTCTCATGATGTATTATTGTCCACAGAAGTCTCGTTCCTATTCTAAACCCGGGAAGCGCGATAGGCTTTCCGAAGTATGTCTTAGGAAGCTAGGCGAACGCGATAGGCCTCACCGATTATAGCCCATTAAAAAAAAATAATAATAAATAAAAAAAATAAAAAAATAAAAAAAAATAATAATAATAACAATCAAATATAAAACAGCCCCAGTACGGTGTAATGAAAGCTGGAACAAGACCTCACAGGCTTCACCGTGTTGAGTGGCGAATGTGCAGGCTCTCAGCCTATGCCCGAGAGGGAGTAGGTGGAATATAAAAAAAATAAAAATAAAATAAAATGGAATGTCTCCTTACCACCACCTCCTGCCTTCCCCTAACATGTATCTTACAACCCCCTCCCCCTTTCTCCCTCCATTTCACCCCTCCTCTTTTATTCTAATTTTTTCATCCAATTTCCCCTTCTTTGCTCTCTCCTGCCTGAAGTATGTCGAGTCACCACCCTCCCTTCCTCCCTCCACCTCCCCCACCCTCTAACATGCAGGGGAGATGGCTGTCACTCACTATAATAGTATCTCATGAAACATCGGAGGGGGAGGGTGTATGTCGTGCTCTCTCTCTCACCTCCCTCCAACAACTCCCATCACAATATTTGCTGTTTACAACTAATTTATGGTTCTTCAATGTTCACATGTTCATCATACAAGTCAAATATACGCATATGGAGTAGCAATATTGCTTTATATGGTAAAGATAAAAATATTCAGAATTTGAAGCTAATCAGTTCGCACAGGCGGCATTTTAAAATACATGAATGTCGCGCTCCTCGGGTTAAGAGTGGTGTGGTAGATCTGGCACCATGGTAGTCTCCCCCTCTACCCCCCCCCCCCCCCCCCCCCCTTCCCTCTCCTTGGGTTACTTTCCATGTTTATGAAGCTACGTTGCCACATTTATTTAAGGGGAGACGGTCTAGTGTTCTGGGCCCCCTTGTCCATTATGTTTAGCCCCAATGGTTTTCAGATTTTATGACGTTTGGCCCTTAGTTTGGCGATTTTTAGACTTTTTGCCCCATTTCTTAGTCAATATTATGGCTTTTTGTATAATTTAGGTGTCTATTTCTTTCTTGGTAGTGAGCCTATAATGTAAGAGAAACCGGCCTTTGGCCGGCACATTTTTCGATATCTTGAAGGAGAGGGGGGGGGGGGGGGGGCGTTTGTATAAGCTTGATGGAGGTCTAGGGTGGCCACTAAAAAAATAATAAATAGATACATAAATGAGCAAAAACATACTCACATCCCCCCTTAATCACTCTCCCAGAGTTCTGTGGGCAATAGTAGCCTACACCTATAGCAATAGTAGGGCCTAAGTTTTCGAAGCTAGTAGTAGTAATAGTACAGATGGTCAAAGTTTCTGCTGACCCATCCTCGCTCTGGGGCTCGCAGAATTATCTGGCAATACTGGTGTAGGAAGGAGGTGTGTCTTACAAAGAATGGGATTGGTAGATCTGATTTTGGCTATATCATTGTTATAATATATACTAAACAAGGGAAAGTAAGCCTATCTCAAATAAAAATACATACATCGCTATGTATGATCCCGAACATTCACCCAGTTTGTAGATTTGCTTAAATATTAAAGTTATTATACCCACTGATTGGCAACTACACCAGTATTGCCAGCTAATTCTGCGAGCCCCAGAGCGAGGGTGGGTCAGCTGGAACTTTGACCAACTGTACCTGAGCTCTGAGGAGTGTATATATGCAGTAAGGCCTCACCAGATCCCTTGAACAAAACAGTGTGGAGTATAGAGTAGTGTTGTTGTTGTTGTTGTTGTTGTTGTTGTTGTTGTTCCTCAGGCTGTCTGGCCGAGCAGCCCCAAGGTCCCAAGCAAGGCCATAACCGAGCGCTCCCACAGAACCCTCCCAGCTATACCACTAAGAATGCCCAGGTGACCGAAGCCGCTCCCAGGCGAGGGGCTGAGGAGGATGCGGAAATGCCTGGGACACCAAAGCCCCACCCAGGGCCCTGTGCCCTTTAACAATTATGAAGGGAAAGTTGAGGGGCAAGGGAAAAATGTGACGCTTTGGCTCCCAATCTCCCAACCTCTAGGTTGGCAGTACGGAGCTCAATCCACGGAAGAGACGCCGCCACTTGAGATCTAGAAAATATATAAGTAAAAGGAACAGTCAGAGTAAGCTATGGGTATGGCAGAGATCGCTCAACTCTCACTCTGATAGACCAGCCCATCACCATATGACTAGAACACAATCCTCTCAGCATCAGCTAGGAAAGGCCCTAGAAAGCCACCTTTGGCGGGGGGATAGCTCCCCTATTTCAACCCTTTTGGGGTTGGGCACCCGCCTATATAATGTTGTTGTTTGTGGTGGTGCCAGAAGACTGAGGGGTGTATATATGCAATAAGGCCTCACCAGATACCCTTAAAACAGTGTGGAGTATATAGTGTTGTTTGTGGTAGTGCCTGAGCTCTGAGGAGTGTATATATGCAGTAAGGCCATATAGTGTTGTTTGGGGAAGTGCCTGAGCTTTGAGGGGGTGTATATATGCAGTAAAGGCCTCACCAGATCCTTGACGGCCCTCTTCGCTCCCGCCTGCACCAACACTTTAGCCACGGTATCCACGCCTTCCACTGCCATGGCGTAGTGGAGCGGCGTCCGTCCAAGCTGTAGAAGTCAATATATTATGTTCTTAACCCCTTCTGTACCGGCGACCTCTTATAAATTTGATTCTAGTTAGATTTAAACGATTTTGTACAGTTAAAGAAGGATCTGTAGTAGCATAAAGGGTTAAGTGAGATAGTTTGAAGCCTGTTAATTGCTGCAGGCCCTTTTTAAACTGAATAAAAACGTCTGATAGTAGCCAGAATAAAGTTAAAAAGACGTTACTGGTACAGAAGGAGTTAAGGGGGTAGTGTTTATTATTTGGTATATTTATTAATTAATTAATCTTTTAGTTTCCTCGCTAGATCTCCATTAACCTTAGAAAACACCCCATAGACCCCCCTTCAAGATATATTTGTAATTTTTTTCGGTAGAAAAATGGCCTAGGCTGAATGAGGCCGAATGAATACAACCCAGAGAGAGAGAGAAAAAAACGAGGTGGGCCCCCTTAATGTTTCCTCAAAGTCTAAACTAATTGACCACTTGCGAGTTAAAGGCTATAAGGAAGTAGGTGCCGTAAACATTGGTATTAAACAGAAATACAATAATAAGTAGATGTCTAATGAATAAAACGCATGCTGAAATTAATTGTATGTATTTATAAATTTACTACAATTGCACTTTAGCTGGTAATTCTGCTAAATACCAATGAAAAAAACTCCTACTTCCTTATAGCCTGAAACTCGAAAATGGTCAATTGCAACAAACCCTGGCACTTACATTATCCCCCATGGCCAGGAGATGAGGGTACTGTGTGGCCAGGAAGTTCATGATATCCTTCTCCTCGCACAGTGTGGCTAGGTGTAGGGAGGTGCGGCCACAGGGGTCCTTCGCTTCGGCCAGGTCTTCCGTGTCCGCGATGTACTGCACGTGGGGAAGAGAACCCACACGCACCGCCTTGTGTAGCCATTCTCGTTTGTCCTGTGAGAGAGATTATTATGTAAAACTTGCAAAATAAACAAATCAAAACAGGGATGACACAATATAAAGGCAAAACAACTGTGCTTGGTATGCTGCCATGTAGAGCCACCATGGGGTTGAAGGAATAATAAAGAAAGTGGCAGGAATGCTATCTAAGTGAATGACAACGTGCTCCTAGTTTATGGTTTTAGTACCAATGGCATACATGCTTATAAGAATAATTGAATGGTATTGGGGTGGGGCTGTTCTCCGACATCTTCAATAGGCTGTAGAACTTTATTATCTTAATCATTGAAAGATCTCAGTAATGTTGATTAAACCCTACCCCCTTAATCAATTGAGTACCAGCGACGTGTTATATTTTGTTCTAGCTATATTTAGATGATATTATGCAGCTTAGGAAGGATCTGTGGAAGGTAAAAGGTTTGGTTGAGATAGTTTGAAGCCTATTATTGCCAGAGGTCCTTCCTAAGCTGAATAAAATTGTCTGACAGTTGCCAGAATATGATCAAAAGGACGTCCCTGGTACTGAACGAGTTAAAGAGCGTCAGATCAATGTGCAGCCTATTCTACGCCCATAATTTTACTTATGAATGAAACTGATAGTAGACCTGCTTGAGCCACCCACCTCAAAGTTACTGGCATCGGTAAGGAACTGCACGGTCTTGGGGTGAGCATTCTCCTGTGCCACCTCCAGGATGCTGCGGCCCTCGATGTCTTCCACCTCCAGGAGTTCATATCCATCTACTAGCAGTTTCTGTAACTCCTCAAGATCACCTGATGGGGAGAGAGACGGGGGTTTTCATTATCAGTAGAAGTATCTTTTGGTTAACTGTACCGGCAACGTCTTTTTAAGTTTTATTCTAGCTGTATTTCGACAATTTTGCGCAGTTTAAGATGGATCTGTAGTAGTAAAAAAAAAGTTAAATGAGATAGTTCGAAGCCTGTTCATTGTTGGAGGCTCTATTTAAACTGCATAGAATCCTGTAATAGTAGCCAGAATAAAGTTAAGTATACGGCGCCGGTACAGAAGGGGTTAATGTGATTGATATAAAGATTTTATTGGTGCAAAAAGTTAAGGCAGTCACAAGAGCTCTTCCACTGATAAAACTTGCTATTGTTATGTTCTACTGGTAACTTTTCGGAGGTTGGTAGCCATATGAATCCTCAAGTCTCTCAGATCGTTATGTCAATCATGATGTAGTGGCATGGGTTCAGCCCACCCTTGCTAAAGGTGTAGAACGATGTAGAAATGTTAATTTAAAGACTGTCAGGAGGCTCTCGTGCGATGTTGCTTTTAGTTCCCGAGTTCTTTTCCCTTCTCTCACCTCTCTCTGCCAGACCCAGGACGTACTGGTCTATAGCGGCCACGTTATCCTCCAGCCCATACTCCACGGCCAGGTCCCGCGGGGTCCGGTACTGGTCGTCACGGTCCGCCAGCGAACAACCCGAAGAGGCGATGAGGAGCTGTAAGGCCGGGTCGTCGTGGGGGTGGCAGGCTGCATAGTGGAGGATGCTGTTACCTTTTTTGTCCTGGAGAAAAAAAAGATGATGTTACTCTGTCCTGGAGAAAAAAAGATGCTGTTACCATTTTTGTCCTGGAGAAAAAAAAAAGATAATGTTACCCTGTTTGTCCTGGAGAAAAAAAGATGATGTTACTCTGTTTGTCCTGGAGAAAACAAAATGCTGTTACCCATTTTGTCCTGGAGAAGATATGGTCCTTCAGTTAGTTAACCTGAGGCCTCCTGCCGTCGACTGTCAGCCGACGCACAAAATGTCCACAGTAATCCCAACTAGGCTCTACGTCGGTTCTCAGCCCGACACAGCTTAAAATGCGCGCATTTTTTGCAAACGCTCTGGTTGTGTTAATATTAGCGGAGACCTTGCTAAACTCAGATAGATGTGTGGCGCTGCTCTGTCTGGCCCCATGGCTGGTATTGAGGGAACACGTGCGGATATAAAGGCCTGGGAGGCCCCGGGTTAATAACCAATGCAGAATTCAATAAATTGAAAAGTGACCACAATTCCACAGACAAAATGTATATAGTTAATCAAATCAATCAGTCAGTTTCCAATACCGCAATCTCTAAATGAGTAAAATAAAATAATAAATCTATAGGATGCAGAAGCAGGCAATATCTCATTCAGTAACTATTATACTATATTACACTATACTATGTTCTTACCCTGGTCTGTGGTGAGGGTATAGCGTCGGTGCCCCCCGTACTATCCACGGCTGTTTGCATGGCGATGGTGGATTGACCTGACCTCTCTGACCCTCCGCTGACCGCCTCTGACACACCACCACCACCACCACTAGCCTGCGGGGTCACGCAATATATTAACCCTCTGGGGATTTACGACGCGTTTTGCAGTTTATTCTGACTATTTGTATTTTTTACTATTGTTAATGTCTTGTCATGTTGCAAATTTGATTTTAAATAATATTTTGACATTTAACATGTAGTTTCTTTATTCATGCAGAGTTTAGTAAAATTTGCCAGAACGTCCCGGACTTCCCAAACTTGACTACTTCCTTTAACGTGACGATAGTGCGTTGTTATATGTGCGATTGGTTTGCTTGGGAAACAGATTAACTTGCTCATGTAGTGATGTACACCCTATGTGGTGGATTGTGTTCTTTTATTTAATAATTTTCATTTTAGTAAACGTTGTTTCCACATAGCGATTTTGATAATTTAATTTGACTTTATATTGTCCTTGTCCCAATTTTGGTTTGTTTAGTTTGCAAGTTTTACATTTTAATTAATAAATTATACCTTACAGTACCGGTGACGTCTTTCTAACTTTATTCTGGCTACGATTTAATCAATTTAAAAAGGGATTCCATCATTATAGTCCATTCGTGCTAGGTTGGGCAGAAATCATAACATTTTAACCTCTTTAACTCAAAAAGGGCTAGAGCAAATGAGCTGTCAATTTATACATATGTTCCCTAGCCAAGTCATCCTATTTGGTAGAAATATTAGCTCGATTACTCTAGTCCTTTTTGAGTTATGAGAGGTTAGGGGTTACAATTTCTGCCCAACCTAGAATGAACGGACTATAAAGGACGGCACCGGTACAGAAGGGGTTAAGAGTCCAAATTTCCAGCCTACCTATAATGAACAGGGTATAGTATCTTACCTTGGTCTCCTTGGAGTGGTCTAGGTATCTATAGGAGTAGAGACAACATGCCAGGTAGGACACGGAGTCATCTGGGCGAGCATTGTTCACTTCAGACAATCCTCGGATCAACGCATCTCCTAGGGCTGAGGAGGAAAGAAGAAAGGTTTACATATAATTATTACTTCTTATTACTGTCTTGATAGAGTAATGGTTAGTGTGCAGAATTTCGGAGTGAGTATCCTAGGGGCACAACCCCTGACCCCAATCCCCACCAGAGCTGTTTTTTTTTCTGGTCCCATCGCAAGATCATCACAGGACGGGACAAACACACCTAGCTGCCATGTTTAAACCTTATATATCTCTTCTATTTCATCGAATTAACATTCACCATCCAATAGGAAAGAATAAGGATTTTATTAGAGAAATTCTGATAATTAAACCTTCATTATATTGTCATCATTACAGCTGGAGTTTGTTGTCGATTCCAGGCAAAAATTCTACCCTTGTGTACTGTCTGACTTTAATCTATTATTTACAATTTGATATAACTTATATAGGCTCTCATTATTCTACTCCCTACTGATAGGCAAGAATATCATAAGATCATGTTAGATAAAGAAAGAATCTTTTGAATGAGATGTTTCCGTTTGCCATCAACCAAGCTTCGGAGCTGTCTTGCCATTGCAAGTGAAGATTGAAGCTTCACTTGCGAGGGTGGGCTTGCGATGGGACCGTAAAAACACAAATCTGGATAGATCTTGCAATGATGGGTTTGAGACAGGACCGGAAAACACAGCTCTACTCTTGTAAGTATGTATGTAGGCCTACTCAGGCCCATTCCTCATTTTTTTTCCCCCAGCTCTACTCTTAATACTGTATAGCAAAATCATTATTACTCAGTTATATTTTCACTTAGATGGGTAACTTGATAATAAATCATAAGAGCAATAAATTGCTTGGCTCACCATCCGTCAAGTACCGCCCGTCGTCCGTCCACATGCCCGGGAACTCCGACTTAACCGATGACCTGCTACCACGGCGGGAGAGTCCAGTAACAGCACCACCACCATCACCATCACCAACATCACTAGCGTCTCTGTCGGGGGATCGGCTTGGTTCTCTGGAGGGCTGACTGTTCCTGCTGGGGCCGCGGCTTGGTGATCGGCTGTGTGAACCCATCGCCGCCGCCGCACCTACTGCCAGTCCACCACCCTTACCACGTGCTGAGGGTTAAGCAAAGTTAGAGATTTGGTTTATAATAATGATAATGATAATACAAATAATGATAATCTATCTATCTATCTATATGCTCAGGCCCAATCCCCACTTTTCCTATTTTGTTTATTTTTGTATTTTTATTTTGTTTTTGTATTTTCTTGGGAGTGGCCGACTCAAGACAGAGTAAGAACAGGAAAACACAAAACACAAGACAAAATAACGAACAAACACAGACAAAACACAACATTCAATGATAATAATACTAATAATATATTTTTTACTTTTAGTAGCTCACGTGTATTTGTGAGATATACTTGAAAGTAATAATAACAATAATAATACAATAAATAATTAAAATAATAATGATAACAAACAACTAAACATACTGACATATTTCAAGCCTTTAGGGGTGGGTGGTGGGATATCAAATGTTTTGATAGGATTAATGAATTAAAAGACATAATAAGATATTCGATTGGAGATTAATTTATACTACAAAAAATGAATTGAAATAAAAAAAAAATACACTCTTTGTAACATTGTGGGTGTTGAATTGAGAATGACTTGATAGTATCCTATAATACAAATATAAATAATTCCAAATATGCTTTTATGCTGAGTTGGTTGTTTCTCATATATATATGTTTTTTTTGTTATTATTATTTGTTAAAGTTATATAGTCATATATATATATATATATATATATATATATATATATATATATATATATATATATATATATATATATATATATATATATATATATATATACTGTATATATATATATATATATATATATATATATATAAATATATATATAAAACGTTTGTGGTTAAATATATATATTACAATGTCATATAAAAGAACTAAACTCGGTTTCATTTCATCTGACGGTAAATTGAATCTCTTAGCAACTGATTTATCGATACTTAATGGAAATATATGCACCTTCTACAGTATATCTCTGCATCATATAAATACCAAGTTTTCACAATTAAAAGCATATAATATAGCTTCAAATTACTCGTATCAGCTGAGTAATTTAGGTGAAGACATTGCAATTTACCGTCAGTTGAAAAGAAACAGACTACAGTTTATAATAAATAAAGCAACTGCTATTATTATCATTATAATGTAAAACTTGCAAATTATAATAGATAAGTATGAATATTGGCCTAACTTTACTTGCTAATAAAGAACAACATTATTTTTGTACAGAAAGCAAAACTATTCTCGCTATCATAAATAACATCTATGACACTTGGAAGCTCCCTGGAAACTAAACTTATGCAATATATTAATCATGTAACTTCCAAGATCATTATTTACACATTATTGTATTATGTTCAGATTACGCCATCACAAGAGAGATAATAATACAAGACATAAGGAGAAAATAATGAAAATATTACAAGAACAAGCAAAACAAAAGCATGGTCATCAAGACACGCAAAGACAAAATTGCAAATAAATAAAATGCATATAAACGAACAGGCATTTAGTACATATTTAGTACATAATATAAAACACAAAAATAAACTAATAAAACACACACACACACACACACACACTTGGCTAAGTAAAATTAAGAAGCATACAGTATAGCCTACAGTACAGTTTACAGTTTACAGTATACAGTATACAGTACAGTTTATAATACAGTATACAGTATACAGTATACAGTATACAGTACAGTATACAGTATACATTATACAGTATACAGTACAGTTTATAATACAGTAGTGCTAAAACAATATGTCACAAGCATAAGATTATTCGTGAAGTGAGAATTGTGTTTAAGGGCAGATCCTTCACTTTTTGGTAGAGTTTTTCATTTATTTATTATTTTTCTAGTTTCCTCGCTAGACCTCCACCAAGCTTAAAAAGATGCCCCCTAGACCTCCTTTCAAGACAAATTTGTACATTTTTCGGTAGAAAAATGTCCCGGCCGAAGGCCGGTTCCTCTTAAATTACAGGCTCACTATCGCTCGCCAGGAAAAAATCGACACCTAACGGCAGGAATGACAGAAATGGGGCGAAAGTTCATAAAATCGCCAAAATAATGGGGCTAAAGATGAGGGAGAAGGTGGTCTTGAAAAGTGCCATATCTGCCCTTAAGCCCTTTTGTGCCGTGGACGTCTGTTTAAGTTTATTCTAGCTGTGTTTACACGATGTTTGTGCAGCTGAAGAAGGATCTGTGGTAGTAAAAAGGGTTAAGTGAGATAATAGTTCGAAGCCTGTTAATTGGGTTAAGTGAGATACTAGTTTGAAGCCTGTTTGTTAATTGCTGGAGGCCCTTTTTAAGCTGAATAGAAACGTCTAATAGTAGCCAGAATAAAGTTTAAAAGACGTCGCCGGTACAGAAGGGGTTAAGCTGTATATATTAACCCCTTCAGACTCATATGATGCAGAGGTTGCCCGATTAGCAATAAGAAATAGTTCTTTCACTCTTATAATTTACCTCTCCAAAATTAGTTTTCTGCCCACAGCTAATTCAAAGACAACTGCAGAGGTTGAAGTAACTAAACTAAAGGTTTGTAAATACCCCTGATGGTAATAAAGGCTTTAAAGTATCCCTAATAGGCTCAAAATCACGTCATATGTCGGAGAGGGTTAATCTGGCAAGAAATAGTCATACACATTCCTTGATTACCAAGATGTGAGTTTTTATTCAATGGTATAAATGATGTAGTTAATCATGAAACTAACTATAACTATATAAATGATGTAGTTAATCATGAAACTAACTATAACTATATAAATGATGTAGTTAATCATGAAACTAACTATAACTATATAAATGATGTAGTTAATCATGAAACTAACTATAACTATATAAATGATGTAGTTAATCATGAAACTAACTATAACTATATAAATGATGTAGTTAATCATGAAACTAACTATAACTATATAAATGATGTAGTTAATCATGAAACTAACTATAACTATATAACACGGATGTATTCCTTTCTCTCTCTGCTTACCAGAACATCAACAGCATGGTGACGCCATTTATCGCCAGTTAAATATGAACAGAGTGTAGGAAGTTTTAAATTGGACAACTTTTAAGGCAAAGTTTTTAGTTTGTTCCCTAGACCTCCATCAAGCTTAAAATTACACCCCTAGACCTTCCTTCAAGATAAATTTGTACATTTTTCGATAGAAGAATGTCCCGGCCGAAGGCCGGTTCCTCTTCAATTACAGGCTCGCTATCGCTCGTCAGGAAATCATCAACACCTAAATGACACGAAAAGTCTAAATATTGACAAAGAAATGAGGCGAAAGGTCTTAAAATCGCCAAACTAATGGGCCGAACGTCTTAAAATTTGAAAACTAATGTGGCTAAAGATGAGGAAGAAGGGGGACCAGAAAAGCGACCCATCTGCCCTTAAGTGTATGAACAGAGTGTACGGTATAGGAAGCTTGAAACCAGTGTGATAGTCCCTGTGTGTGTAGCCAATGTCTTGTTTAGGGGGAACAACATAAATGAAGTGAAAAGCCTGTGTTGGAGAGCGTTATTTCCACATAGCGATTTTGATTAGTTCCTTTGCGTTTATCTTTTGTCTTCCAAGTTTTGTATTATGGTAGTAAGGAGGAAGCATTGGACAACATTTAAGGGGAGGTTTTTAGTTTGTTCCCTAGACCTCCATCAAGCTTAGAAAAACACCACCTAGACCTCCCTTCAAGATAAATTTGTGCATTTTTCGGTAGAAAAATTTCCCGGCCGAAGGCCGATTCCTCTTGAAATTTCAGGCTTGCTATCGCTCGCCAGGCGAAAAAAGTAAACACCTAAAATATATGGCACGAAAGGTCTTAACATTTACAAAAGCAATGGCGCGAAGGTGTTAACCCGGGAACGGCGAGGGGGGGGTAATGAACTAGCTCCCCATGGGCGAGCATATGGGCTCCATTCAGGCCTATAATCGTCATTTTACGATAAATATCGTTATTACCTATTCATATGAGCCTATTTTACCTTAACTATGAAGATAGTAACCTGTAACCTGTAATTGGGGCAGAGAAAACCTTGTTAACTTTAATGCTTCCAAAACCCAATTTCTCCATCTATCTACCCGTCAGGATCTCCCAGCGGACTATCCCTTATTCTTCAGCAATACAAAAATCAACCCTTCATCTTCTCTCAATATTCTTGGTGTCTCTCTTTCTTCTGCTCTCATTTGGAAGGACCATATTACCAGTCTTGCTAAGGCAGCCTCCCAGAAGCTGGGTGTGCTCAACCGCCTTAGGGGGTTCTTTTCCCCTGCACAGCTTCTTGCTCTGTACAGGGGCATAGTGCACCCTTGTATTGAGTATTGTTCACATGTGTGGGGAGGTTCCTCTCACACCGCTCTCCTAGACAAAGTTGAAAGGAAGGCCTTTCGTATCATTAACTCCCGTCCACTCACCAACTCTCTGCAATCTCTCTCTCTCCCGCCGCAATGTTGCATCTCTCTCGCTATTCTATCGCTACTATAATAATCAGTGTTCCTCAGAGCTATCCCAGTGCATACCACCTCCTTTACGTAGGGCACGTGGTACCCGTCTTGCAACTCAATCCCACCCCTACTCTGTGCAACTCTCCAACCCAAGAGTGAAACGTTACTCTCAAACTTTCTTCTACTCAACAGCTGAGCTCTGGAACTCTCTCCCAGAATCAGTCTTTCCCTCTTCCTATGACTTAAATTGCTTCAAACTCCGTGTGTCCAGGCATTTTGGCTCGAATGTCCCTTGATTTTGGCCCTGTCACTCTTTCAACTATGGGGGAGGCACTCGCTATAGGCAGTTATGCCTTTTGCCTCCCTCAATCACATAGAAAAATAAAATAAAAATAAAAAAATAAAAAATAAAACCAGTGAAAATATAATTTTTCTGGTCAAAATCGCGAATATAAATGAACCAGCCCATTCATGAATTTTGGAGAAAATTGAGGCAACCCCTCTCTCCACGAGGCCTCAAGCCACACTGAGCCTACTCATACACACACTCGCTTGTGTAACACACCTGCTAGGCACGTAAGCACATCCCCCACACAGTTGCTAATGTTAGCACAAAAATATACCAACAAATTAGGGGATAACAGGGAAAATAGGTGATAATTGAAGGGGGAGGGGAAAGGAAGGAAGGAGGGGATGTGGAGGAGTGATATGAAGTAAAACAAAAATAAAAATAAATAATTTTTTTTTTTTTTAGTGCTGTTTAACTGGTATTTTTAGGCCTCTCTCTTAAGAGCTTTGCCGCCGTCGCCCAGTAAAACCTCTTAAGAGCTTTGCCGCCGTTTACGGGTTAATATCGCCAAAGTAATGAGCCGAACGTCTTATAATCTCAAAACAAATGGGGCTTAACACGAGGGAGAAAGGGCACCAGAACAACGACCCATCTCCCCTTAATACCAATGAAAGTTAGATTCCTTTTATACTAAAATAAGAACATTGAGGAAAGAGGTTTATACTACCCGCGAGATATATAAAAGAAAGTGTATAATTTTTTAAGAATCATCGTTAAGTTCATCATAATTTCAATACTATGACACCCTTATTATTATTTTGGATATTATTTGACAATTTTATGCACTATTAATTAAATAAGTAACACCCCGTTCTTAACATTACTCATCAATTACAAACCCCAATGTAATGAAAGCATAATGATCCTCCCGGGATTCGAACTTGGAACACCACACCCAGAACATAAGCATCTAAACCATTACACCACCAAAACACAGTCACATATTGCATTCATTACCATTATTTTGTACACCACGGGTTCAATCTTTCATTACTACACTATCTATAATATTTGTGAAAGGCTTAGATGTCTTACTGAATCTGTTTTAAAACATTAAATTTGTGTGTACTTATATGGGTTGGACAAATTATACATTGCCGCTTTTCAGACCTTTTGTTACACATAGAATGTTTACACGATTTCAATAAGCCAAGTAGTTTTCGGGAAGTAAGAGAACAATAATTCCATCATTTATTATTTTGTTTAAGGTTTCGTCACGCAAAATGAGTGAATTATGTTTTTTTTCTTCTTTTATAATGGTGTTTGATATACTATTGTAAATATATACCAACGAACATTTTACGATAAGTTAAGATGACAATTATTGGCTTATCGTGATCACGATTGGTGGTCGCAGGATTTCAAAGCGCTATATGAAAACTTTGAATTACCCTTAATAATTGAAGTTAATGTTGTCATCCGTATTGTGCATATTGAAGGAACTGCTTTGGTGGGTTGGTTTACGGTAGCTTCGTTGACAAGTAATTTTGCCAACATTCACAGCAAATTCACGCAACAAACGTAACCTAATTGAATACAACCTAACCTAACCTTACTCTAATTTAAGTACTAATATTACCTAATCTAGTGTAATCCATTATAATAAACAAATATAACCTAACCTAATCTGGTATAACCTTATTATAATTACGTCTATTATACTAGGTAAACATACATTACAAACTGCACATTATTACGAAAGTGTTGATAAAGTTTATAATGTTGATCGTATACAATTAATAACGATTGTGGATAGATTATTGTGTCGGAAGAGTAAATGTCTATACTGTATCATTATATTTTCCAAAATATATGTATACTTCAATTTATTTTGCAAAGCATGTGTGTTTATTTCTGTCCCTTGTCTTATTATTCAATTATTCATATTTGTCTTTACGTTTGTATGTTTCTAATCTGAGAATGTTAAACCAAGATGCACAATTTTGTTTTATTATAATCTAATTCTATAAACAATTATGTGAAGGTATTAATTTTGACGGTATTATAAGAACAATATTTTTTACTAATGTCTGTCTGTTCAGTTTATGCAGGTTATACACAATTATATATATATATATATACCGGTATATATATATATATATATATATATATATATATATATATATATATATATATATATTTTTTTTTTTTTTTTTTTTTTTTTTTGTAAAGCTTGATAGAGGTCTAGGGAGTAAACTAAATAACAAAACTAATTAAAAATACATACATACTGTAAATCTTAAAGGGGGCTCTTGGGGTGATTATTAAGCTTGATAGATGTCTAAGGAGCTAGCTTCAAAATACATATACCGGTATATATATGTATAGATTCACTTTATCAGTAGGCGTACATATTTATATACTTAATGAGTATCCATGAAGTGATTACTGGTCATTAATATTACATTTAATATTAATAATTACATTTCCAGTAATTAGCCTCCATATTCAACCATGAATCACAGACACGCCATATACAGATACCCTTGTTTTTTGTTACTTCAAAACTGCACGAGTATTCCAGTCGCAACAAATAGGAATTAAGTAAGAAAACAATATATATACAGGGTGACCTGAAAAAAAATCCCACATTTCAAAGGTTAATGAAACAAAAATGGTTAAATATAATTAAAATATTATTTGCACACATGAAACTTCATTCAATACAGTTTTTATTCATCATGTTTCAAAGATGACATCCTCCAAATGGAGGCTGTCATTGTCTATACACGCTTGGAGGCGATTTCTGAAGGCTGCCATGGCTCGACGGGTCATGTCGGGTGGAACAGCGGCTATCTCCTTCTGAATAGCAACCACGCAACGAGGTCACCCGATCCCCTTGTCTCGCCCCCTTGTTATTTTCTTTCTGTGGGGCTACCTTAAATCAAGAGTGTATACTCATCGACCCCAAACTCTTGAAGCCCTTAAGGTTGCTATTCAGCAGGAGATAGCCGCTGTTCCACCCGACATGACCCGTCGAGCCATGGCAGCCTTCAGAAATTGCCTCCAAGCGTGTATAGACAATGACGGCCACCATTTGGAGGATGTCATCTTTAAAACATGATGAATAAAAACTGTATTGAATGAAGTTTCATGTGTGCAAATAATATTTTAATTATATTTAACCATTTTTGTTTCATTAACCTTTGAAATGTAGGATTTTGTTTTGGGTCACCATATATATATATATATGTGTCCCTACATTTCGTTCTTCCTTTCTATAGGACCTTTTCTAAGGTGTTAGCTATTAAGAAACTTAAGAAAATACTACTACTACTAATAATAATAATATATAATACAAATTGTGTTTTAATAAAATAATAATAATAGTAAAAAAAAATATATATATAATAATAATAATAATAATAATAATAAATAATAACTAAATAAATAATAATAGCAATCAACATACCAAATAACACATTCCAAAATCACCAACACAATATAATAATAATAATAATAATAATAATAATAATGTATAAAAATAATAATATTAGCAATCAACATACCAAATAATAATTCCAAAATCACCAACACAGTGTAATGCAAGCCAAAAAATAATATATAACAATAGCCTGATCATGCCACATAGCCTCTAGCAAAAAACAAAACCAGTTGCATACACGTTCACTTACTTGTTCAGTTCCTATAGGTGATAGTTAATAGTTGATAGTCACTAGTTCTCCAGACAATTCAACGATAGTCTTTTCATTAGGACGAGGCTAAACATGTTGACACCTATACTCTGTTTTTTTGTCCATATGACGGTAAATTGTTGTCTTCGGCTTGATTACTCCGCTATTATGTTCATTATGAAAACTTGGCACTAATATGCAGCAGACATAGTATTTCTAATTTTTCCGTTAGATATCGAGAAATCAGTACTTAAGGGATTCAATATACCGTCAGATGAAATGAAACAGAGTATAGCCTCCCGTAACTCGATCTCAACCAACGCCACTCAACCATCAGCAATTAGAGTTAAGTTAGGTTATCACTTGTCTTTGACAATGATTAACCCCTTGAGGATCATGACGCGTTTTGACAGTCTATATTGGCTATCTTTAGACGATTTGATGCAGCTTAGGAAGGATTTGTGGGCGTTGAAAGGGTAAAGACTGGCCCAATCACCCCTCTGACTTCCACATACCCTTCCTACTCTGAGTAAAATCGTCTAATGATAGCCAGAATTAAGTGTCAAAATGCGTCATAATCCTCAAAGATTTAAGTTGGCCCTGGTTGAGAACTAAGGGTTGTGTTATTCGGGAACCGTTCTCCTTCACTATATCTTGTGCCAGCTTCCTTAAGTGTAGCACTAAGGTCACTTTAAAAACTATATAAGTGATCTTCTTAACCCCTTCTGTACCGGCACCGTCCTTTTAAATAATATTGTTCTATCTACTATTAGACGACTTTATTCAGTTTAAAAAGGGCCTCCAGCAATTAACATGCTTTGAAATATCTCATTTAACCCTTTTCACTACCACAGATCCTTTTTAAGCTGCACAAAATCGTCTAAATATAGCTAAAATAAACTTAAAGAGACGTCGCAGGTACAGAAGGGGTTAAATAATCTCATTTCTAGATTGTATTTTATGTTAATATGCAAGTTTTCTGTATACAGGTTCAGTTTAACATTAATATATGAAGTTTTATTAATGCACTGCATTTCATTATATTAATCGTCTAGTATTAGTGTTACCATCTTAATCACTGTCTATCTATGAAGCCAGGTTGACTATTAGTGTGTAAATATTAGTATACAGTTTTCTCAATGTTTATATTAGAGAACTGTTTGGGGGTAGCATTTAAACTTACAATAATACACAATACGCACTTCAATGTAACTATCATCTGCGATAAATAGTGTTGGTATAGTGTAGTGTGACCATTAAGGGGGGTACAAAGCTATCTCAAAGGGGGATTTTGAAGGTGTGTGGTATTTTGAAGGTGTGTGGTATTTTTAATGCTTGATAGAGGTGTAGGGAGCAACTAAACCTCCCCCTTAACTGTGAATTACTGTAATTCATTGTGAGGCAATATATAATTATATATATAGATAAATATATACATATATAATAATATATATATATATATATATATATATATATATATATATATATATATATATATATATATATATATATATATATATATATATATATAGAAAGAGAGAGAGAGAGATAATTATATAGATAATCTTAAACCCAATTCAGATTACTTATGTATGCAATAGTTAAATACTGTGATATTTATTCGTTGGACTTTACTTATATTTCTCAACAATTGTGTTTATATGGTTTTGTTGTTGTATTAGTTAAGTTATATATTTTATCTTTACGTCTGGCATTATTATTTTGTATTTCCTCTTATGTTATTATTATATATATTATTATACTATTATTATTATTATTATTATTATTATTATTATTATTATTATTACTATTATTATTATTGCTATTATCATTATAGTTTCTTTCATCTTATTACATTGCATGGTGTTGGGGATAATTCATTTTTTTTTGTACTATTGACTTTCTGAGCTTCATGAATAACATGTATACAAAATAAACAATAAATACAAATACTTATTAGTATAATAATAATATTAATCATCATCACCATCATCATCGAAATAATAATATAAATAATAATAATAATAATAATAAAAGGATGCATTGTGGAATCTATTTAATTGTAAAGCTTGATTAGCATGACACTATATTAATGCTCTCTTCATTATATATATATATATATATATATATATATATATATATATATATATATATATATATATATATATATATATACAGGTATATATATATAGTGTATATACATATTAGTATTATATTATTATTTAATATATTTGGGTTATTTGTGGCATGATCAGGATATAATAAATGAAAATCAGGTGCAAATTTCATACATTCATTAAGGCAAGTTTAATATTCAATATAAAGTAAAAATAATCTAAGGCACTACAATAATACTTTCTACGTCTATGAATAAATATTTTAATATATATTATCTAAGAACTATAGATCTAATATAATTGCACTGTATTCATTTATTATTATTATATATATATTTTTTTGCTGGGGGCCCCAAATGGGCCTGGGTCTCTGGGTAATTCTCCTGGACGACCTAGATATGTGCGAGATCTACTGTATATGTTTTGTATTATTTTGTTTTTCTGATGTGTTGTGATGTCCCTGTTCTGGCTCTGTCTTGAGTCAACCCCCCCCCCCAAAAAAAAAATGGGGAGGGTGCCAGCGTATATACATATATAGATACATTCATATTATCACCAACCCACCAATTAACTTACAAATAAACCAAATTTATGAAATCAATTAAACTAATGAATACATGTGGTACTCCAAGGATCTGAAACTAGTATTGTAAATAACTATCTCACAAAACTATTTTTCAAATGTATTTCATAATGGATATAAAGGTTTATGATCAATAATATGATTGACTGGCATTATTTAGGTGGGTTTTCGATTATTTTCCAAAATTGTCCACAGTTGAAAACACTTGCATGGAGTAGATAAATATGTCCAGAATACGATAGTGTTCGTAAAATTGTCTTAAGTTTCTTATTTTCCGATATATTGACCTTATAATAAAGCCTACATTGATCGTGCATGATATCATCTATAATTATCACGTAACGCATTATCAGAGTATCCCATTCCCTTTATCCATTGTTGAGTTACAGAGGTTAAGGTTGAGGATCTGGCCTACCCATAATGAATGTACTACAGTAGGCCTATGGTAAACAACATTAAGGAGGGTCACCAGCTTTTTTTAATCTTTCTCTCCTTTTCTCTCTTTCTCTGACTTGTATCCATTCGGCCCCATTCAGCCAACTGTTTTAAGACGTTTATCCCCATCCAGGTGTTGTTGTTTTTCTGGCGAGCGATAGCGAGCCAGCATTGTATGGAGAAATCCGGCTTCGCCGGAAACATTTTTCTATCGAAAAATGTACAAATTTAGCTTGCTGAAAAACAAATATATATATATGCTGGCTCGCTACCGCTCGCCAAGAAAATATTGACACCTGGATGGGGTAAACGTCTTAAAACAGTAGGCTGAATGGGGCCGAATGGATACCAGCCAAAGAGAGATGGAGAGAAAGAGAAAAAAAGCGAGGTGGGCTCCCTTAAGGGGGTAGGACATTATTTATTAGCTAAGTTACTTATAAATATCTGGAGAAGGGACAAAAGTTGTATGTTGCCTTTATGGACTTGGAGAAGGCCTATGAGTCTGACAGAGTTAACCCGTACAATACCAGTGACATCTTTTTCATCATATTCTGGCAACTATAAGATGATTGTATTCAGCTTAAGAAGGACCTTTAGCAATAATAAGGCTTCCAACTATCTCGAGCAACCTTTTGAACCACCACAGATCCTTCCTAAGCTACATAATATCGTCTAAATATGAGCTAGAATACAATATAACACACATTGCTGGTACTCAAAGGGTTAATAGAGAAGGTATGTGGAAAGCACTGAGAATATACGGAGTAGATGGCAAGTTGCTGAAAGCAGTGAAGAGCATGTATGAGGGTGAAAAGGCGTCAGTACGTGTGGAACATGAACAGAGCGAATTCTTTGATCTGAATGTTGGGTTAAAGCAAGGGTGTGTGATATCCCCATGGTTGTTCAATATATATATGGATGGAATCCTGAAAGAAATACAAGGAAAAGCAGTGGATGTTAATGTACCGCTGATAAGGGAAGGAAAGGAATGGAAGTTGTCTGTACTGCTGTTTGCTGGTGATACAGTTCTGATGAGGGATAGTGAATGGGAGTTGTTGTTGTTGTTGTTCCCCAAGCTGCCTGGTCGAACAGCCCCAAGGCCCCGAGCAAGGCCGAGGCCATAACCGAGCGCCCCCACAGAACCCTCCCTGCCGACCACAATAAAGCCTGGGTGACCGAAGCCCCTCCATGGCGGGGAGCTGAGGAGGGTGCGGAAACGCCTGGGAAACCAAAGACCCACCCAGGGCCCTGTGCCCCTCAGCAATTATGAAGAGAAAGTTGAGGGGCAAAGGAAAAATGTGACACTTTGGCTTCCAATCTTGGTAGATTGGGAGGTCAATCCACGGAAGAGACGCCGTCACTTGAGGTCTAGAAAATATATAAGTAAAAGGAACAGTCAGAGTAAGCTATGGGTATGGCAGAGATCGCTCAGTTCTCTTCTGATAGACCAGCCCATCACCACTGTGAATGGGAGTTGCAGGGTCTGGTAAATATGTTTGGAAAAGTGTGTGGAAAACGGAATCTGAAGGCAAATGAGGGGAAGAGCAAGGTTATGGTCTTTGAAAAGGGTGAAGCCATAGAGTGTGAGGTGAGGTTGAACGGTCAGGCTATGGAGAATGTCAGCTAATATAAGTATTTGGGCAGTGTGCTGAGAAAAGATGGGAGTATGGATGAAGAAGTGCGGGAGAGGGTGCAACAGGGGAAGAGGGTTGTAGGAACGCTGAAAGCAGTAACAAGAAATAGGGTGGTCAGCATGGAAGTAAAGAAGTCCTTGCATGACAGTGTAGTAATCCCGACATTGACTTACGGGAGATAAGCATGGACGTTGTTGGAGAGACACAAACCAAGAGTGAGAGGGGTGGAAATGAGTTACTTGAGAAGTGCGTGCGGAGTTACATGGAGGGATAGACAGACGAATGAGGAAGTACGAGAGCGGTGTGGTGTGGAGGTAGATGTGCTGGAAAGTGTGAAAAGGAACACCTTGAGATGGTTCGGTAATGTGGAAAGTATGGGAAGCGAGAGAATGACCAAGAGGGTGTACGAGAGTGAGGTGGAAGGACAGAGAGGGAGAGGTAGACCCAGAAAGAGGTGGAAGGATGGAGTTAATAAGTATATGAGTGAAACGGGTGCTGGATGGGAAGAGGGGCGTCGACTGACTGGGGACAGAGGTGCATGGGGGCGTTTCGGTCGTCGCCACCCCTTCGGGGATCATGGCGTTCGGCAATATTTAGATAGACTTATATATATATTTATTATTGTTTTAGTTTCCTCCCTAGACCTCCATCAGGCTTCAGGGGAGGTATGTCATTCTTGCTGGAACCCCTTCTCCCTAATGTTTAACCCCATTAGTTAGGAGATTTTAAGACGTCGCCCCATTAGTGTGTCGATTTTATGATCTTTCACCCGATTTGTTTGTCAGTATTAAGACCTTTTGCGTCAATTAGGTGTCGATTTTTTTCCTGACGAGCGATAGCGTGCCTGTAATTTTGATGAAACCGGCTTTTGGCAGAGACATTTTTCTACCGAAAAATATACAAAATAATATCGAAGGGGGATCTTGAGGATACTTTTTTAAAGCTTGATGGAGGCCTAGGGAGGAAACTAAAAGAATAATATAGAAATTAATAACACAAAATAACAATAATACAAAATAAATATATAACACCTATCCTCTGAATGTTGTTTGTGATGTTAATAACCAAAATATCGATAATTCTATTGGAAATTGTCCTACTGTACATTGGTGCGTTTCTACACATTCAAAATCACATTCCTAATATCATTTGAATATATTTTTCCACACAATCATAGACTATAAGGTACAATTGTTTTGACTATAAAAGACATAAAGACATAAAAGACATTGTTGTTGTTGTTGTTCCCCAGGCTGTCTGACCGAACAGCCCAAAGGTCCGGAGCAAGGCCAAGGCCATAACATTATAATATTTATTTACCTTAAAATACATTAGTTTATACATTTCTGTTTTAATATTCTTATTATCACCAGCCCACCAATTAACTTACAAACAAACCTAATTAATGAAATCAATGAAAGTAATGAATACATGTGGTACTCCATGGATTCGAACCTAGGATACTCACACCGAAATTCTCTGCGCACTAACCATTACGCTATCAAGCCAGTTAAAGGTTTATGCACAAGCCTACGACATATTATCCATTCTCGAATACTGGATAGTAATCTAAGCATGTACGGTCGCGCTAATAAGTCATGTCTCAGCTGTCATTACGTTTGGTTCGCTCTGTGCTGTATTAATGACTGTCAGATGTTGAATAGGGTAGGTAAGTGTAAGAACATGCTTGCATATCTCACTCAAAAAGAAGAAATTGTGTGTATATATTGCCGATACAAAATATTGATAAAAATATAATTAGTGCCCAGACTTATTTGGCCGATTGTACATATACTGAACTGCACTATGATAGCTTAATGATTACACGAATGGAAGGAGTAATTGATGGGTCACTTAACCACAAGGGAAGGCCTCGCTAGGAATGACTCCGTTTTATACTGTATTAGAATCAGAAGTTTATCATGGTTTGTGTATTTGATGCTAATTTATTATTTTGTACACACTTATGCCATAGTCTCTACCCCACTCATAACAGTTTGTGGACCCCCTATGTTTTTCTTTATATATAACTATCTGGATTGATTTTTTAATTGAACTTATTTTTCAATATACAGTATATATATATATATATATATACTGTATATATATACAGTATACAGTATATATACTGTATATATATATATAAATATATATATATATATATATATATATATATATATATATATATATATATATATATATATATATATATATATATATATATATATATATATATATA
The DNA here is from genome assembly GCA_032716605.1 of Paralithodes platypus. Taxonomy (NCBI): domain Eukaryota; kingdom Metazoa; phylum Arthropoda; class Malacostraca; order Decapoda; family Lithodidae; genus Paralithodes; species Paralithodes platypus. The sequence continues at coordinate 81,836,343 of CM064575.1, read as the reverse complement.
TATATATATATATATATATATATATATATATATATATATGTAAATTTAGTTTATGTATAGAGATTAGAGAATTATAATCATAATTTCGTTACCAGAGATACACTTCCAAATATAAAAATATGTGAATTCCAAGAATATTTATGAGTGGTCTAGAGACTATGGCATCCAAGTGTACATCACCTGAAGATGATATTTTTATTTAGGGGTAAAACTAATATTTAGATAATGTTAGGAAGTTTTTTACATTGGCCTGGTCATTCTAAACGTGATGCACTAATATACTTTACAAATACATTTGTATATTATAAACAGTTTGCAAAAAACGATAATTTTTTTTTTTAACTTTTATTGTTTTGTATTAATTAATGATATAAGCTCCTACAATTAACTATAAAACGTTTCACAATCCACATTATTAATTCGATGCTTTGTAACTATGACCCCTTAAACTACCACACTTCTCTATGTGATACTATATACTGTAAGTAGTTTGCCTCCTTCACTACCGTAGTTCACCATGCAATATTTTGAATGTATGAACTGTTGTACTCCCTCAGTTCTCTAGTAGCTAATGCTTTAAAAACAACATTAATTAAATTGTTTTTTTATCTTTATATATCTACAAAAAAAAAAACTCTTCATTCCCTTATTCCTCCATGCTACGCTCCAAAAGTATGATCTCTCTCACTCCCTCGTACATCTCCTGCAGTGCTTCGATCTCCGTCAACCCCAGGCGGCGGCGATTGGAGATATCATAGACAGAGTCCTTAGCCTCTGAGTGCTCTCCTGATGTACCACGGACTTGTAGATGGTACTTGTCTGCCGTTTCCTCCAGCAGTTTTTGCTCGGAGCCCAAACGAGGGAGTTGGACATGGACTGAGGCGCGTATGGCTGTACCCAGGTTGGTCGGGCACATACTGAGGAAGCCGAGACGTGGTGACCAAGAGAAGGGAAGGCGCGTACCCAAGGAAGCCAGGGCGGCCAGGAAACGCTCATAGATTCGACTCAGGTCCCCTCCGGGCTCCATGGAGATGATACGCATGTGATCCTCCTCGTTGACCCACACCACGAGGCTCCGATCATTGTTGAGGAATATGCCACGTCCGTCGGCCCAATACCGCAATGCATTGGCTGCTTCCAGAAAACGATCACCGTCCTTAAAGAGCAGATGGTCGTTTATTAAACTCTGCTGGTCCTCGGGTGAGAGATTGGTCAACGGGTAGTAGTATCCTGACAAGTCTCCATCCAAATTCTGAAGGGCTCGCTCTACATCTTGCTCTAGTTCCAGGTAATGCTGGCGGGTCATGAGCGGGTTGAAGGGGTAGCCCTCCAGTGAACGAGCACACCGCACCCTGGTCGACACCACATACTTACCCCACTCATTAAGGTCACCCAGTGCTTCAGGCGAGCCAAGACTGATACCAGGATGCAGGTCACTGGGGCTGAACCCTCCATGATAGTCATCAATAACAGGGTCAAAGAGATCATTGAACATAGTATAGCACTCGGCATCTGCTGCATAAAGTCCCAAGCTGGAGTCCGGGTTGGCGACACCAGATTGAATGACGTCCATAAGGGATGCTCCCGCGGCTGTCACTCGATGCTTCAGCCGATCGAATACCTCGGGCGTGAGGTACTTCTTCAGGAGTGACTTGCTATCTGATGCTCGTAGTATAGAGTACGCTTCCTCCAGCCGTGACAGCGTGGCACCAGGCACTGACCCCATCCCGTCCTCCTCGCTGCCGTAGTACGTTGCTGACGGGGATGAGGTGGGGATGTAACAGTGGTACTAGCGGTGGTGTATGGTGGTGGTGGAGTTGTGAAAGTGGAGGCACAGGTGGTCATGTTTACAGCAGGAGCGACCATGGTTTTTGTAGAGGTGGTTGATGTGGTCATTACGGTGGTAGAATTATCAAGGCAGTGGTAGAGTTGTCAAGATGCTGGTAGAAGTGGTTAAGTTCTCGTACAGGTGGTAGTGGTGGTGGTGGTAGAGGTGGTAGTGGTGGTGGTAGTGCGGCAGTGCAAGTAGGACCAGGAGAAGAGAGCAGACCCACTATACCGGGGAGTAACTTAATACCCTCGTCTCTCTCCCTTTCTTTCTCCTTCGCCTCATGCATCAAGACCTAGGCTGCGGCACGACGGCAACACTGTCAGGCTGTGCGGAACATGTGGCAACGCCTCACATTCAACGGTTACCGGATAACTCAACCTGTAGACCATTTCAACCAGTAATTTCCAACCATTACCTCTCCACCAATTTTCAACCATTAATTCTCAACCAACTTTCAACCATTATTTTTCAACCGATATTCACTCAACCAGATAAATTGGGTGGAAAGGAAACACAGGGAAATGCTAGAGTTCAATATTCCTCTTAAAGCTTTGGGCTGCACGTAACCCATCTCTCTGATAGTGGGTTCTGAACAGCCCGAAATTATAAAGGAATACAGTTATCAAGCTTTTGTTTCCGTTTCCCTTCCATTTAAGTCATATACTTGTCATAATAGATCAATTTCAACCAAAAGTGTTGGGTTTGATTAAGTGGAAGCAGTAAGTTAGGACCGGTTTAGTTGGCAATGGTTGCGATTTACTAGTTGAAGTGGTCTACTGGCCGAGTTGTCCGGGAACCTTCTGATACACAAACTAAAGTGACACAACATAACACAAGCCAAAATAAAGATGCACACACTAAAGATACATACATTACGTGTAGAACTTTGATATAAATATACATACATTACGTGTGGAACTTTGATATCCCAAACAACAAAAAGGAGCCACGAATGTACACAAAATGTAGAACGTTCATGTGTACCAATATGTGTTAATGTGTTTGCTTGATTATTTTATGGGGGGGGGGTAAGTAAGTATTGATGCTGCTCCTGCAAAGTGGATGTTATGTGGGGGGGGGGGGGGGTTTCTAATCCTTTGTAATATACTACCGCTGTGAACAGTGAATCTTTTTTTAAACTAAGACAACAGGGGTGTGTTGTTGTTGTTGTTGTTGTTGTTCCCCAAGCTGCCTGGCCGAACAGCCCCGAAGCCCAGAGCAAAGCCAAGGCCACAACCGAGCGCCCCCACAGAACCCTCCCTGCTTATCACAATAAAGCCTGGGTGACCGAAGCCACTCCATGGCGGGGAGCTGAGGAGGGTGCGGAAACGCCAGGGAAACCAAAGCCCCACCCAGGGGTGTGTTCAATCTGATTGGTCACGAAATCATGACCATGATAACCTGATTCAACAAATCATGATCGTTCCAAGATCACAGTCGGAAGCACTCACCCCACAGGTGTCGAGTGACACAAACATGCTGAATTAACAAAACAATAAATCAACCCCTAAGTTAGATGTTCAGCACTTTATAAACATTAGCTCACATGTTTATGGCCATTAAATTACTAAATATTGATACTGGGCTTTATATGAGGTAGTCCTAAATAATCCAATACTATCTTCATCATACCCCTGGACAATGCTGCCATTTGCTGACGAATTTTGACGAACTGACCAATCCGAGGTGAGAATCAATGTTTGGTGATCCGGGTCACTTATCCTACTCATTTATATCTGATATCTGTGATTGCTCAATCAGAATTACAACTGTTTTGGTCACATACAAAAACAAAACAAAAGCCTTGCTTATATTGGTCAACTCATATGACAGCATCACAATGGCATTCTTTCCAGCGTTTTTACTAGCCATTAATATATTTCAATTGGTGAAATCTACAACAAAACTATTGTATATAGCAACTCTAATACAGTATATAAGTTTCCAAAGTGAAGCTATATAATACATGTAGAAGTGTGTATGCCTACGCTTTTAATGTTTGTCATACAGTACACTGTATGATGATACTAGTTCCCCCATTTACTTTATATACAGATATATCTTAGGTCATATTGTTAACGTGATTATTGGTATGGGACTGTACACAGAGCTACTTGGTGTGGTGAAGGCTAGTGAACAAGAAGTTTTATTGCTGAGTTATCGGTATGCTACCGAGTACTGTATGATGACTTGATATATACATCACGCCACCACCTTAAAATGCATAGTCTGCATTATTCACACTCGGATCAAATATGGTCACGGAAGTATACACCTTGCGGGCATAGGGAGCGGCCTTTTCCACATTACTGGAGAACACGGCACTCTCCCACACACCTTGGACGCAACCAGAAGTATCCCGCAGTTACTCTTAGGGACCACTTCACCCACCACAATCCAGTCCTCATATTGGGGCTTAAATCGTCTAATAGTTCCTAGAATATGTTGGAAATGCGTCCCTGGTATTGTATGGGCTAACCTCTCGTCAAGATACCACAATGCGAATCAAGTAACCGAGCGGCCGTGTGACAGACAGACGCAAGCGGCCTACACCGACCCACCCCACACCTCTACATCACATGGTGCCACATAACACGATGTTGTGATACGGTGATCTCTCATCTGATTACATGTTACATATTGATGATTATTTGAAATATAAATCATGATACATCTAGAAGTGTGTAAATTTTGAAAGTTCCCTATTTATGATAATTTGAAAAGGTTCTAGAATATGTGAAAGTGTATTATACTGTGTAACTGTTTTGACGCATATATACATAGGCTATAACACATACAGTATATACACGTAAAATACAACATACACGTGCCACACATAGATAAATTAAATAAAAATACTTCTTGTATATACACAAAAACAATGCAGCACAAAGAATAAATAACTGCCATAAACAAACACACACACATGGAAACATTAGCAATATAGTAAACTAATTGTCTGTTGGGAAAATATTTAATAAGACACACTCTTGATTTATTTAGTTGGCAAAATAATAGCAATCTGCTTTTTCGATAAAATTCACATTGCCCTGAATTACGTATATACAATATATAGTGAATACTGGAATTACGTATATACAATATATAGTGAATACTGGAATTACGTATATACAATATATAGTGAATACTGGAATTACGTATATACAATATATAGTGAATACTGGAATTACGTATATACAATATATAGTGAATACTGGAATTACGTATATACAATATATAGTGAATACTGGAATTACGTATATACAATATACAGTATAGTGAATACTGGAATTTGTCTAATGCAGTTTTAGGTATAATTTTGCCAAATAAAAATGTAGTGAATAGATTTATTGTGAAATAATAATTATCATATAGGTTTCACAAACTTTAAATATATGTTTTTTTTTTAAAGTTATCAAGAAGTGCTATGCATATTACATAATTATTAAAAATATCATAATATTGTGGAATATTATTTTACAGTGATTCATACAGTAAAGAAAAAGGGAAAAAAATTGCTATGTATATTATGTTACAGTTTCATAAAGAGAGAGAGAGAGAGAGAGATTAAACAGAACACATATATCTAAATAAAGAATAACTGACATAATAAATAATTACTTCTCATTATTTAATCAAGTCTCGATATATCAGTTACTAAGGGGGTCAATTTTCCCTCAGGTGGAAAACGATCAACTATAATGATGACTTTGAGTCCCTTTAGTAACAGAGATAGGTCAATCTCTGCCATATTGGTACCACTGGTGTCATTAGCCTCTCTTAACCCATACTATACCAGAGAATTTTGTCATTCATATACTGGCCAGTTTTACATAAATGGTTTTTCCTCGGCGCGACATGATGCAGCACTCATGAAAGCTGGGGAATAACTGACTTGTCATGGTCGGGACAGCTGCCTGCCGCTCGGGCAGTGTTGACAATACTTGGCAGTAAGGCCTTCCAGACAGCACGGCTCACTATTAGCAGAGAACGTAGCTCAAGTACTAGTGACGAACAATTGTCACTAGTACTTGTGTATAACTTGTATACAGACGAACGCTGATCGGCGCTCGTACAGGATGGGTTAACACTCAAATAACCATAATAAACATTCAGCAATACCGGTACAGGAGATATATTTTGGACTTTGGATCAAAACTCTGCTTGGTCGAACATAAAATATCCCCGTTTTGATAATGATGACACCAATATGGCCTCCGAAGAGCAAAATGGCTGATCCCTCTTACTAAAGGGTCTCTATTCTTCATTATACTCTGGCTATCACTCCAGGTAACGTTCTGAGATGCTTTGCAAAATCACCGACACGTTAAGCCGCCTGAACACCTCTGATTCGGCCCCAGGCTTTCAGCAATATTACCTCCCGTCACTGTCAAGGCCACAGACCAGCTGGGACGAGATTTTTATGCCAATGTACATGCCAGAACGGATACGTTCTTGCAAATGTTGTTTTTTCCTTCCTAAACCTTTTGTTTTACAGAGATAAAACAAGTTGTAGAAGGTGAAAACATGTTATGATCTACGACTTGAGGTGTTAAACATCGATAGAGGCATGTTGCAGCTTATGGGTTAATATAAGAAAAATAGTTTAATGTTAACCAGAGTATAACATAAATGTGCTAACCATATTGAAGGGAAGAGCAAGCACCCTCCCTAAAACAAACCTAAAATTAAGAGATCAAAATTTTGAGGAAATACACAAACACACACATAAACAAACACACACAAAGAAAGCGAGATGTATTAGCAGGGAAACAAATAAATACAACATATACATTAACAAACAATGAATTAACATCAACAAACAACAACAACACATATCCAAGGTGAGATAGAAACATGCAAACGAACAGACAGACAGACATACACAGCCATTGGAAAGTGGTAGATAACATTAATAAATGAAGGAAATAATACATTACAAATATATAAAACATAATTATTGTATCAAAAATAATACCAGCTACTACTACTACTAATAATAATAATAAATAACGAAACAATAATACAATAATAACAACGAATAAAATGTTATAATATTAATTATACACAACTGAAGATAAATAGATTGTAAACTAAAACAAAAGAAAATTAAGAGAAAAAGTGAACGAAATAGACGGTTAAAAGAAAAAAAAGTATGAATTGGTCAATAATATTTTGTTTTATATTAAAGAAGCTTCCGTTTGTGAATTACCAGGTCAAAACTTCATACCTAACCCTGCGCAAGCCATCGTAAACGTCACCTATATTTATTACCACCTGGACTTAGGGAGGTCCTATTAAAGATAGAGAAAATCGTCTTGGGGTAGCTAGAATATAATATAAATTCGTCATCGTGAGATTGAGAGTTTTAGTCGAGACTGTTTTCGGTCTTTTTACTATAAGAGATCCTTGTTATTCTGAAAAAACAAAAAACAAAAACAAAATCTGGTGGAAGCTAGAATAACACTCCCAAACACCTTTCGGGAGGACAATACGTAGCACCAGCGAACTTGACAATGATCTTGATCCCTGACCTCTCTGTAACTCAAAAGGTCCTAGAGCAAACTGGCTGTTATTATCCACATCTATTTCCTGGTGGACTTTTCACAAATGATAGAAACGTCAGCCCGGCTGCTTTATTTCATTTCGAGTTATAAAATGTTAAGGGGTCCAGATTATAGTAAAGTTCGTTGGCGCTATCAGCGTCTGGTATCTGCTAACAGCTATTAGAATATATTAGCTATATTTAATAAGTAACACCCCGTTCTTAACATTAATCATCAATTACAAACCCCATTGTACTTAAATAAACTAATGAATAAACTAAAACTAGTGACCAATAAATAATTACATAATTAATTTAATCTAAATAAAATTGTGAGCTCTTAATTTCACTGTCGACATAATTGGGTACCTTCAGAATTCAGTGCACCAGAAGTACCCCATCACTGCACCATGCTAACAGGTACCTAAGGTTTGAAGGTGTCATCTGGTGGGAAAGGTAGGATAGTTTCCCTTTGGTATGAAAATAAACAAACTGATCCTAGGTGTCTGAACTTATGGTTATTCCTTACTGAGAATACTGTACAAGAACTCAATTTACTAATATCTATTATCATATCCATTCAGATTAAATTTATATTGAATTGTACACGTATATTGACATGTCATGCCTTAAAAGTATATTTTATTCATTATATTCTTTTGCTGTTTGTACTTCACTGGAGGACAGAGTTGACAGGGGGAATATTAACCCCTTTTGTACCGGCGACGTTTTTTAGATTTTATTCTACATCCTTACCTGCAGCATAGTCCTTGTTTGGAGATGGAAGAGCGACACTATGTACATTGTGTATTGTTTTAAACTGCTTTGGTAAAAACTTTATTTACTGTGACCAATTCTCTTTAGTTGGAGGTGGGTAGATTATATTACATTGAGGGATGCGTGTCCCTCTCCTTCAATAGCTTGATTTCCCTTACTAAAAATAATCTTTCTTTCTAGCCAGCCGTCCGGCTGGCTCAGTTGATAGCGTGCCTGATTCCCACCTTGAAGGTCTCGCGTTCAATCCCCGCTCAGATTGAAAAGTTTTTCTGGGATACAGCCGGCGGTTACCATCTCCCCATGAGCAAGGGGGATGGGTAATGGTCTCTGGTAGACTAAAGAAAGCCAAGCGCTTGCGAATCCTCGAAGGAGGAGAGACAGGCGCTATATAAGTAACCAGAAGATTATTATTATTATTATCTTTGTTGTGGGTATGCCAAGGAAACCCACTTTCAATAAACTTTCCCGACCATAGCTCAGAATTCGGTGTTAAGATATTTGGTTCTCCAATCCCTTTCGGGAGCCTATGATATACATAATAGAATTTCTTTGTGACCGTGTTCAGTTAGTGCCACACCATACGTGCCAAATCTGTCTGTAGGTGGGGCTCACACGAACACTCACATGCATTGCAAAGTCCAGGCCATAGTCACCTCCAGGCATTTAGACGCAGGAAGTCAAAATTCTTACCACCTCTAACAGCAGAAGTAGCAGGGTTCATTGGATCTGTGGTTTTCATAGCTTTTTGATCCAAGAGCGAAGACCACTGATAGTGACTTGGAGTCACAGTGCTTGGAATGCCCCGCCATCAGCCGTTGAGTGTTGGCGAATTTACCACTTATCTGTTCCTCTCTGCCTTGCCGATGTGGTGTAGTGGTTGTTCCCTTCTGTTCTGTCATAGAATTTTGTGTCCTCCATAGCCGTTAAATCCAAGAAAACAGGACCCTAGCCAGGGACTTGAAATGCACCACCGCCAGTTGTTTGAATGTGGAAATTGTTCTTCAACGAAATTTGTACACATCTTGAAGAAACCATCAACCAGATCAGTCTGTTGTACTTTGCTGCTAAGCCGTGTTGTGTTCTTGTTCTACCCTCGGCTTCATCACCAGTATCACAAGAGCACGTTTTCCCTTAAACATTTACAATCAACACTGGTCTGGCAGCTTCTTGAACTTTATTAATAATTGTGGCACCTAGTTAATCTATAATTAATCTATGTCCAGTCTAGTTTCCGATACAAGTGCATATGATCCCAAAAAAAAATCCGGAAACAATGTTGACCATCGAAAGTTGAGGATAAAACGATAAATCAAATTATTTGCTTTTTGTCAACGTTAATACAATTCCAGTCATAAATGTAATCCTTGCATGTTCAATACCCGGCTCCAGCACAACTTTGCCAATTCTAGAACAACATGTCCGTACATCCTTAGCGGTGCCCCGGGCTACATTGTCAACTATCCAGACGTGATAGTGATACTGGTCAACAAACCTGATACACTTTCCAGCAAAGATGTATTCTCTGATCAAAATATTGGCCATAGAATGTCAATAATGGGTGTCCCCACCTACCACACTATGAGTAAATGTCCCTTAGTTTTTACGAGGTATGTTATGAGCAAAATGTTCACTATTTCTAAGGCCTCTATTATGAGCAAATATTTATTAGGTGGCGGCCCCTGTTATAACCACTATGTACACTAGTTTGGAGGGCCTATTATGAGCAAATATTCCCTAGTTTGAAGGGAATATTGTACACTACTGTAGTTTGGAGGCCCAATATGAGCATAACGTCCACTATTTGTAGGCTAGTCTTACGACCAAAATGGCCACGAGCTTGGAAAATTATGAGCAAAATGCCTACTAGTTTGGAGGCCTCTATTATGACCACAATGTGCAATAGCTTAGAGGTTCTTATTATGAGCAAAATGTCTGTCAGCTTAAAGGCCTCGATTATGAGCAAAATGTCCACTTAGTATGGAGGCTAATATTATGAGCAAATATTCTCTAGTTTGGAGGCTGCTCGAAAACCCCTATTGGCTTTTGTCCTCGGCAAAAAAAAATATGTTTTGATATCCTGCGTTATATTATGTCTAAAGATAATATGTTTTGAAATACTGTGTTATATTATGTCTAAAGAGCATATTTTTGATATGCTGCGTTATATTATGTCTAAATAGAATACGTTTTGATATGCTGCGTTATATTATGTCTAAATAGAATACGTTTTGATATGCTGCGTTATATTATGTCTAAAGAGAATAGGTTTTGATATGCTGCGTTATATTATGTCTAAAGAGAATAGGTTTTGATATGCTGCGTTATATTATGTCGAGATATGCTATATTTTTTTCCACTCGTTTTGTGTGAGTCTTGTGGCTCTTACGATAATCCTTCCTCTTCTCCTTATTCTTTCTGTTTTTCAGCCTCCTCCTTCGTTTGTTGTTGTCTCCCTTGCTATGCCTTTTTCGTATCTTCTTCTTGTTTCTCCTTTTGGCCTTTCGCCTCTTTGTCGACTTGCGCTTAGCTTCGGTTGCGCTGTCGACGGCTCGTGCGCTTTCATCTGTGACGCTATTCTTGGTTTTGTAATGCTTCCTTCTCCTGCGAGACCAATTTTTCGTGAATTGGGTGTTATCCTCTTCTTCGTACGTCTCCCAGAACTCGTATTCTTCATCAGTTTCCGCTGCTTCCATTTCCATTTTCTTCATTTGCTCTAATTTCTCTCTATGTCTTTTGTTTTTCCTGCGTGATTTTCTTTTCTCTCTCCTAGTAATGACTCTGTTTACAAATAATAACTTTGGTATCATTATGTCTTTATCTACCTCTTCCCAAATCGTGGTAGTTAATTTACTTTTTGAACCAGTTACCCCTGATTCCATTTTCTGTCCTTCATCCATTTTCGTTTCTTCTTCCGCTTCTTCGTCTATTTTTCTCAGTACATTCACTATATTAATACTCTTTCCTTTCTCTTCTTGTTCGCTCACTTCAATAATCTTTTCCCTTTCTCCCAATGTTATCAGTATACTTTCATGTTCATTAGTTTTATTAATTTCGATTGTCTGCGACTTTGTCCTCGCATCATCGTTTTCTATATTATCAGTACTTATTTTCTTCTCAGTTTCACCTTCAACCATTAATTCTACAAAAGGAAATCGGGAATAAATCATGTATAACTCCGGTATTACACAAACACTCGTCAAATTATATGGCTTGTGGTATTTCCCTTGTGTGCGTACTTTCAAGAAACATTTCCTAAAAAAACAACGATTGCTTTCTATTATATTCTAACTACCTATAGACGATTTTAAGACCTAGGGAATTTCCTGCTTAAGAACCTTGGGGGACATACTCTCTTGTGAACGCCACTATGTGAGGACCATTCAAATATTGAAAAGCTAAACACAGAAGTCTGATGGTAAGACATAACTACTGTGGTCTAATCTGTGGGTTACGAAACAATAAAAAATATAGCCAACTGTAAAATCTGATTCATTCTAGGGCAAATTAGGAGGAATCCACTAATTCTAACATGATGGGTAAGATCTTCGTTCATTTATGAATCAGATAACATTTTAATGATATCGATAGGCCCCTAGTTGTGGCTTTTGTCATATGTAATTTTGTAATGGTATGTCATGGTTAGATTAATGATCGCTGTCTGTAAATTACCTCTATCACAAAAATCAAAGGTCATTCTCTCCTCGTGATTTAATGAACGGAAGAACAATGGCAGGATTGACTTAAGAGCGTAATTTGTTATGAAAAAGTTAATGGATCAGATGAATTAGCTATTGCATAACAAACTGCACACGTAATTCAACCTCACAAATTATGCTTCAATGTATAGACTCACGGTGAATGAAAAAGACACATGGACGAAATGAAAATGAAACCGAAACTAACAAAACAATATATACAAACTAACACAGGCAACAATAATAAAACAGTAAGGGAACACAACACATAATTAACCCCTTAAGCACGATGACACCCTTTTCCCTTTGATTCTGGCTACAACTAGGCGATTTTGTGTATTTGAAAAAAGACCTGGGTTATTCAGAGGGTTTATTGACATCATATTTATCCCTTTGAGCCCCCAGAGATTTATTATGAGCTAAATAAAATCGTATAATGGCGACCAGAATATGATGGCAATTGAGCAGTACTTGAAAAGTATACAGAATGGATAAAACAAAAAACATCTGAGGAGGAACACTTTATTGACAACGTTTCGCAGATAGCTTCTTCAGGTCACTAACAAGCTCTGAGCAAGCTATCTGCGATACGTCAATAAAGTGCTCCTCATATGGCGTTTTTATCCATGATGGAAATTACGTCATCGTGCTTAATGGGTTTAACTAGACATACCAATCTAGTGAAGATCTAAGAGGAGACACAAACGGTATTAGTAACATTAATATAAACAGACATTGAGTGGAGATGACAAAGGTCAAATTCAGCAATAAAGTCGCCACTGTATTCAAGGGGAGATGGGTCACTTTTCTGGTACCCTTTCTCCCTCATTCTTGTTTTAGATTCTAAGACATTCGGCCCATTACTTTGTCGATTTAAAAACCTTTCGTCCCATTTCTGTATTAATATCAAGACGTTTCGTGCCATTTAGGTGTCAATTTTTTCCTGGCGAGCGATAGCGAACCTGCAATTTAAAAAAAAACAGTACGGATTTGTATTAGGCTTACTCCCCTAGATGTGTTGCCAACCAAGGCTAACGAGTCCCATCCACCCAGTTATGTGCCTTGTACTATAAGGAAGGTGGTGTTGGTAATAATGTTTTTTTTGTTCATACTGATGGCGACTTTAATTCACTGGCGACTTTAGTGCCGTTTGATAAATATAGATACATTGGAAGGCTAGACAAGAAGTGGAAGTATGAGGAAATGAAAGAGCACATGAAAAGGACAGTAACTAATACATGAATAAATACAAATACCTAGAATATACAGAAGTCAAAATGAGGAAGAGGAGGAAAAGGCATGAAAGAAAACACTCAACAAGAAAAGGAATCCTAAAACAATAGTAGGAAAGAGTAGCAAACATGGAAAACAGGTGGAAACAAGAAAACAGAGGAATTATACAGGTTAGAAAAAGAGTGATAGCCCTTTATAGACATTAACTATATATGATATAAATTATATTAAAAGAAGAGATCAAGTTAGAGATAGCTATGGAAAGAGGAGAGAATGGAAGAATTAAAACATACGTACAAAATTACAAATCGTGTAAAAACAAGCACCAAAAAATATCAAAATCCCCCTCCAATACAATTTAAAAATCCCAACTTTTTACTAAACTTGGCAGGTACATCCAAACAAGCTCCTCTCAGTACTCACCCTCGCTCTCCTTGGTGAATGGCCTACCCCTGCTCTCACCGGGTGGTGGTGGTTCTTTGCCAGCTCTCTCCTCGCCCTCCAGTCCCTCCGACATCTCCCGCTTCAGGTCCAGCTCCGTCATAAGGTTGGGGCTGTCTAGGTAGTCCTGGGGTGTGTGGCCAGACTGGGGGAGGGGGGGGGGGGGAGATGAAATACCAGTTATGGAACACATTAATTAAAGAAAGAAAAACACACACACACAAATTTATATATGCTACCGTAAGTATGTAAATGACAACATTAATTTATTTTGAAATGTTAAAATTGTACTCCACTAATTTCCTCACATGTATTATTTCATTTCTGAGCAGCAGAGTGAATGGAGAACTAATTTTAGGTATTTTCCAATTGCACCCAAGATGAATACAATTCTTGCTTAGCATAAGCTTCCTTGCTCTAGGTAGAGAAGAGGCAATGTTGAATTATGTGTAATATGAGTTTTTTTTATTATATATTAGGACAGATGGCAATATCGATACATGGAGGATTTTGTTTTTGTGCATTAGTATATTATAGATATATAAAGCATAAATAAAATATAAAACTTGCAAAGCAAACAAACCAAAACAAGAACAGAACAATATAAATACAAAAGAACTTATCAAAATCACTATGTGGACAAATTTATGTATGTATAAATAAACCTAACACTGCCTACCTCATCCCGAGTGGAGGGGTCGGCCCCCAGGTCGACGAGGCTGCGGTAGAGGTCCTCGTTATGGTTGCTGGAGGTGATGGCTGCGTAGTGTAGTGGGGTGCGGCCGTTACGATCCTCCTGGGTCACCAACTCCGGGTAGCGCTCTCCTAATTGGTGTGCTAGATCTGTTTGGGATAGATTACAGTAAGTTAGGTCATCGCTCTCCTAATTGCTGTTTGGGATAGATCATAATAAGTTAGATAAAGTAAAATACTTAGGGGTACTACCACTGCGATCCTCCTGCGTCACCAACTCCGGGTATCGCTCTCCTAATTGGTGTGCTAGATCTGTTTGGGATAGATTAGTGTATGTTAGGTCAAGTTAGAGTATACACTACAGTCGGCCAAATAAGTGATGTTTCGACAGCAAGTGTATTGATCAAGTAGTATAGTGGGGTGCGGCCACTGCGATCCTCCTGGGTCACCAACTCCGGGAAATCGCTCTCCTAATTGGTGTACCTAACCTAACTTCACAGGGATGTTTAACCACCGCCCTCTCTGTTTCTGAATAGATTTCAGTCAATCATAGACTGCAAGTAGTCCTTATTGATACTCAAGACAGCTTTCCACGAGAGCATGGGGTTCTAGTTTATATCTAGAGATACAGTATATTATATTAATTAATTCGTTTCCCGATATATACTTCCAAATGGGCAATTTTGTTGACTTTTACAAATACAAATTCGAATACTAGTCCAATTTTGAAAAAGTCTTTACATATATCGTATATCTATATTTGCTTAGCATGTATATCTGACCTTCCCCCTCACCTCCATGTCCGTGTAGAAGAGCTTTGTGGAGTAGGTTGGCCTGGTTGGGATCCCTGGCCATAGCTTTCTTACGAGTGTCCAGTAGATTCATGGCCTTCCTTCCCTCACCCGCAGCCACAGCGCGGTGGATCTCTTCAATGGACTCCTGAAAGGGGGAATACACTGTGAGTAATCTAGGGTATAAAAAGGGTATGTGAAAGATATTTATTTAAGATCAGTGGGTATATTGATAGTGATTTACCTTTCTATCCTAAAACAAGGGACTGTGATTCCAATATAATTTTACATGTGCTTCTAAATTTAAACATAATTTTACTATAGCTTATAATCTACGATTTGCGTTTATAAGTCATTCAAAAGTTATTTCTGTAAATGGCCATTCACATGATCAGATTCCACATGTACTGTTAGAGTATGTTGCTCATTAGATTGTCCGCTTGGTGACAAAGCACCCTGTTTGAGTAAAGATGGAGCTTTAATTTTCCGCGTCTACACAGTTAGATTTGGAGCATTGTCCGTTACTAAGCTTGGACAATTAAGGTGGTAACGATCGTGTGGAGGGACATTAACCCCTTAAGGATCTAAGATGCTTTTCTACATTGTATTTTGGTTATCATTAGACAATGTTATGCTATTTAGGAAGGATATCTAGGAATCAAAGGGGTAAATGCCATCTCAAGTAACTCTTTACCTCCCACAAGTTTACCCCAAGCTGAATAAAATCGTCTAACGATAGCCACAATAAACTGTCAAAATGTGTCAGGATCCTCAAAGGGTTGAAGATTTCTGCTCTCGTTCAGTATTTACCAGTTGGCTGGGGACCCTCTCCAAGAACTGGTTGACCTCGGGATCCTTCGACTTCTTGCCCACTAGTTCCTTCCCGTCGCCTCGTACCAACAATTCCGTCAGCGGCCCGTAATCCTCGTGCTTCTCCGCCGCTGCTATGGCCCGGGCAACATCGTCCTCTTCCTCTCGGGATCCCCTTCTCGACGGGCCCCGGGAGCGTTCTTTCGAGGGGTCCCTGGATGGCCCCCTCGAAGGCCCTCTGGATGGACCCCTTGAAGGCCCTCTGGATGGACCCCTTGAAGGCCCTCTGGATGGACCCCTAGATGGACCTCTGGATTTGGGTGGCTCTTGGGACGCTGATCTGGAGCGGGCCCGCGACGGACCCCTGGAGCGGGACCCTACTTTACTGGTCCCCTTGGAGGAGTCAATGTAGTCCTGAGGTGTGTAGCCACTCTGAAACACAAAGATAAATACTGGTTAAGATAGTTTATAATAATACTCTGCAATACAATAAATACTGGTTTATAAATTTTCTGATGATATTGTAGTGGTTGCTATGACGTTCTGATTAACTCTATTGTGGTATTTAGAGTATTATTTCTGACCGAACTATGGTGTGATACGTGGTGATACTCAATTGTGATATTATTCTGTAGCATTTCATGAATTACAATAACCCCGAAACTACTCACTTGGTCTTGGATGGCTTCGCTGGCTCCCTCCTTCATTAGCAGGTCATAGGTCTCCTTCGCTCCGTTCATACCAGCGTAGTGCAGGGGCGTCCGACCGTGCTGCGGGAGATACGGAGGTAAGGCATATGATATTTAGGTTAAATATGTATAAATGTGTATGAACAGTATATATATACTCAGGCACATTACCCCATAGCTGAGAGTGGCCAACTCAAGACAGAACACTAACAGAAACAACATTTAAAGTTCCAATTCTCAGGGTCCGGGGCCACTTCCGTGTGCCCTTGCCCCTTTCTCTTTACAAGGGGAGGAGGTTAACAATAATATCTAGTAAGTTACTAAGATATAATAACTAACTAGTAAGAGGTAATGTTGTAGTTCAGCAATTAGATCAAGTAAGATGGTAAGTATCCTTGGCATCTAGAGTATTGACAATTGTTATCAGGGGAACTTTTTCTCTCAGAGGAATCGGAAGATGAGAACTTAGCGTGTAAGAGAAGCTGGCTGTGGTGAATAAGTTACGTTAGGTTACGTTAGGTAGGGTAAATAAGTTTGAAAAAGTCGGTAGTGGGGAGTAAGTTAGGTTTAGTTAGATTAATTAAGTTGAATAGGAGCAGCCAAGTTTGAGCTCGGCCGAGTTCTAGTAGCTGACTTTGCATTTTGCCGACTTCTCTTGCAATCTTGGCAATCTACGGATTGTCAGTGCATGATCCTAGGTATCGTTCACATGTGGGGTGTCCTTCGAAACTGTGGACATCCATGATCTGGCCAACCTTCATGTGCTGTGTACTTGGGATTTGAATTGCACTCACAGGGCCACAGACAGTACCTTCTTCTGGCCTGACCAACTTGTGGGCAGTTCACACACACCTCCAGTTGTATTCATATATCTCACAAGGGACTGGAGTTCTCAGGAAGGGGCTCTAGTCCTGATGCTATTCTTGACTAACAGTGTGCTGGCATAATAAGAGGCCTAGACTGGGTAACCAAATTCTGCACCACTCTGTATATATCACCTGGTCGTATCTCACCTGGTTGTATCTATACAGTATATCTCACCTGGTCCTGTAGATGCAAGGCCATTGGGTAGAGGGACAGGAGGTGCTTGGCCGCTGCTGTGCCCCCCTGAGCTGAGGAGGAGGCCGCGGCGTGGAGAGGTAGGCGGCCGTCCTTCGCCTTCCCCGCCGCCAGTTTAGCCCTTTCTTTGGTCAGTCGCCGCACCATCCGTACCTCACCCGCCCGGGCTGCGTTGTCCAGCTGGTTCATCTTGTCCTGGGGAGCAAGGTCAGGTCACATTAAAATAAAAGCTAAAGGATGTGTTAATGTTGCCACTACATCAACCCTTTGAGGATCATGACGCGATTGACAGTTTATCCTCTCCACATGTCCAAACCATCCACGCCTGCTAGTACACATTTAATCACTAATACTCTTGATACCTAACCTTACCTCTCCTTAGCTCTTCACTTGATATCCTATCTTGCAGTTTGGCACCACACATCCATTTCACCATTCTCATCTCATTGCGCTCCATTCTGTTGATATCATCCGCTTTGACAGGCCCGTACGTTTCTGTCACTGCGCTAGAAGCGTATGAAGCATACACCTTTCCCTTCAAGGGGAGAGAGAGTCTTCGCATGGTGAGTAGTGGCAAAAGTTCTAAACTTTTCCCAGCCGCATCTTATTCTGGCAATAGTGGCGGCCTCAGTCCTACCAAATGGTATCACCCAAGTAGCAAAACTTGTCCACCATCTTCAGTGCCTCATTGCCAAAGTTAATACTCTCAAGCCGGTCATTGATTACAAGCTCCCCTATGCATACAAATTTCTCAATTTGGACTTCTTCTTTGGTAGAGGTCTCTTTATTCTTCTTTACTTTCTGTCTACCTTTACTCATTAATTCTCTCTCTCTCTCTCTCATACACACAGACACACCCATGCACACACGTAGTAATATAACGGGGTGTTCTGGGAAGGTTTGATTGAGGTTAGGTCTCTGGGGGGCTATAGAATGTGGTCACCCTTATTTGTTGATGTAACCCCCCCCCTCTCTCTCTCTCTCTCTCTCTCTCTCTCTCTCTCTCCTCTCCTCCTCTATCTCTCTCTCCTATCTCTCTCTTCTCCTCCTCCCTCTCCGTCTCTCTCTCTCTCTCGTCTCTCTCTCTCTCTCATCTCTATCTTCGTTTTTTTTTCTGTCTACCCTTTTATTCCCCCTAACCCCCCCTCTCTCTCTCTCTCTCTCTCTCTCTCTCTTCGTTTTTTCTTCCTGTCTACCTTTATTCCCCCTCCCCCCTCTCTCTCTCTCCACATGACCCCACTAATCCAATCAACACTGTATTGACCACACCGGGGAAGAGTGAGACTGCAGAGGAGAGAAGAAGCAAGAGTGGGAAGAGAGAGAGAGAGAGAGAGAGAGAGAGAGAGAGAGAGAGAGAGAGAGAGAGAGAGAGAGAGAGAGAGAGAGAGAGAGAGAGAGAGAGAGAGAGAGAGAGTATAATATAGAGAGATATTGCCACATAGAAATAGATACTGTAGATAGAGACAGACAGATATATGGATAGATAGATAGATACATAGACGACAGACAGATAGATATTATAGACACATAGATAATAAGATAGATAGACAGACAGATAGTTATATAGACATACAGACAGATAGATAGACATACAGATATACACACAGACAGAAGGATAGATAGATAAATAGACGATGAGATACCTTTAAATAGATACATACATAAGATATAGACCTAGCTTGGCATAGAAAACGAGATACACTAAATTGAAATGAAGGGGGGAACTATTCAATCACTTCCCGATACCCTTATTATTGCTTTATCCTCCTTGGCTCCTTCCCCCATTCTCATGACCTATATAACTCTCTCTCTGTATCTCTCTGCCTGTGCTATCCTTTCCTTCCACTTTCCTTTATTTTGGGTTCTGCTAATCTCTACTAGAATCAAGTCTATGTGGTCGGTGTATATATGTAAATCTATGTCGATCTCTCTTATAATCTATTCGCTGCAAGTAGGCGAGAAATCATGACCTGTAACCTCTGTAACTCAAAAAGGGCTAGAGCAAATTGGCTGTGAATTTCTACATCTATTCCTTGACTGACTCTTCCCAAATGGTAGAAATATTTGCTCGATTAATCTAGTAGTTTTAGAGTTACAGAGGATAGAGGTCATGATTTCTCGCCTACTTACAACGAATAAACTATAGTATCTATATACTATATATATATATGTATCAATCTATAAAGCATATAAAGCATTCAAGTTATGTATCTAATGGCTAATAGGATTGGAAGCTCGTATATAGGCACATGGACCTTTTTGTTTTATCTGTGTTTTTCCTTCCTCCGTTCATTGTCTCTTTTAAAAAAAAATATATATATATATATATAGTCCTGCAGATTACCAGGACGCAATAAACCCGTCATAAATGTTATCCATGTTTATACTGTATATTAATTTGCATATCTACCGTATAGTGCACACATAAACACACACCCACACACACAGAGACACACGCAAACACAAATACATACAGTGGGCGAGCTTAAGGGGAGGTAATTAGTTTGTTCCCTACTTTTTCATCAAGCTTAAAATTACACCCCCTAGACATTCAAGATAATTCAAGATAAATTTGTACATTTTTCGGAGGCCGGTTGCTCTTAAATTACAGGCTTGCTATCGCTCGCCAGGAAAAAATCGACACCTTAACGGCACGAAAGGTCTTAAAATTGACAGAAATGGGCAACATGTCTTAAAATGTCCAAACTACTAGGGCGAAGGTCTTAAAATCTCAAAAGCAATGGGGCTAAACATGAGGGAGAAAGGGGTGCAGAAAAAAATCCCTCAAGTGGAAATCTCCCCTTAAACACCAAAACCGACAGAATCTAAATATGTATCAATTTCTCGATCGAACATACACACACACACACACACAGAATGAATGAGTATAAACGCCGTAACCAAAACAACGCCCCAACAACTATAAGGGTAATAACCCGAGTTCCAAGACACAGGAGAAACAAAAACGAATCACCCTCCCTCCGCGGCTATAAATAATCAAAGTTGGATGGTATATGGTGATTGGAGTGACCTTGTACTCTCACTCTCTCTCTCTCTTTCTATATATATTTTTCTCTCTCTCTCTTTCTTTCTGTATTTTGCTCTCTTTTTCTTTTTCTTTCTCTCTTTCTTTTTAACTTTTTTTTCTTTCTCTCTCTCGTCATATCTAAAGACTAAAAATATAATAGAAAATCATTATATATAACTATTGTACACACACTTTAGAACCACCTCACTCTCTCTCTCTCTCCTTCTTTTATTGTCGTTGTTGTTGTTGTTGTTGTTCCCCAAGCTGCCTGGCCGAACAGCCCCAAGGCCCCGAGCAATTCCAATGCCATAACCGAGTGCCCCCACAGAACCCTCCCTGCCGACCACAATAAAGCCTGGGTGACCGAAGCCACTCCATGGCGGGGAGCTGAGGAGGGTGCGGAAACGCCCAGGAAACCAAAGCCCCACCCAGGGCCCTGTGCCCCTCAGCAATTATGAAGAGAAAGTTGAGGGGCAAGGGAAAAATGTGACGCTTTGGCTTCCAATCTTGGTAGATTGGGAGGTCAATCCACGGAAAAGACGCCGTCACTTGAGATCTAGAAAATATATAAGTTAAAGGAACAGTCAGAGTAAGCTATGGGTATGGCAGAGATCGCTCAGTTATCACTCTGATAGACCAGCCCATCACCACTCCTTCTTTTGTACCATCCTTTTCTTCCACTTCCCTATGTTTGGCGATGTACTACTTCTACTAAAATCAAGCCCTGACAACCTCGCTTGGATCATGAGGTGTTTGTAATTATGTGTTTAATCACTCTTTCTCTCTCTCTCTCTTTTGCAGTAAAACATGTGGAATAGAGAAAAAATACTTCCCATGTCAATCCTGCATGTTGTGCGAAGCATGGGTGAATGTGACTCATATAGCCTTGGTAGGCAACCAGTTATGTTACAGATTTTCGAAGGCAGGTTGACATCACGAAAGCCAACGAAATTACTCCTAGAACATTGAATTTGTCCATTTAAATCCTTCACATATTATACTCATGACCTACCTACAATATACACACCTATAAAAGACCTTCTTCCCTTACAACAAAGATTTGTCTAACTCTATCAAATGTCATGCGGCACACATAGAATGAGCCATGCATATTAATATAAGGTGGTTGTTCAAGTGGTACTAGATCCTACGGGACTGTTGTGGGCCTTAAGACGATAAATAAGTATATAAAAAAAAATCCCAATGACTTACCATGAATGCAGGGACCTTCTTGAGGAACTTTCTGGAGTCGTCATTCCAGGTGGATCGGCCTTGTAGGTCCTTCCCACGGCCCGCCAACACCAGGTCCTCCAGTACACTGGTGTCCCCGTCCCGGATGTACCCGTCTAGGTCGTGATCCGATATGGCTTCCAGGTCGGTGTAGGGCAGGACCTGGAATGAAGATATTATTGGAATTGGTACCACTCTTCACAGCAGTGCCACCAATATACACCACAATTACATCCATATTTGTTGTTGTTGTTGTTGCTGTTCCCCAGGCTGTCTGACCGAGCAGCCCCAAGGTCCCGAGTAAGGCCAAGGCCATAACCGAGATCCCTCACAGAAACCCTCCCTGCTTACCATTAATAAAGACCAGGTGACCGAAGCCACTCCCAGGCAAGGAGCTGAGGAGGGTGCGGAAACACCCGGGAAAGCAAAGTCCCACCCAAGGCCCTGTGCCCCTCAGCAATTATAAAGGGAAAGTTGAGGGGAAAAAGAAAAATGTGACACTTTGGCTCCCAGTCTGCCAAACTCTAGGTTGGCAGTAGGGAGGTAAATCCACGGAACAGACGCCGTCACTTGAGATCTAGAAAATATATAAGTAAAAGGAACAGTCACAGTAAGCTATGGGTATGGCAGAGATCGCTCAGCTCTCACTCTGATAGACCAGCCCATCACCATCCACCTTTGTTTACCTTAATTGCTCTTAAATCCCAGGGTATCATCCACTGCACCTACTTCAGCACCAACCAGGCTATTAGCAATCAACAAATGGTCAGAAGGCATCTATTCCCAAGGGAGTGCCATCCTAGAATCTTTTACAGTGATTCTTGTATCATTATAAAGAGAGAGAGAGAGAGAGAGAGAGATAGTGATAGTGATAGTAATAGTGATAGTGATAGTAAGAGTGTGAGAGTGAGAGAAAGTGTGTGTGTGTGTGTGTGTGTGTGAGACATAATGATTGATTGAGAGAGAGGGTGTGTGTGTGAGAGAGACATAATGATTGATTGAGAGAGAGGGTGTGTGTGTGTGAGAGAGACATGATTGATTGAGAGAGAGGGTGTGTGTGTGAGAGAGACATAATGATTGATGAGAGAGGGTGTGTGTGTGTGTGAGAGAGACATGATTGATTGAGAGAGAGGGTGTGTGTGTGAGAGAGACATAATGATTGATTGAGAGAGAGGGTGTGTGTGTGAGAGAGACATAATGATTGATTGAGAGAGAGGGTGTGTGTGTGAGAGAGAGACATAATGATTGATTGAGAGAGAGGGTGTGTGTGTGAGAGAGACATAATGATTGATTGAGAGAGAGGGTGTGTGTGTGAGAGAGAGACATAATGATTGATTGAGAGAGAGAGTGTGTGTGTGTGGGTGAGAGAGACATAATGATTGATTGAGAGAGAGAGAGAGAGTGTGAGTGTGTGTGAGAGAGAGACAATGATTGATTGAGAGAGTGTGTGTGTGTGTGTATGGGTGAGAGAGACATGATTGATTGATTGAGAGAGTGAGTGAGACAATAAACCAACTACAGTACCAATGTTAAAAACACTCGCCTTAATCTCCGTATCATCGTCGTTATTGTTGTTGTTGTTGTTCCTATTCTTGGGCCTGGATCTGGACCTGTCTCGCCGCGGCCCCTTGGGACCTTTGCCGCCTTCCTCGCCCAAAGAATTCTTGCGAGATACGTTGCGAGATCTAGAAAGGAAAATAAAGAATACAATGTATTATTTACACAGAAACAATACACAAATGCAGATATTCAATTTTGTCTCGAAGGGTGCCCCATGTCAGTTCAACCAACAGACAATTTTAACCAGTAAAACTCAATCGGGGCCAATTAAACCAGTCACGGCTCGGGAGGACAGAGTTATTGTAGCTTACTGGTAGCCTAAAGTTACCATAAGGGAGGGGTAAGGCATTGTTTACAGTTGGATGCCTTTTCTGTCATTGAACTGCATGTGAACATTTACTTGCAAGGAAAAGCTGTGCTGTCTTAATCTGACATACTAGTTACTTGAAACATCGTATTTCTGCTTCACTATATTAACGCCTTATGTACCGGCGATATCTTTTTTATTTTATTATGGCTACTATTAGACAATTTTATTCAGTTTCAAAAGGGCTTCCAGCAATGAATAAGCTTCGAACTATTTCACTTACCCCTCTTCACTACCACAGATCCTTCTTAAACTGCATAAAATCGTCTAAATATAGCTAGAATAAAATGTATAAGATATCGCCGGTACAGAAGGAGTTAAGGGGAGATTTCCACTTGAGGGATTTTTTTTCTGGACTCCTTTCTCCCTCATGTTTAACCTCATTGTTTTTCTAATTTTAAGACGTTTGCCCCATTATTTTGACGATTTTAAGAACTTTCAACCCCTTTCTGTCAATTTTAAGACCTTTCGTGCCATTTAGGTGTCGATTTTATCCTGGCGAGCGATAGCGAGCCTGTAATTTAAGAGGAACCGGCTTTCAGCCGGGAAATTTTTCTACCGAAAAATGTACAAATTTATCTTGAAAGGGGCTCAAGGGGGGTGTAATTTTAAGCTTGAAGGATATCTAGGGACCAAACTAAAAACCTGCCCTTAAGGTGCGAGAATGATAGGCCCGGCCCCTCATGTACCGAGGTGGAGAAAGAATGTTGCATTAAGCGACCCACCTATAAGTGTTCCTCGAGTGTGTCCTGGACGCCTGTGTGGATTGACCTGGTCCCGGGGAGGTCACATTAAGCCCACCACCAACAACGCCCCGGGGAGCGGTCGGGGTGTCGTAGATTAGCGACAGGTCCAGGTCGGCGGGCTTGTACCGGTAGTGCTCTGCGGTGCGGCGGTACTGCCAGGCAAGGAGAACACCAATAAGAAACAGTATATATATTGCAATTTAATGGGAGATTTCCACTTGAGGGATTTTTTTCTTGACTCCTTTCTCCCTCATGTTTAGCCCCATTACTTTTCTAATTTTAAGACGTTCGCCCCATTATTTTGACGATTTTAAGAACCTTCGACCCATTACTGTCAATTTCAAGACCTTTCGTGCCATTTAGGTGTCGATTTTATCCTGGCGAGCGATAGCGAGCCTGTAATTTATGAGGCACCGGCTTTCAGCCGGGACATTTTTCTACCGAAAAATGTACACATTTATCTTGAAAGAGGCTCAAGGGGGTGTAATCTTAATTAAGCTTGATGGATATCCAGAGACCAAACTAAAAACCTCCCCTTAAAGCGACCTAGTACAAATACATACCTGCTAAGCTGAAAAAGTTAATTCAAATGAGTGAAACAGCATAAACTACATCATAAGATAACACATGCATAACATAACATAACATACTGTACACTCTCGGGGGAAAATAACAATCTTTAAACTGGTGAACTGAATATTTTGTATTATCACAAGATTTCGACCCACTTCCTTGGATGCTTAGAGAGTTAGTGTAAAGATTGGTTTTTCCTTAAGAGTGTACGTATGATCTCAAGGACCAAGTGTTTAATACGAAGTGCGGTATCAATCTTCGTATCCTAATGGCCGCGTTCAAGGTAGAGGGTTATAGAAATGCGAGAGATTTCCATTCTATTATGTATGTATGTATGTATGTATATATAAAACAATATAAAAAATCCCCACCTACCTTATCCACATGAAGAGCATCAGCACCGTTTCTGATGAGGAAGTTATATATTTCGCCCCCATCTTTACCCAGAGCGGCGTAGAAGAGCGGTGTCCGATTCCATTGGTCCTGTCCGAACACCGTGGCTTGGTTCTTCTGTACTATCCACTCCACCACCTCCATGTTCCCCGTCGCTGCAGCCTAAGTCGTAAAGTCGTCTTAGTTTGACCTTATAAAGTTTAGATTAAAGATAATCTTTGAAAAATACAGCTGATTTTGGAAAGGAATCCTTGTTAGTTTACAAAGTCAGAAAAGTTAGGAAAGGATGCCTTGTTAGCTAACAAAGTTTGAAAACCTAGGCGATTTTTGCCTGAAATTATAATGTGAAATAATTATTCTTGAAAATTGATCATTAACTCCTAGACCCAGTATTTTACTAAAATACAGGATTTGACCAGGGCGATTACTTTTGGAGCAACACAATTTAAAAAAAAAAAAAAAAATAGTGGCAACTCTTGGAAGAAACTGTTCTTTTATTTCAAATTTGTGTCTTTATATTGTGTCGTCCCTGTTTTGGTTTGTATATTTTGCGCAAGTTTTACATTATAATATAATGCTGGTGTTAGTTACCTTATGCAGGGGGTTGAGTCCGTTCTGGTCCTTGGCAACGAGAATTTCCGGCTGTTCCACCTTGGCGTCTAAAGTTTCCATGTCTCCACTGAGGGCCGCCTGGTGCACCTCCTTGATTTTGGCCTGTATGGGAACGACATATGGTAGTGTGAATTATACCCATATTACCTCGAAAATATTTTTCTTTGATAACCAAATTGTACTAATAGACTATTTGCAGTAACTGTGGCTCCAGTCATACCCCCTTTGGTCACACCAGCCACTAGTCACTACCACTATGGGTGTTATAGTACTATTGTCATTCTCACCATTATCATAACCTTCCTAGCCAACTTGTATTTCCTAACTGCGGTCTACCTGTACCAAACTCCCACTGTGGAGGGGCCATGGTGATCTTGGCAGGAATCACCTTTTCTCCTAATAGGGACCTTCACAATTACGAATATTTTGTTCAAATCATGTAATTGGAAGTTATAAACCTAGGGAACGGTGCACAATGAGGCTCTTTAAAATACTTACCTACAGTAGGTCAAATGAGGCTATTCAAAATAGACACGAGGTGATGTCAATTTATCAATCTATTGCCTGCCTAATTCCCGATGGGGTGGACATGAATGAATCTCCTCCATGCAACTCTGTCCTCTGTCAGTCGGTGTGCCTCCTCTCACCCAACACCCCTTTCACTCCTCATATAGGCCTACTATACCTCTCAACTCTATCCTTCCACCTCAATCTCGGTCTGCCTCTTCCTCTCTGCCCTTCCACCTCATTCTTATACACACATTTAATCATTATCTCATTTGTTATATGTTCCACAAGACCGAACCACCTCAAGGTGTTCCTCTTCACACTCTCCAACATGTCCACATCCACACCACATCACTCTCGTACTTCCTCATTTGTCTGTCTATCTCTCCATGTGACTCTACTATAGACGCACTGCACAATTACTAATTATGATCACGGTTGTCACTCTAGACGTACTGACCATCATTCTGGGCACCAAACCGATGAACTGCCTGACTTTGGGATGGTTGGATGTTTGTTGCAGTAGTTTGTTGCCTTCCCCTTCCCACACGATCTGTTCTAGCTTGGCCAGGTCCTGATCGTGTATCCAAATCCGAATGTTGGCCCCGGTGATGTTCATACCTGCAACAACAAAACACAATATTGATATAGTAACAAAAAAGTCCATACATTCTTAGCATAAATGACATATGTTTCGTAGCGTACACAAAAAGATACGCAAAATACGTGTTTCAGTCCTTTACGTTTCCAATTCAGCATATACAACCAATTGAAATGTGTTCATGTGTATAATTTTGTTAAAATTGAACACAATTTTTTACACTGCACCTAAAAGTAAGCTAGCTCTCTCTCTCTTTCTCTCTCACACACATTCACACACTCACTCTCACACTCTCTCTTACTAACCTTCTCTATTAGGTGGTGTGTTACTCTTGCTCCAGTTCGTGGGTGTGTTCCTCTTAGTGGTGGGCGTCTTCCGTTTGGCCTTGTTGGACCCTCCGCTACCCTTCTTACTTCCAGGCTCTCTCTCTCTCTCTCTCTCACTCTCTCTCACACACACACTCTCTCTCACTAACCTTCTCTCTTAGGCGGTGTGTTACTCTTGCTTCTGTTCGTGGGTGTGTTCCTCTTGGTGGTCGGTGTCTTCCGCTTGGCCTTATTGGATCCTCCACTACCCTTCTTAGTTCTTACTGCCTGGTCTCTCTCTCACTCTCTATCTCTCTCTCTCACACACACACACACTCTCACTAACCTTCTCTCTTAGGTGGTGTGTTACTCTTGCTTCTGTTGGTGGGTGTGCTCCTCTTGGTGGTGGGTGTCTTCCGTTTAGCCTTGTTGGATCCTCCGCTACCCTTCTTACTGCCTGGCCCCCCCTTGCCCCCCAGCCCCCGCAGGTCCTCGGGGTGGCCCATGTAATCGGCGGCTGTCTTCCCCATGTTGTCCTGCGTCTGTGTTGGGTAGGGGTGATTAGGAGGGGTACTGTTGAGGGGTCAGAGGGGTGTTTACGGGTTAGGGGGGGGGGGGGTTGGCGTTAGAGGGAGGTTGGGGTGTTGAGGGGTTAGGAGGGAGGTTGGCGTTAGAGGGATTGGGACATACACGCACTCTCAATTCAACAAACACACACACATTGATCTGATCTGTGTGCAATCCAGGGCTACACAAAGGTAACACACACACACACACACACACACACACACACACACACACACACACACACACACACACACACACACACACACACACACACACACACACACACACACACACACACACACACACACACACACACACACACACACACACACACACACACACACACACACACACACACACACACACACACACACACACACACACACACACACACACACACACACACACACACACACACACACACACACACACACACACACACACACACACACACACACACACACACACACACACTGACCTGACATGTATGTACTCGTTGGTTCCATACAGCAGGCCACACACACACACACACACACTGACCTGACATGTATGTACTCGTTGGTTCCATACAGCAGGCCACACACACACACACACACACACACTGACCTGACATGTATGTACTCGTTGGTTCCATACAGCAGGTCACACACACACACACACACACAGAAGCACAAACACATACCGGTCGGGTTAGCCTATTGGTCTAGAGCGCTGTACAAGCCAAGCTGCTCAACTATCAGTTTGTGTTAGCCTACACGTACTTCTCACCAGTGCATCTGCATAATGTACTATGGTGGGAACTAGGCACCTCGTAGTTAAGGTAGAATAAGTATTGTACTGTACCTAGGTTAAGAAAAACTATGTAGATTTTCAGTCTCACAGCTGCAAGTGAACAATAAACCGAACATTATCATCATTAATATATATAATTATAATTATTTCCACACATTAAGCTAACCTGTGTGTCCTCTAAGGCTCCACATAACTGGTCATACATCTCCTGAGGTTCCTTGCTGGCGGCACAGTAGTGAAGGGGCGTTCGGCCATCCTGAACATGATAGAGAGAGAGAGAGGCAGGTGTTAGATCAATATAATTATAGAGAAAAATACATTGTTATTTTTATATACTGAAGGATTTAACATGTAGTATAGGTGTAATTTAGGGTCATATGAAGATCCTCCCCCTAAAAGCCGGGGGGGGGGGGGGGCACACGTCTTAAAATCGGAAAACTACACGAGGGAGAAGGGGAGCCAGATTAACGAACTATCCCCCCTCAAGGGAACAACTGGTAGCGCCAAAAAAAAAAAAAAAAAAAAAAAACGAAACAAAAAAACAAAACAAAAAATTGGGAGCAAAGCTGTGGAAAGTTTTGCCATGACTCAAAGTGAGACATGCACAGCTGACATGAACATTTGTTATCTGTTTTCTACCTAAAAGCTTCTCCGCACGAATATTATAAGGGGGGAGGAGGTAGTGGCTTAAAGAAACACCCCCAAGACCCCCTTCGATATATATTTGTACATTTTTTGGTAGAAAAATGTCCCGGCCGCGAAGGCCGATTCCTCTAAAAATACAGGCTGGCTATCACTCGCCATGAATCAAATTGACACCTAAATGGCACGAAAGGTCTTAATATTGGCAAAGAAATGGGACAAAAGGTCTGAAAAACCGCCAATCTAATGGGGCGAACGTCTTATAATCTCAAAACTAGTGAGGCAAGTGTCCCCCCTTAACTGCCTTAATGGTTAGAGTATTTAAGTTCTGTATGTGGCATCCCAGGTTCGAATCCCAGGAGGATCACATACTTTCATTAATTTCATTTGAGGGTGTTTGGTGATGGGAGTGAAATTAATGAAGATCATTTATACAATATTATTTTGTTCTATATTCCAACTACTCCCTCTCAGGCATAGGCTGAGGGCCTGTACATTCAACCGTTCTATATTGTGTATTTTCAGCGCATGACGCTGCCATTCTTTAATAAACCGTTTATTATTATTATTATTATTATTATTATTGAACGGTGAAGCCTGTGAGGTCTCGTTCCAGTCTAGGGGGCGAGACATGTGAAGCACTTTTAGCTGCAACCAGCCCATGCCATCTTGCCTGGGCTTAGTTGCCCACTCACGGCTCAAAGCAGCCCCATCTCTGCAGCTGCTTCGCTCCAGTGCTTCACTGTCTTACCTCCTAGACTCGGACCCTCACTCTTAGAACGCCACCTATTGAGCAATTAACTCACTAGGCATTGCTCCCCTGTAGCATATTCTAAATATGGGAATATTTATACAGTGCTATTTAATCAGGGAACAATTAGGGTATTTATTTGGCGTTTCGGTTAGCTTTGTGGTAATGCACTGATACTCTAGGTACAGCACAAATTCCATCCCAGTATTATTTTCCCATTGACATATCGGGATTCGAACCCGGGTCCATTGGATTACCAGTCCAGTGGCAAGAGCACTCCACCACACCTCAAAGTGCATCATCTTCCCAACTTAGCCAATTTAGAAACACATCCCATTTACGAAGCCAGTCTCCATATTGTTCACTATCCTGCTACTACTATTCTGGGGGTAGTTTGTAGGTCAGTGGTGTGGGGGGATCGATGGTATACTACTAGCCTACTACCCCGGTGTAAGAGGTTCGCCCCATTAGTTTGGCCATTTTAAGACATTTCGCCCAATTTATGTCAATTTTAAAACTTGGTGCTAATTAGGTGTCGATTTTTTTTCTGGCGAGCGATAGCGAACCTGTAATTTAAGAGGAATCGGCCTTCGGCCGCGATATTTTTCTATCGAAAAATGTACAAATTTATCTTGAAGAGGGGTTTGGGATTTCTTTTAAAGCTTGATGAAGGTCTAGCGAGGAAACTTTAGAATAATATAAATAAATAAAACCAAATAATAATAAATAAAACCAAATAATAATAAATAAAACCAAATAATAATAAATAAAACCAAATAATAATAAATGATCAGATATATACGCCCATCCCCACCTAACTATTATCTACTATTCTGGGGGTAGTTAGTAGGTCAATGGTAGATCGATGGTCTACTAGCCTACTACCCCAGTACACGTTCCGTCTATATGGCCATCCACCCTCATAATAACACGAGGTAATAAGGTGAAGGGATGGAATTACTTGAGGAGGCTATACTTCCACCACAACGGGAACTTGAGAACATAAGAACATAAGTAAACGGAAGTCTGCAAAGAGCCGACCAGCCCACACAGGGCAGATCCCTTTTAAACCCAACCCATCTCGTCCATATACCTATCTAATATTGTTTTGAAGCTCTCTATCGTTCTTGATCCTACCATATCACTTGGTAGCCTATTCCACATGTCTACAACTCTGCTACCAAACCAATACTTGCTATATCTTTTTCTGAAACGAAATTTAATTTGTCTAATTTGAAACCATATGTTCGATTTATTTATTTTTCGCTATCACTGAGCTTCAGTACAACTTTCATGTCCCCTATATTTATCCCACTAACCCACTTGAACACTTCTATCATATCCCCAAAACACTTCTGTTATATCCCCATCAGCAAATAATTTAGAAATTTTAGTCATACAAATCGTTTTGCATGTACTTCTAACATCGATACTGAGTAAACTTAAATATATCACTATTCAAGTAATAATCTAATTTATCAATTTCACTCCCAACACCTAACACCTTCCAATGAAATTTATGAAAACATGTGATCCTACCGGGATTGGAACCTGGGTTACCATATACAGATCATAAACACTCTAACCATTACACCATCAAGACCGTCAATAATCTTCCATGAAAGTGTACATAGCATCGCGTCTGAAAAGCCAATGTAGTTGGAGTGATAAGCCTAGAGTTCAAATTTTGCTAGTGGATAGTTAGAGGTTAGAGGTTACGATTTCTTCACAAACTAGAATGAAGGAACTATAGTTAGGACAAAGGAAATACTTGGCCTACGAACTATGAACAGGGTATAATGGCTATCCTCCGAGATGGCCGGGGTTCGTGTATGGTACTAGAGTTATACAAGACAGTTCGTACTCTAATGGTCCCTTCCTTCCCTTACCATCTTTCTCTATAAGGTATATTGCTGTGATATAATAGCATAGTCTAACACACACACACATACACTGTACACACACATACACACTGTACATACACACACACACACACATACATACTGTACATACGCACACACACACACACGTACACATTATCCGCGTCTCTCTCTCTCTCTCTCCTACTGTAATTTATCTATTTGTCTTCTACGCTTCCCTTCTCTCACAAATATTCCACTCTCCCCCCCCCCAACCCTCTCTCTCTCTCCCTCTATACCACCTCTCTCTCTCTCTCTCTCTCTCTCTCTCCCCCGCCACCCCTCTCTCTCTCTGCCTACTATAGAGATCCTTGAATACCTTGATTAATGTACCCGTGCAGACCCCACGTTCCCACACTCACTCGATCGACCCCTAATCAGTACCCTCCCTCCCTCACCACGACACAACCTCCCAACACGCATTATACCCGCATCACATTGTAAATTTTTAACATATTTACTTAACCCTTTGAAGATTATTACGCATTTAACCCTTTCAAGATACGATGACGCACTACTTTTCTGTTTGCTGCAGGCTCTTTCATTTTATTGGATATTTTATTCAGATTGATGAAGATATTGATTGATTGAGGAATAAATAAGCCTTTACAACGGCACCTCGTAGTTAGTTTCTACTTCCATCCTTCCACCTCTCACTCGGTCTACCTCTTCCTCTCTATCCTTCCACCTAATTCTTGTACACTCTCTTAGTCATTCTCTCGCTTCCCATATGTTCCACTTGGCCGAACCATCTCAAGGTGTTCCTTTTCACACTTTCCAGCACAAATACATCCACACCACACCTCTCTTGTACTTCTTTATTTGTCTGTCTATCCCTCCATGTAGCCTAACTCCGCACGCACTTCTCAAGAAACTAAATTCCACCCCTCTCACGCTTGGTTTGAGTCTCTCCAACAATGCCCATGCTTCGCTCCCGTAAGTCAATGTTGAGATTACCATACTGTCATGAAAGGACTTCTTCACTTCCATACTGACCACCCGATTTCTTGTTACTGCTTTTAGCATTCCTACAACCCTCTTCCCCTGTTGCACCCTCTCTCGCACTTCTTCATCCATACTCCCATCTTTACTCAACACACTGCCCAAATACTTATATGAGCTGACCTACTCCATAGCCTGACCGTTCAACCTCACTTCACACTCTGTGGCTGCAACCCTTTCAAAGACCATAACCTTGTTCTTGCCCGCATTTACCTTCAGATTCCGTTTAAAATATTCTAAATATAACCAGAATAAACTGCCAAACTACGGCACAATCCTCATGGGTTAATAAACTCGTTATCGCTCACCAGGATAAAATAGAAACCTAATTGGCACGAAAAGTCTTAACATCAACAAACTAATGGGGCGAATGTCTTGAAATCTCAAAACTATTGGGGCTAAACATGAGGGACAAAGGGGTTCAGAAAAAACAACCGTCTCCCCCTTAAAGGCTTTCATTAAAACCTCCTTGGCCTTAGACTTCGCCTAGCCAAACATGTCAGAAAAAGCGCGCACATAACTCTGATGGCGCGAACGTGACCCACAATGCCCCGCGGTTTTGTTTACATCCGTCACCCAGGTAACTTTTGGCGTGCAGACTGAGTGAACCCGGGAAACTACGCTGCACTCTACTCACTCACTCACTCACTCTCTCTGCTTTGCTATCCATACCTTCCACTTTGTAGCAACTTCTATGTTAGCACGTCCGGACTGCCTAGTAGGAACTGCAAGGTCTGTGCAGTCTGTGTATCTATGTAACTATATCTATATATATATATCTCTCTCTCTCTCTCTCTCTCTCTCTCTCTGCTACACAACCCGGACAAGCGCGCCATCTATCATTTCACATTTCCGGGTCTTGTAATGAAGTGGCTTTGATTGCGGTACCCCCCCCCCCCCCCCCCCACGGATCGATGGCTTGATAATTAATGGACACCTTTACAAACTTTACAAGGGTACAGTTGGGCCCAGGAGTTAGCGCCACCCATTAGTGTTCAACAGTACACAGGCCCTTTGGCGACGTTGGAGAAATATGGGAACATGCGACGTACAGTAGGAGTAATATGGGAACATGCGACGTACAGTAGGAGTAATATGGGAACATGCGACGTAGGAGAAATATGGGAACAGAAAAGGCAGGTCGGTGGAATGCAAACACCAAACCTCTGAAGATCACGGGAAGACGCCGTTAGTCAATGATATGGCCGGCTTCCTGGTATTGTGTGTAGACAGGCTCAAGAGTCCTGGACAACTTCAACCTAACTTTGCTCGCTAGTTTTAACAGGATATTACTTCATAAACTACTAGATTAAAGTTCTTTCAGTCAAGCTTTGATAAGGCGTGTTATACAGTATATCAAATATAGTTTCATCCTGGAGTTCATTCACCCAGGCGAACAATAAATTGCGATCGCTATGGTGAACACGATTACTTCTAATTCAAGGAATTAACATTTATCTTGAATTCTACTGATTACAATCAGAATAAGAACAGAAGAGCATAAGAAAATGGGAGTCTGCAGAGCCGATCGGCCCACACAATACAGATCCCGTCACACCCAACCCCAATTACAAGGCCTAATTATAGACCCAACCCACCAATACCCTGAGGACTGACTGATCAGTTTGAGGTGTCAAACCAGCGCATATGTCGATTCATCGAAACAATGAAGAAATATTTGATACAGTAAATTGCTACTACTACTACTACTACTACTACTACTACTACTACTACTACTACTAATAATAATAATAATAATAAACCTTTAATTTAGCCAGAATGTTTATGTATGCCCGCGTGTGTGGCTTATGACCCCCCCCCCCCCCCCCCCAGCATATAACAAGGTAAACGGCGAGGAATGCAAGTTTATCGCAGACATTTTCGGACTAAGCTCAGACAGTGACTATAAAAAGATTCTACTTGCTAACAATGTGTGTGTGTGTGTGTGTGTGTGTGTGTGTGTGTGTGTGTGTGTGTGTGTGTGTGAATGTGTGTGTGTGTAGGTGTGTCTGTTAGTGTGTATGTGGTGTATTATAGCGTGCATGTATATAATAAATATAAGCCAGTAAGATTCCCAGAAGCTTGTCCTAGCGTGGTAATAAAGTGCATATTATTACAGACTATAATAAGAGGAAGTGTAATAAAGTGTATATAAAGTGTATATTACAGACTATAATAAGAGGAAGTGTAATAAAGTGTATATTACAGATTATAATAAGAGGAAGTGTAATAAAGTGTAATAAAGTGTATATTACAGACTATAATAAGAGGAAGTGTAATAAAGTGTATATAAAGTGTATATTACAGACTATAATAAGAGGAAGTGTAATAAAGTGTATATAAAGTGTATATTACAGACTATAATAAGAGGAAGTGTAATAAAGTGTAATAAAGTGTATATTACAGACTATAATAAGAGGAAGTGTAATAAAGTGTAATAAAGTGTATATTACAGACTATAATAAGAGGAAGTGTAATAAAGTGTATAAACAGACTATGATAAGTGTAAGTGTAATAAAGTGTAATAAGTGTAAGACATTCCGGTTAAGGGCAGGTTTTTAGTGGATTCCCTAGACTTCCATCAAACTTAAAATTACTCACCCTTGACCCCCTTTCAAGATAAATTTGTACATTTTTCGGTAGAAAAATGTCCCGGCCGAAGGCCGATTCCCCTTAAATTACAGGCTCGCTATCGCTGGCCAGGAAAAAATCGACACCTAAATGGCACGAATGGTCTTAAAATTGACAGAAAAGGGGCGAGGGTTCTTAAAATCGCCAAACTAATGGGGCGAACGTCTTAAAATCTCAAAAGCAATGAGGCTAAACATGAGGGAGAAAGGAGTCAAGAAAAAAATCCCTCAAGTGGAGATCTCCCCTTAAGAGGCTAGTATATACTTGGTTTTTGGTCTATATATTTATAATTATACTTTATATATTTTTTAGTTTCCTCGCTAGACTTCCATCAAGCTTAGAAAAACACCCCCTAGACCCCCCTTTCAAGATAAATTTGTACATTTTTCGGTAGAAAAATGTCCCAGCCGAAGGCCGGTTCCTCCGAAAATTACATCGCTCGCCAGGAAAAAAATCGACACCTAAATGACACGAAAAGTCTTAATATTGACAAATAAATGGGGCGAAAGGTCTTAAAATCGCCAAACTAATGGGCCGAACGTCATAAAATTTGAAAACTAATGGGGCTAAACATGAGGAAGAAGAGGAACCCGAAAAACGGCCCATGTCCCCTTAAGCTTTCATAACCCCCCCCCCCCCTTTGAGATAAATGTGTGCATCTTTCGGTCTAAAAATGCCAGCTCCTCCAGGCTCGCTATCGCTCACGAGGAAAACATCGACACCTAAATGGCACAAAAGGTCTTAAATCGCCAAAGTTATGGAGCGAACGTCTACAAATCTCGAAACTAATGAGGCTAAACATGAGGGAGAAGGTCGACCACAAAACCTCCCCTTAATGACCGGGACCAAGATGGAAGTTACAACCAATAGAAGTGGAACATGTTTATTACCACCCCTTCCACACGTACAACCAACAACTTCCACCTTATTCCCCTGGGACCAACACCTCTATTAAGGGGGGGATGGCCGTATTTATTGGCTTATTGTTTTACCTTTTAAAAAAGAATTAGTTTCCTCTTTATCTGTAAAAATAAACAACCCCTAAAAACCCTTTCAAGATAAATTTGTGTACATTTTTCGTAGGCCAGTTACTCATAAAAATACAGGTTCGCTATCGCTCGCCAGGAAAAAATCGACACCCAAATAGCACGAAAGGTCTTAATATTGACAAAGAAATGGGGTGTAAAGTCGTAAAATCGTCAAACCACTTAGTCAAACGCCTTAAAATCTAAAAAAAATAAAAAAAAATGGGATTAAACACGAGGGAGAAGTGGGCCAGAAACCCAACCTATCTCCCCTTAATTATCTTCCGCCTTATTCCCCTGGGACCAACACCACCTCTTCCACCTTGTACTAAACTACAATGGCTTCCACACTGTATAACTAACTACAGTAGTACCACCTTATTCCCCTGGGACCAACACCACCTCTTCCACCTTGTACTAATTTAAAATTGCTTCCACACGTATAACAAACTACAGTAGTGCCACCTTATTCCCCTGGGACTCACACCTCTAGCCTCGTTCGTAATTAACTTTTCTTGCTTTTTCAGGTGTTTTACTCCTTGAAGGCGATGGCGTCGTTTCAACTTACTCAGCTTACATCACACTGAAACATTCACCCAAACACATATATGCACATCATCACAAAACACACACATACACACACACAAAAATATCCGTATCGTCACAAAACACACACACACCCACACACACATATGCAAATCATCACTAAACACACACACACACACAAATATCCATATCGTCACAAAACACACACACACAAACATATATGCACATCATCACAAAACACACACATACACACACACACACTATCATCACAACAAACAAACTCACACCACACACAACCACATGTATATAATCACAATACACACACATACACACCTCATCAACGACATAGATGAGGGTCTCACCTGTACAATCTCAAAATTTGCTGACGATACAAAAATTGCAAATAGCGTACTCTCAAAAGAACAAGTTGACGATATGCAACACAATCTAGATAAATTGTCATGTTGGGCCCAAATTTGGCAAATGAGTTTCAATGCGGATAAATGTAAAGTACTACATATCGGATACCTAAATGAGAAAGCAAACTATTCGATGAATGGCACTCAGCTTAAGAATGTAAACAGAGAAACCGATCTGGGAGTAACAATATCGAGTAACCTAAAACCGAGTCAACAATGTTCAGAAGTTGTTAAGAAGGCAAACAAAATAATTGGCTTTATAGGCAGGTCATTTGAGCATAAATCCAAAGAAGTTATCCTAACCCTTTACAATTCCTTAGTCCGCCCTCTTCTGGAATACTGCGTTCAATCCTGGTGCCCTTATTACCAAAAAGATATAAACAAGCTAGAACGAGTTCAACGTAGAGTTACCAAAATGATACCTAGCCTAAAGAACAAACCATACGAAGAGCGTCTTAGAGAATTAAATATATTTCCTTTAACCCAGCACAGATTAAGAGGTGACTTAATTCAAGTGTTCAAAATCATCAAAGGCATCGACAATATGAACTGTAGTAAGTACTTCACTATCGACCAAGCTAATTACACGCGGGGAAAACGGTTGCAAAATTATTGGTAAATCTTTTAACTCGCACGAATCTAAGAATTTCTTCTTCAATCGAATTGTCAACTTGTGGAATGGGCTTCCCCGAAACGTTATAGACTGCATCACCGTTGATTCATTTAAACTCCGCCTAGACAAATATCTCGCATCAAACCCGCGACTGACTGCGTTTGTAAATGAATAACTTTATTTTATCCCCCCCTCAGTTACTAACCCATCTGTCCCCTACTAACTTCCTAATCCTGCCACGGACCTTAGTTCCAGGGCAGTAATTTGCTTTCCAATGTTCCCTTACCCACTCTAAACCACTGTTTGGACACTTGATCCTCAGTGTTTTGGAGGACAAGCAACCTAGAAGGGTCACTAGATCTGTTGTTGCTTGATTTCCTTTGTACTCCTTTGTACAACAAACAAACACACAATCATCACAACAAACAAACTCACACCACACACAACCACATGTATATAATCACAATACACACACATACACACCTCATCACAACAAACAAACACACTATCATCACAACAAACAAACTCACACCACACACAACCACATGTATATAATCACAATACACACACATACACACACACACACACTATCATCACAACAAACAAATTCACACCACACACAACCATATGTAAATAATCACAACACACACACATACACACCTCATCACAACAAACAAACACACTATCATCACAACAAACAAACTCACACCACACACAACCACATGTATATAATCACAATACACACACATACACACCTCATCACAACAAACAAACACACTATCATCACAACAAACAAACTCACACACACACAATAACATGTATATAATCACAATACACACACATACACACCTCATCACAACAAACAAACACACTATCATCACAACAAACAAACTCACACCACACACAACCACATGTATATAATCACAATACACACACATACACACCTCATCACAACAAACAAACACACTATCATCACAAAAAAAAAACTCACACCACACACAACCACATGTATATAATCACAATACACACACATACACACCTCATCACAACAAACAAACACACTATCATCACAACAAACAAACTCACACCACACACAACCACATGTATATAATCACAATACACACACATACACACCTTATCACAACAAACAAACAAACACACACACACACACACACACATCACAACAAACAAACACACACACACACACATCACAACAAACACACACACACACACATCACAACA
>CM064575.1:81766708-81794208 GCA_032716605.1 Paralithodes platypus | reverse complement strand
CGAAACGTCTTAAAATTGACATACATGGGCCTAAAGGTATTAAAACCGCCAAAGTAATGGGTAGAACGTTTTAAAATCTCAAAAACTAACGGGGCTAAGCCAATGAGGAGAAGGGGGACCAGAACAAAAAATCCTCAAGTGAAAATCTCCCCTGCCTATGTTATGGCTATGACCTCTACTTATGAAGCACTGATATAGTATTATGTTCGTTGGACAAACAAATTAAAATATATAATAATAATAATAAGAAGAAGAAGAATAAGAAGAATAAGAAGAATAAGAAGAAGAAGAAGAAGAAGAAGAAGAAGAAGAAGAAGAAGAAGAAGAAGAAGCAGAAGAAGAAGAGGAAGAAAATAAGAAAAATAAGAACAATGATAATAATAATACAAATAATACAAATAATAATAATAATAATTATAATGATAAATAATAGTAATATACTGTATAACAATAATAATCAAGATCAAGAAGATAATAATAATAATGATAATTATGATAATGGTGGTAACTATCATAACAACACAAGGATTTCACCACCTTCCGTCTTCCATTGAGTCAGGTAGGATCATTAATACTACCCCCCCGACGTGTCATGTCATTTCCCAGGACGAACGACATTACAACTCCACCGAATCCCTTCCCGTCCACTTAGTATCATTAACACTATCTACACGCGATCTAGTCCTGCATTTTGCCTGCATTACGACTGTGCTGATACGCGTGCCCGGATAAGAGAAAGGTTTCATGAGGATATTAATTCAAGTTAAAGAGCTCCCTAGGGTGTGGGATGGCCTTGATCGTCCTGGGAGACAACAGGACCGCTTGGAGACCTCCGACACTGTTTGTTTACATCCGTCGCCATGGTCGCCCCGCGTTCGGCCGCTTGACTAGGGCTTCCGCTTAGCACCCTCGCGCATTCCAA
Source organism: Paralithodes platypus (assembly GCA_032716605.1). Classification (NCBI taxonomy): domain Eukaryota; kingdom Metazoa; phylum Arthropoda; class Malacostraca; order Decapoda; family Lithodidae; genus Paralithodes; species Paralithodes platypus. The sequence continues at coordinate 81,793,286 of CM064575.1, read as the reverse complement.
CAACCTTAAGATTCCCAGTGTCCAAACCACGCTCGAATAAGTTACCCGAGTGACAGAAAGGTATGGACATGCCGGGGTTGGGTATGATAGCTCGGAATGTACGGAAATCGAGGTCAGCTGGTATTAGATATTACAACAAAACACTAAACTATAGCCTAGGTGAGGGGAATCGGACACGCGTGGAAATGGTGACTGACACACGCTGCCCACACGGCATGACAGGAAGGGTTGGTGGTGGGTTGGCAGCTAACTTAATCTCTAAATCTTTACACAATTTTCAGAAACATGTGAAGTAAGAAGCGCAAATTTATAGAAGTAAATAATTATAATAGTTTACACTTCCAATAGTAACCGTCTTGTAAACTAATATCCGGGGAATGAATATGTATATATACTGTATATATATATACTGTATACCCGGTATATATATATATATATATACTGTATACCCGGTATATATATATATATATATATATAAAATGTAAAAATATATTCAATATACAAAAAATATGTTTGTATCTTTTTATTTACGACCAATAAAGGGAAAGGTATATTGTTGTATCATTGTTAAAATAAGTAGATACCCAAACTGAATACACACGTAAGTATGTATGTATGTATGGATGCATGTATGAATGTACTGTATGTACTTCAGAGATACAAAACAAACTATAGGGGCACACGGTAGAGCACATACCTCCGCCTATAATCGCTTTGTCACTAAATAAACTTAAATGCACAATAATTCCACCAATGTGACATATGATTCTGATCACCTACTGTAAACTGAATCACTTCTTCCTTGGTGCATATCCTATCTGCCCGCCAAATTTGGTGATCATCGGTTCATAACTGTGTGAGATATATTGTTTACAGACAGACAAACAAACGGGGACGAAAACATTACCCCCGTCCTACTTTGCTACGGGGGGGAGGGTAAATAGAGTTCCGCCTGTATCCCCGGTGCCAAATACAGGTTGAACGACCGTTACTCAAAATTTTCCGTGCCCACAGTCCATTGGCGGGGTTATATAGTGTGTTTCCAGGAAAGGATAAATAATGGCGGTGGGGGGAAAACTGAATATAGTTACTGGAACACATTTACCTTTTCTGACTCTTAAAGGGGTGTTTCTTTTGGATCCCTTTTGGACTATATTTAATCGTCAGACATCTTTCCTTTTGCTTCAGACTGTACTTGAGTGGAGTGCAGCTTGAGTACACACACGTTCGTGAGTCTTAGTGTGTGTGTGTGTGTGTGTGTGTGTGTGTGGAGTGTAGCCTGAGTACACACATGTTCGTGAGTCTTACTGTGTGAGTTTATGAGTGTGCGTCGATAAGTACAATATATATATATATATATATATATATATATATATATATATATATATATATATATATATATATATATATATATATACAATATATATATCGCATTACTGCTAAACGTGTGTATATCAGTGAAGCAATATGATACATACAAAATATATAACAATAATAAAATATAGTAAAACACATACACACAGACACTATATTTCAACATACACACACAAACTCACTACGTAGGCACACCAAAGCACACAAACATGGCAACATACATATACAGAACACACACACACACACACACGGTCGCCATGTGTTGGTGTGTAGTCTTAGAAACGTGAGTTGTGTAGTGTGTGTATGTTCTCTCTCTCTCTCTCTCTCTCAGTCACTGACTCTCTGCCAGATTCACTTGAGGCAACATTAATTAACCCTCTCAGTACCGGTGACGTTCTTTTTATTGCACTCGGACAAGTATTAGACGAGTATATTCAGCTTAGGAGGAACATATACTAATTCAAATGCTATAAACTATATCAAGTAATCCATTTAGCTACCCTATATCCTTCCCAAGCTTCATAAAATCATCAAACATATAGCTAGAATATATAAATTCCTATTCATATCACCAACCCACCAATTAACGTACATATCAACCTAATTAATTAAATCAACGAAACTAATGAATACATGAGGTACTCCAAGGATTCGAACCTAGGATACTCACACAGAAATTCCGCGCACTAACCACACGTCGCTGGTAAAGAAGGGGTTGATAGATTTAAATAGAGGGATGCCTATATTAATAAAGGACAACAAAGTTCATTCCCATTTTATTAAGGAAGTTTCAATAATCAATAACAAGATAGAAACACACTCACACTCGCACACCAAACTTGTCGGGAATTAGACAGTTGGCCATATAAGTCGTGTCGCCGCTGTCATTACGTTTTACTCGCTGTGTGCTGTATTAATGTCTGTCAGATGTTGAATAAGGTGTGTAAAGATAGGAACATGTTTGTATATCTCACTCGGTATGATGATTTAAACAGATAGTGCTGATACCACTTATTGATCGAAATATACTTGGTGCAGCGCCATTACTTATTTGGCCGATTGTACAGTCGGGCTAATAAGTGATATCTCGGCACCAATTATGTTATGATCAATAATTGGTATCAGCAATATCTAAGCTTCATTTCTACATATCGAGTGAAATAATTATACAAACATGTTCCTACACTTACCCACCCTATCCAACATCTGACAGACATTAATACAGCACAGAGCAAGCCAAACGTAATGCCAGCTGGGACATGACTTATTTGGCCGACCGTACAGTCACACATATAAATTCGTGGACCCCTTTATATTTGTCTGTATGCAATTATAACTATCTGGATTGATTTTCGGATGGAACTTGCTTTTCAATAAATAGTATACATAATTTTGTAGTTTATGTACAGACAATTATTATATACATAAATTTGCTTCCAGAGATATACTTCCATAATTAGAAATAGATGAGGTCCACGAATTTGTCTTGAGGGATTGTACAGTGACGATCAGGAACACATGATAACCTGTTAAGGGGAGATAGGTCGTTTTTTCTGGGCCCCCTTCTTTATCATGCTTAGCCCCATTAGTGTTCATATTTTAAGACGTTTGGCCCATTAGTTTGGCGATTTTAAGACCTGTAATCCCATTTCTTTATAAATATTAAGATCTATCGTACAATTTAGGTTTCGAAGTTATTTCTGGCGAGCAATATCGAGCCTGTATTAAAGTAATAACCGGTCTTTGGCCGGAACAATATTCTATCGAATAATGTACGCATTTATATTAATTTGACGATACAAGATAACCAGGCTACCAGATGCATGTTTTCATAAAAGAACGAGAAACAAAGTCCACGGAAATTGCACTCCTGTGTTGGATACCGGTAGTAATAATAATAATAATAATAATAATAATAATAATAATAATAATAATAATAATAATAATAATAATAATAATAATAATAATAATAATAACAATAATAATAATAAAAACAAACAAAATATAAAAAACAAATGGGGAATGGGCCTGAATGAATAGAATAGAATAGAATATAATTTTGGACTCTGATATAGTGACCAGACTACTCGCGTTCACCTCCTGGGCAAGCAAGCAGTTACGGTGGTCACTTTTACTGCAGGTCGATAATATATAAGTGTGAATCTAGGTCGACTATACTAGTACATCTATTGACCCACTTATTGTACTTACTTTGACCCCTGTGTGTGTGTGTGTGTGTGTGTGTGTGTGTGTGTGTGTGTGTGTGTGTGTGTGTGTGTGTGTGTGTGTGTGTGTGTTTACCTATTTACCTATTTGTAGTTTACAGGAATTGAGCAGCGCTCGTGTTGTCCTGTCTGTGTGTGTGTTGTGTGTGTGTGTGTGTGTTGTGTGTGTGTGTGTGTGGTGTGTGTTGTGTGTGTGTGTTTATTTGTAATCTATACAGGCCTGCACGTACTCTCTGTTTCTGAGAATACATTCTCAATCCATATATCTACATTATATATATACTGTATATACATTATATATATATATATATATATATATATATATATATATATATATATATATATATACTGTATATATATATATATATATATATATATATATATAAATATATATATATATATATATATATATATATATATATATATATATATATATTATATATGTGTGTGACTCATTTTGACAGTTCATTCAGTCTTATATTAGACGATTTTATTTAGATTAGGAAGTGTGTATGGACGTCAGGGGGTATAATTGATATATTGTATACCCTTTCGATGCCCACAGATCCTTCCTCAGTTGTAAAAAATCGTCTAATGCTAGCCAGAATAAACTGTCTATATAGGTCACAATTTTCAAGGGGTATACTGTACAATTGACTACGTGCGAGTTTCGTGCTATAAGGAAGTTGGAGTTGTAGGCATCGATATTGAGCAGAATTAGCCGCTAAAATACGGTTGTAGTACATATATAAATACATAAAAAACCCAATTCAACCTACTTTTTAGTAATCATAAACCTACATTATTTTTGCATTTCTATTTACTATCGATGTCTACAGCTCCAACTTCCTTATAGCCTGAAACTCGCAAGGGGTCAATTGAATGCAGTATTCATATTTCCTGTATATTCCCCTTTCTGTACCGGTGACATCCTTTTCATTTGTTATTGACAACTATCAGACGATTTCATTCAGCTTAGGAAGTATGTCTACCAATTCAAAGGCTACAAACTATCTCACTTGATCCGTGTAGCTACCACATATCCTTCCTAAGCTTCATAAAATCGTCTAAATGTAGCAAAAATAAAATTGAAAAGACGTCTCCGGTACAGAAGGAGTTAACCTACATATAAAGTAACATCAAAACATTGGGTCCCACATTCATAAAGTACTTTTTTTTTTATTTGCCATCGATTTAAGAAAATATTACTCATCAAAATTTAGTATAATCTTGAATCATTGAATGCTACTCCTAAACAATTTTTGAGCAAAATCTTGAACGCGTGAGAATTATTTTCAAAATCAATTGGGCTAAACATGAGGGAGGAGTCAAGAAAACACATTTACAAATATATCATCACACGCACAATTACAATCACTATTACACCAAAGTATCACATTCATATATTTATTTAAGGCATCACATTAACCCTTTCAGTACCGGTGCCGTGCTTTTATCTTTAATCTGGCTACTATTAGACGATTTTATTCGGTTTAAAAAGAGCCTCCAGCAAATAACAGGCTTCGAACTATCTCACTTAGCTATTTTTACTACCACAGATCCTTCTTAAACTGCACAAAATCGTCTAAATATAGCAAACATAAAATAGAAAAGACGTCGCCGGTACAGAAGGGGTTAATATACATACAGTAAGGCACTCTGTTAACATGGGGGCTAAACATGAAGGAGAAGGGGGTCCAGACAAAAAACACAAATATAAAAATCATCACATGCACTATTACAATCCCGTACATTAAATTATCACGTTAATTTGATTATTTAAGGCATCTCGTTGGCATACAGTATATAAGGCACTATGTTACCGTGGAGTCTAAACATGAGGGAGAAGGGGGTCCAGAAATCACCTCTATACATTTATCAACACACGCACTATCACAATCCCGTACATCAAAGTATTACATTAATTTGTTTATTTAAGGCATCACGTTGGTATACTGTATATACTATAAGGCACTATGTTACCGTGGAGTCTAAACATGATGTAATGCCCTTGCAAAAATCCCGCCATCCAAATACTCTGCTACCCGAGTTGACGTTTGGGATAGTGTAAAATAGTCATGATGGCGAAGTCTAAGAAACCCATCACGTGATGATATCCACGAGACTATCAACCTGGTTCTTTCAAGAACTAAGGTTACTAACCTATTAACGTCCGAGGTGGCAGAGTGGGTTAGCACGCGGACCTGGGGTGACCAGACCTACTGAGGTCACTAACCACGGTTCGAATCCCCGCGCCGGCTGGAGATTTTCGGGGGGTTAAATTCTGTTCGTTCACCCGACATTTCACTGGTGGCAGCGGTGGGAAGGGCATTACACATGAGGTTATCACCATCTATCATCACTATCTTCTTTTCTCCATATTTGTCTTTACTCAGCCTTATTCTTATTTTCTTTGTCTCCTTACTTTCTTATTTTCCTTATTTTTCTAATTTTTTATTATCTTTTCCTCTTTTGTTTCCTTTACTCAGTTATAATCTTATTTTCTTTTTCTCCTTATTATTCTTAGTTTTTCTTATTTTGTTTTCCTCTTTTGTTTCCTTTACTTAGTTATATTCTTATTTTCATTTTCTCTTATTTTCATATTTTCCTTATTTTTCTCGTTCATATTTTGTTTTCCTCGATTGTTTCCTTTAACACTCCTCGAGCGGCTAGGTTAATAACTTCTACTACCAGCCCAGCGGGCATATTTACCCTAAATGAGCTTCATTCCATGCTCTTTTTCATGCATAAACAAGAGCCAGAGCGTAAATACAATTATGTATCCGTGAAAGGGCGGGCGTTAATTGAGCTTTCCAATGACACCTGAACCATCCTTCTACGATCACGGGTTGTCTTGCAACGATCGTGCAACACGAAGGAAAAATCCATAAAATACGGTAATTTCCTGACATATTTCCCTGTCTAGGGAGGCAGTGAGTGTGGATGTGTGTGGAGGTGGGGCCAGTCGCGGCGCGGGAGCCGTGCCGAACGGTCAGAGCCAACCTACGCTCCCACTCTCGGACTCTCTCTCAGAGCCAATTATGTGCTCAACATCGCATTGGACTTAAGTCGGGCCCCGCCATTTAGTCCTTGGTTCTCTTGACCGCCTTAAGTCGGGCCCCGATAGACAAGGGTTAAAGCCATATTCTTTTATGTCTCATTATTATTTTCATTTGTTTTTATTTTTCTCATTCTTATTTTGTTTTCCTCGTTTGTTTCCTTTACTCAACCATATTCTTATTTTATTTTTCTCCTTATTACTTGTATTATTCTTATTTTTCTCATTCTAGAAATACGTATTGGATCTTGAAAGGGTTAAGCTCCCCCTCACCTTTTGTTTATCTTTTTCTCCCTCTCTCTTTGGCTTGTATCCATTCGGCCCCATTCAGCCTACTGGTTTAAGATGTTTACTCCCATCCAGGTGTCAATATTTTCCTGACGAGCAGTAGCGAGCCAGCATATAAATATTTTTGTTTTGACAGCAACCTAAATTTGTACATTTTTCGATAGAAAAATGGCTACGGCGAAGCCGGATTTCTCCATACAATGCTGGCTCGCTATCGCTCGCCAGAAAGAAATCAACACCTGGATGGTGATAAATGTCTTAAAACAGTTGGCTGAATGGGGCCGAATGGATACAAGCCAGAGAAAGAGAGAAAAGGAGAGAAAGAGAAAAAAAAGCAGGTGACCCCCCCTTAAGCTCCTCCTCCACCTCCCCCTTCAAGCAACAACTCCAGCTCCCCCAAGGTCGGACTGGGTGACCTCAAGCGTGACCTCCTGTTAGCCCGGGTCACACTGGCCGAGGTGAACAGTCGCTGGAGGTCAAGAGAGGTCATACTCATGTCAGGGTGGGCGGCAGTTGAGTCGACATAGGTCATACTAGACATGGGAAGGGCTATGGCTTGGGCGGGCATACTTGGTTGGATCAGGGAGCTCATACTTCGATTAGGAAGGGAGGTCATACTTGGATTAGGAAGAGTAGTTGCTTGAGAGGTCATACTTGGATTAGGAAGAGTCGCTGGTTGGGAGGTCATACTTGGATTAGGAAGGGAGGTCATACTTGGATTAGGAAGGGAGGTCATACTTGGATTAGGAAGGGAGGTCATACTTGGATTAGGAAGGGAGGTCAAACTTGGTTGGGTCAGGGAGGTCATACTTGACATGGGAAGGGCTATGGCTTGGGAGGGCATACTTGGTTGGGTCAGGGAGCTCACACTTGGATTAAGAAAGGAGGTCATACTAGGATTAGGAAGGGAGGTCATACTTGAAATAGGAAGAGTCGTTGCTTGGGAGGTCATACTTGGATTAGGAAGGGAGGTCATACTTGGATTAGGAAGGGAGGTCATACTTGCATTAGGAAGGGACGTCATACTTGGATTAGGCAGGGAGGTCATTCTTGGATTAGGAAGGGAGGTCACACTTGGCTTAGGAAGGGAGGTCATACTTAGATTAGGAAGAGTAGTTGCTTGGGAGGTCATACTTGGATTAGGAAGGGAGGTCATGCTTGGATTAGGAAGGGAGGTCATACTTGGATTAGGAAGAGTCATTGCTTGTGAGGTCATACTTGGATTAGTAAAGGTCATACTTGGATTAGGAAGGGAGGTCACACTTGGATTAGGAAGAGTCATTGTTTGGGAGGTCATACTTGGATTACGAAGGGAAGTCATATTTATATCAGGATAGGTTTTGATCGGTTCGGCATAGGTCATACTAGCCATAGAAGGGTTTGTGGCTTGGGAGATCATACTAGGGTTTAGAACAATGGATTCCCAGAACATACTAGGGGGCGTGTTGATCATACTATGATTAAGAGTGGGGGTCATACTAAGGTCAGAGTATGTTGCCCTAGAGTCAGCATAGGTCATAGATTGGGAGGTCACACTTCCTTGGGTCATAGAGGTCACACTTGGATTAGTAAGGGTGACACTTGAAGTATTATTTGTCCATTGGGAGGTCATACTTGCTTGGGTCATCGAGGTCACACTTGGATTAGTAAGGGTGACACTAGAGGGTGCACTTGAAGTATTGTTTATCGATTGGGAGGTCATACTTGCTTGGGTCATAGAGGTCACACTTGGATTAGTAAGGGTGACACTAGAGGTTACACTTGAAGTATGACCAGCTACATGTGATCCACTGAGACTAACAATGTGGGATGTCATACTAGAATACTGGTGAGAGGCTGTAGCTGGGTTGTAACTAGACACACTTGTAGTAGGGTTCATACTAGCATCCCACAATTTGACAGTATGAGAGGCCATACTTGGATACAGAAGTGTCACATTTGCTGATGTCACACTTGAAGTATTATTAGTGATCATATTTGAAGTAGTAGGAGAAGATGTTGCGCTTGAAGTATCATAGGTTGGATTCACACTTGGCTTGTTGCGAGATAAGGTCACACTTGGAGTAGGATTAGTCACACTTGAAGTAGGTACAGTCACACTTGAAGTAGCATAAGTCACACTTGAAGTAGCATGAATCACACTTGAAGTAACATGAGTCACACTTGAAGTAGCATGAATCATACTTGAAGTAGGATGGGTCACACTTGAAGTAGGATGGGTCACACTTGAAGTAGGATGAATCACACTTGCAGGAGTCATATTTGCACCATACACATTAACAATATGGGAGGCCATACTAGGATACATATGGGTCACATTTGAAGTAGGATGAGCCACACTTGAAATAGGGTGAAGTATACCTGAAGTAGGATGAGCCACACTTGGTATAGGATGAGCCACACTTGAAGTAGCATTAGCCACACTTGAAGTAGGATGAGTCATATTTGAATTAGAATGAGTCACACTTGAATTAGAACGAGTCTTACTGGAAGTCATACTTGCATCCCACAAATTAACAACATGAGCGGCCATACTAGGATACAAATGGGTCACATTAGTTGAGGTCACACTTGGAGTATTATTATCAGAGGTCACACTTTGAGCATTACGAGTAGATGTCACACTTGGAGTATGATAATCAGAGGTCACACTTTGAGCATTATGAGTAATAGATGTCACACTTGGAGTATGTCTATCAGAGGTCACACCAGTGCCAATATGAGTCAATATCACACTTTGATTCTTGTGAGGAGAGGTTAAATTATGAGTATTAGGAATCGAGGCCCCACTTTGGTTGTCAGTATGAGAGGTCACACTTGATGTACAAAGAGTAGATGTCACACTCGAAGCCCTCATCACACTAACTACATGAGCAGCCATACTGGGATACCTCTGCACTACATTAAGAGAGGTCACACTCGAGTTTGAAGAGAAGGGAATTGATGAGGAGGTTGAATCTGGGTTGACAGTTGGAGGTAAAGAGGTTGACTTTGGGTTGACATTTGGAGATGAGGTTGATTTGAGGTTGATATTCGGTGAAGAGGTTACGTTTCGGTTGAAATTTGGTGGAGGAGAGGTTGAATTTGTATTTAAATTTAATGACGGGGTGGGATTAGGGTAACAAGTTGATGCGGAAGTTGATCCCAAGTTGAAATTGGATGATGAGATTGAAAGTGGCTTGAGTTTTGCGGTTGGGGCGCTTGAGTTTGGTTTGGAATCAGGCGACGAGGAGATTGCTCTTGGGTTGAAGGGCAGAGGCATAGCGGTCCCCGGCATCTTGGATATCGGTAGTCCTCCCTCTCCGGCCGGTTGCCAGAGGGGCGTGGATGGACAGTCTCGCTTGAAGGCGGGTTTGTCTTGTTCGGTGGCAGGTGATGACGAACATTCAGTTAACCCCTTCCCCGAGTCTGTGTCCTCGCTTGATTGCTTCGGTTGTACTGGTATGGTTGTTTCTGATTGATAGGTGTGATTGCTTCGGTTGTCTTGACTTGGTTGCGCTTGGTTCATGGGAGGTGTTTTGGCCGGTTGTCCTGGCTTGGTTGTTTCTGGTTCATGGGAGGTGTTTTGGTCTTGGTTGAATTCCGGTTGAGGGGTTGTAAACAGAGGCATTAGACTAATACTCTTGGCTGAGGAGGGTTGGCTTGGTTGACTTTGTTTGGTTGAACCTGGGCGAGGGATAGTTTCATTAGTCTCATGGATGATTTCTGGTTGAGGAGTAGTAAACAGAGGCATTAGACCCATACTTTTGGCTGAGGAGGGTTGGCTTGGTTGACTACGATTGGCTGAGATTGAATTATGCAAAATTCCATCGATTTTGCCTGGTTGATTTTGGTTGACATTTGGTTGCGGGCTAGAGAACAGTGGCATCAGCTCACCCATACTCTCGGCTGAAGATGGTCGACTTGGTTGATTACGCTTGAATGCTGCTGAATGTGAAAGGTTTTCACCTTTCTTGGCTGATTGTTCTTGGTTGACTTTAGGTTGAGGGCTAGAAAACAACAGCATCATATCACCCAAGCTGGTTGATGATGGTCGATTTGCTTGTTTACGCTTGGATGAGGCTAAACTAGTAGTATTTTCATCACCATTGCTCAGATCATGGTTGACTTTTGATTGAGGGGTAGAGAACAACGGCAACATATAACCCAAGCTGGTTGATGGTGGTCGACTTGATTGATTAATATTCATGGGTGACTTAAGTTGCGGCATTGGAGACTGCTGCTTCCTATCACCCATTCTGTTTGCTGTGGATGGTCGACTTGGTTTACTATCCATGGGTGACTTCGGATGACTATTGGATCCAGGGACTGATTCCGGTTGAGGGGAGGCGAACATTAACCCTGAATCCTCTATAATCTGGGTTGGTGACAATGCTGCTGAAGGCTGTCGTAATGGCTTGGCAGAAATTGGTGGACTGCTGTTACTGACATTTGGTTGTGGCGTTGAAAATAGTGGCACCAGATTCCTAAAATAACTTGTGTTAGAAAGTGTTGACGACTGACGTGTTGTTTGGTTTGATGTCAGCTGATTTGTTGTTTCTCTTCCTGAATTTTGTTGAACAGCTTCCAAAGCTTTCCTATTGCCTTCATTTGGTTGTGGGGTTAAAAACAGAGAATTAAGATCCTCTACTGAATCAGCTACCTCGGAACGCTGACGAATTACGTGACTCGAATTCGGGTGACCACTATTACTAAAATTTGGTTGTGGGGTTGAAAAAAGTGGCACTATATCCCCAAAAGCACTAGTATTTGAAGAAGCTGATGGCTGACGAGTAGCTTGGTTTGAATTTAGTTGATGCGGTGTACCTTCTACGCCTTTTCTATTTGGTTGAACACTGTCATCGCTTTCCGGATTTGGTTGTGGGGTTTGAAATAGAGAACCAAGATCTTCCATCGAATCGGCTATCTCTAAACGCTGGCGAATTACATGGCTCGAATTTGGTTGACCAATTGCTTCCTGTTCACTATTTGGTAGAGGGGTTTTAAACACTTTGGTCAAATCACCAAAATACATGGATGAGGATGCAGTTGATGAGGGCCAAAAAGACCCATCGGTAGCCAACTTTGATTGATCACTACTTTGATCTTGAGTACTTGGCTGAGGGGAAACATTATGCACTACTTCGTTCAATGAAGTTTGACTTGGTTGATTTTTCTCTGGTGACGAATTTCGTTCATCCTTTGACAACTGACATATTTGAGAGGATGATCGGCTTTGTTGATGCTCCTCTACAGGCAATTTTGGTTGACTGGTTAATGCACGACTCGGCTGAGGGGTCATAAACATTAAATCAATATTCTCAAACATCATGGTTGAGGAAGGACGAGTGTTGGATATTCCTAAAGTTGATTCTAATTGACTGCCTGATGCTTTTTGCTGCAATTCACCTGCTGGTTGAGGAGTTGAAATATGTGAACCCGTATTATGTTGCATTTCATTTGACTGAGGTTGAATATCTCCTGGTGGAGGTGTTAAAAAGAGTGATCCCATATTTTTGTACATTTCGCTTGTAGTTGGTCGGGTAGTTGGTAGTCTCCTAATTGATGCGAAAGGTAGGGGAGGCAATGCACGATACATCTTCGTTGTCGCGGATTTGCTACTTGGCTTCGTATTGCTTGATTTGGGATGGTTTTCAGGTTGTTGAGACACAAACATTGCACACATGCTTTCAAACATCTTAGAGGAAGTTGATTCCATCTCCGTTGGTTCTGGGCCATCAGATCTTGAATTTGATTGACTCCTCAGCTCTTCATTTGGATTAGATACGGCTGGAGTTAATGGTATCTCTATCATCTCAGTTTCAACAGCAGATTGAGCAAAGTGTGAGTTTGGAAGCTCAAGGTTTGATTTTGTTTGATCATGTTTTGTTATTAGTTGAATTGGATTAGAACTTGATTGATCTGTAATTGAATTCCATTGCTCAAAGATTGAATTTGGTTGAACATGGATTGAATCTGACTGAGTTGGGCTTAAAATTGGTTGACCATGAACTGACTTTGGTTGATCAGCGCCTGGAATTAGTTCACCAGTGGCAGAATTCGGTTGATCAAGCCCTGAATTTGTTGGCTGATCAGGGTTTGCATTAATAGAACTTAAATTAGATTGATCAGGGAGTGAATTTTGTTGCTCTGGATTTGAAACTGCCTGATCAGGATCCGCATTCGGCAGATCGGTGTTGATATTCTCTTCTAGGAGGTTCAAGTTCCCAGGCCTTGAATCATTCACCATCAAATCGTCTGTTGGAATGCTTAAGAAAAGACTGGAGCCCACAGACTGGTGGGTTGAATTCAGAGACATTCCTAAACCTGGTTTGGTTAGTAATGGTTCATCCGCTTCATATATGTGCGTTTTGTTTGGTTCAGTTGCCTCATTAGCAAGGGATTTGATAGGTTCAGTTCCTAGTGGTTCGTTTGCTTCATTCGTCTGTGGTTTACTTGATTCTGTCGGTAATGAAGCAGCTGGTTCAAGAGAAAGGCCTTTGATAGGTTCATTTAATATCAGTTTGCCTGTTTCATTTGAGTGAGTCTTGCTTAGTTCAACTGCTTCATTTGCATCGGCATCAGCTTGTTGATCCAAACGAACCTCACTATGTAGGTTCGAATCAGTCTCGCTAGGTTGGCTGGTGGACTTCGGTAGCTTGGCGGATAGTGGATGGAGATCTATCATAGGCAGACTAAACGATGCCTGTTTATATGTGGATGGTTCGCTATCCTTCTCTGGTATGATAGGGGGTGAATCTCCTACCACACTTGTTGATGCTTGTTTATCCGAAGATGGACCACTATCTTTTTCTGTTGATGTATGTGATGAAGCTTCTATGATTGGTGCAGCAGCAGTTGAAGTTTCAGTTTTCATCATCTCAAGAGGTGAAGTTTCTCTGATTATAGAAGTTTCCTTGGCTGGTGTAGATTTGCTGTTCACAAGAAGAACAGATGAAACTATGTCTTCTCTGATAGGTGATGTATCCTTGGCTAGTTTTGCTTCATGCTTCATAGGGGTAACTGGCGAAACTTCTCTGATAGCCGACACTGCTTCAGGTGGTGTAGATTCGCTGTTAATCGAAGTAACAGGGAAAACTTCTCTAATCACTGACGTTTCCGCAACTGGTAATGTTTCATAGTTCATCAAAGTACCAGTAGCTGATGAAACTTCTCTGACTAGCGCAGTTTCAGGCTTCAACGTTGCAACTGTTGAAACTTCTCTTGCTGGTAACACTTTCTGGGTTGGCGAAGTTTCATGTTTCATTAAATTAACTGGTGAAACTGCTCTGATTGGTGAAGTTTCAGTTTTCACTATAGTAACTGGTGAAGTTTCTCTGACTGTTGGTGTATCTTCAGCTGGTAAAGTTTCATTCTTCACTGGATTAATGGGTGAAACGTCTTGGATTGGTAATTTCTCCTTGAATTCTGTTGTTTCAGTGCTCATCAAAGTATTAGGTTCAACTACTCTGATTGGTGATTCTGTCTCAGTTGGTGTAGTGTCAGTTTCCATCAAAGCAACTGGTGAAGCTTCGCTGATTGGTGGAATTTCTGTCACTGGCTTTGGTACTTCAGTTGTCATGGTGACTGGGGAAGCTTTTGTGTTTATCATTTGGACTGGTGAAGCTTCTCTGACTGGTGAAGCTTTATTGTTCATTAGTGTGACTGGTGAAGCTTCTCTGACTGGTGAAGCTGTATTGTTCATTAGTGTGACTGGGGAAGCTTCTCTGACTGGTGAAGCTGTATTGTTCATTAGTGTGACTGGGGAAGCTTCTCTGACTGGTGAAGCTGTATTGTTCATTAGTGTGACTGGGGAAGCTTCTCTGACTGGTGAAGCTGTATTGTTCATTAGTGTGACTGGGGAAGCTTCTCTGACTGGTGAAGCTGTATTGTTCCTAAGAGTGACTGGTGAAGCTTCTCTGACTGGTGAAGCTTGTCTCATTGGTGAAGGTTCATTATTCATGGTGATTGGTGAAGCTTCTTTGACAATTGAACCTTCTATATTAGGTTCATTTTCTTTATTATCCATCATTAAAGTTACTGGTGAAGATACTCTGATTGTCTGGCTTTCACCATCCTCGAGAGGCTGACTGGGTTCATTATCCATCAAATTGACTGGTGAACTTTGAGTCACTGGTTCACCCTCTTCACCGATTGGTAGACTTTCTTCATTATTCATTTCCTGGACTGGCGAACTTTCCTCTTCTAAACCATTTTCATTATCAGCCTTCAGAGTAATTGTTGATTCTTCTTTAACTGGTTTGCTTTCTTCACCAGCTGTAAATGTCCCTTCGTTATCTATCCCACGAACCGGTGAACTATCCTTGTCTGAATCACTTACTTTATCTACATTACCTTTATCAACCATTAGAGTTACGGGTGATTCTCCCGTAACTGGTTCGCTTGAATTGCTTTCCTCTCCAACTGTCGATTTCCTTTCGTCATTCATCTCTTGGACCGGTGGATCTTCCTTGTATGAATCTCTTCCTTTATCAACCCTCAAAATAGCGGGTGATTCTCCCTTATTTGGTTCGCATATACCGCTTCTCTCTTCAACAGTTAATCTACCTTTGTTATTCCCCTCTTGGCCTAGTAAACCTTCCTTGTCAAAAGCATTATGTTCTTCAGCCATTAAAGTAATTGGAACTGTTTCGCTTTCCTCTCTGACTGTCGATCCAATTGTGTTATTCACCTCTTGGATTGGCGGTGCATCGCTAACTGCTTCACTTCCTCCACTCATTAAGGCAACTGTTGAAAGTGCTGCAGCCGGTGCTATCATAGGCAGTGCTGTCATTGCGGCCTTTAGTATTTGTTCCTTTATGTTTTGAGTAGCTTCAGAGTTTTCAGCTGGTGGCTTCGAGACATGCTTCGAGTCAGAGACATTATTATCTTCAAGTCCTACTCTGATTTTTTCAGTTATGCTTGCTTTATCATAATTTTCCGATTTTGTTTCGTCCTTATTTACATTCTTTGTTAGAGGTACGAGTCCTATATTATTACGTAGTGAATCATTGATTTCAGCTGAAGGCTTTGAATCAATGGCTTCATTCTCTTCACTCTTCCATTTGAGCTCAGTTTTATCAGGAATTTTGGTTGTTCTTCCTTCTTCTTCTTCTTGAATGTCTATTTTATCCTTCCTATCCCTTTCTATTCCTTCACCCTCAAGCCTACCTACTTTCTCATATTCCTTGTCATTTTCGTTCTCTCTTGGTTCCACAATACTCTCACTATCCTTTTCAATATCATCACCATCTCTAGCTTCCGCCTCATGGTCTCTGTCAGTCTTGTTTTTGTATTCAGTAACTGTATTCTTATTATCTCTCTCCTTTCCCATATCACCACCATCGCTAGTTTCCACCGCATGTTTGCTATCCATTTTCTCTTCGCTTTTAGTATTTACCTTGCTATCTCTTACATATTCCTCTCCAATATTCCCACCTTCTTTCTCTTCCCCATCACCCACATTATCTGTCTTCTCCTTACTGCCATCTTCTTCCTTGTCTCGTAACTCCATGTTCACCAGTTCCTCGACAACCCTCTCCAAAATTCGATCAACAATCTGCTTGGCACAAAGAGCGATATCATGGTCATATACAACGTTCCAAATATCTCTTTCATCTTCATGCCGCTTAACGGATGTCGAGTAGACGTTACTTCGTAGATCCGAGAACGCCTTTCCCATAGCTTGCGCGCTGTGATGATTGGCGATCTTTTTCAGCTCATAAGGTGCGGTAGTAAAAGAACTAATCTCTATATCTGGGGACTCTGGAGGATCTGAATCTATCAACACTTCTTCTTGGGCTTCTTTGTCATCGTGAGTAACTTGGATGGTTGGATTTGGTGGCGTTACTGCTGGTTCTGCAGCCTTCTTGGTCATGGCATTATTGAGGTCATCATACTTGACTTCTTCTTCTTTAGCGCATTCTTCAATGTTCTCCTGTGCTTTCTCTCCGCTTTCAATTAGTTCATGAGCATTTTCCCCTTCTTGTATTTCAGTTGCTTCCACTTGCTCTTCATCCCTCTCATCATTCGCCTTCACCATTGCATCTCTATTATTCTTAGTTTCACTTTCCTTTTCCATTTCCTTTGACCGGTTTGCATCCAATTCTGCATCTTTGGGTTCAGTGTGTCGATGAATGGTTACTGGCGGGTGAAGAGAGTTCACATCGTCGCTATCCAGGGAAATGAGGGTGGGCGTGAGGATGGGTGTCGGTGAGAGTACAAGTACAAGGTTAGATGGCTGTGGAGACGAAGGGGCTGTAATGAAGGGTGGAGTGCGAGAGTGGATAGAAGTAGCTGATGATGTGCGTATGGCAGGAGTGGATGTATGGATAGTGGTGAGTGCTGAGGTGGATTTGAGGAGTGCTGAAATTGGAGCAATAGAGGTTGGTAGATCAGGCTGTGAGATGTCAGGGGTACTGGTAATGGTCTTGGCAATGTCTGATTTGTGAAGGCTGTGAGTGGAGCTTGTGTTGGAGACTGATGGAGTAGGAGAAGCATCAGTAACAGCACTTTTATTTGTGATGTTAATTATTTCTTCATCTGAGTCCGAGAGCTCAAGGGCAGCAAGGGCATTGTCGAGGCGGGCAGTCAGGTTACCTAAATTAGGAGCAGCACTATAACGACTTGGAGGATGTCGATTCCTTTTTCGAGAGGCAGAAAGCTTTTCCGGTGTTGGCGTCAAGGAGCGAGGTGGTTTCTCTCCAGGAGATCGAAGAGGAATATCTGGCAGTCGAATGTGATGAGAAAGAGGAGCTTGAGGAGGAGCTGACAATTTTGTAGAGAGAGGTTTCCGAGGAGACGAGTTGGCAATCGGATGTAACGGTGTGGTGAGCCGAGGACCTGACAGTTCCCTCCGCTTCCTTGGAGGTCGATTGCCAGTCAGCCGCTGGATATGTTTCTGGTAAGCATTGTTAGCGCGGGCTGCTGGACGGAGAGGGTGCTGAATAATCTCAGCATGGATATGATTGTTAAGGCGTGGTGTGGTCCTGGGAGTGGGAGGTGTGCTGCCAGCTTGTGGAGGCGTACGCAGGCAGGGAAGACGACCACTACGACCCCGGGCGAACTTAATGGCCAAAGATCGAGCCAGAGAGGCAGGAAAGGCATCAAGCTTGCTAACATGCTCAGGGGAAACGTTGTCACTGCTGCTCCAGTCGGCCAGTTCCAACTCCAACCCTGCACCATCGTTCAGACCCACTGACTCCCAAGACCCATTTAGCAGCGAGCGAGGATGACCCATGTCTCTCGCAATAGTCTCCCTGTCTTCAGGTACCATCTCCCGAGGGTCAACCCATGCCTGTGTACGTCTCGTGGATGGGATCTTAGGGGGCGTGGTGGGCGGGGATGTGTGAGAGCGAGGCGTGTCTTCAGGTACTTCAAGCACTGTGTCCAACGGGCTCCCAGACTCCTGCACCGCCTTCTGCGGGGCAGAGACACACTGTCAGACCCCCGCCACATCACCACGCCTCTCCCACGCCCATCAACTTGCTCTCAACTATCATTCGCTAGGACTATGACACTAAGTAGCGTCACAGCGGATTTTCATCAGCAGACTACAGCCGTTACATACACTATACTGTAACTTCCTGCCAATTACCATGTCCAGGTACCATATCATGACTGCCACTGATCAAATATAGAATACAGTGTATGTCGCTAACTAGACTACAGCATATCAATACAAAAATGTTACTAGCTAACCGATAAGAAAACTTGTAGGCTAACTTGTCCATTTCATATTGTAAGCAATATATATGAAAAGGAAACAAAATAAATACTGTATACTGTAGTTGCAATGTGCGTAAACCCCTTCTGTACCGCGACTTCTTTTTAACTTTATTCTGACTACTATTGGATGATTTTATTCAGTTACAGAAGGGCCTCCAGCAACCAATAGGCATTCAATGATCTCACCTAACCCTTTTTACTACCACAGATCCTTCTTAAACTGCACAAAAACGACTAAATTTAGCTAGAATATAATATAGAAACGTCGCCGGTATAGAAGGGGTAAGATGGAATGACACAAACGATTTTTCCAAATCTTGAAAAACAAGTTACAGGTACTTTCTGGTAATATCCCGGGTTTTTTTTTCTTTTCATTGATATCGACAGCTTGATTGATAGGTAGATCAATGTTAACGGCTGAACTTAACTGAAGGAAATATGAATATAAAAGCTCTCCTTTAGTATTTCATGTACTATATGTGTGTCTGTGTAAGAGTGTGTGTGTGTGTGTGTGTAAGAGTGTGTGTGTGTGTGTGTGTAAGAGTGTTTGTGTAAGAGTGTGTGTGTGTGTGTGTGTGTGAGAGTGGGTGTGTGAGTGTGAGTGTATGTGTGCGTGCATAAGTGTGGGTTGGTATAATTATTATAGGCTACATACATATTACCTGAATAACTTTATATATATTTAACCCGTCCAATCCCAGCGACGGCTACTAGCCGTTAGTAGATAAGTCACTCCCCAGCCCCAGCAACGGCTAGGAGCCGTCAGCAATGTACTTTCCTTGTAACTGCCTGTATCAGGCTGTACCTAGTACCACGACCGTTTGAGCACTGCTCTCGATATGGCAACACTTCTCAGCTTATATAAAACCCACTGAAGGGTGGGAGAGCCAGTCTTCCTTCATCTCTTGAGGTGGAAGGTTGTTCTATATTGCCATTTTGGCCACATTTCTTGGGACTGGGTGGGACCTTTATTACTGTATCTTTCGGTACAGTAGGGGTCATTGAATATATAATATACCCTTCTTTGGCATTCCCAATAATACAACAGAATGCCTAATACTATAAATTACTTGATCCGCTAACATATATCTAGCTATTAACTAGTATCTAATATCTAAAATATATCTAACTTTTAACTAGTATCTAATATCTACATCAAATAATTCAATCTATATATTGTGTATTGGAGAGGCCTTTTTCATTCGTATTTGAAATTTCCTGTCCTACTTTTGTTTCCCTTTCTTCATATTAAACTCATTAGATGACCAAATATGAAACACAAACATATTAATAGACTCTCTCTCTCTCTCTCTCACACACACACATACATACACACACACACACACACACACACACGCACGCACGCACATAGACATAACCCATATATCACACTAGTCACATAAGAAAAACAGGAAAAAACCCACACACAATAAACGCACACAGAAACACAAACATAATGTAGACTTACAAGAATACACACACAATACACATACACACACGTAGAAACAGAGAGAGAGAGAGAGAGAGAGAGAGAGAGAGAGAGAGAGAGAGAGAGAGAGACTCACATATTAATATAATAATATATGGTAAAAAAAAATAGGGATTGGTGAATAGAATAAAAGATAGAAAGATATAGACATTAAATAAATAGATTTACAGATAAATAAATATCAAAGTAATAACAATAAAAAAGCACACACACACACACACAAAGCGAGAAACAAAACAAAAATGCACAAACAAAAAATGTATTACAAAACCATAAACAAAAGAACACCATACAAACCATTTACTACCTTTAATATAAGTGAAAAAAGACACGACAACTCCAAGCAGAAAGGTGACCCTATATAGTATATACTGCCCAGCTCTCTAACGAAGGAGTGAACCGCAATTAAACCATTTCACTTTTCATCATGCATTGTTCGTCCTTTTTACGGTGGAAAATTCTTCAAACTTTGTATGTCCAGACCTCAGTAACCTCAATTGTACTTGTTTTTATATTAAAGGACCAGACGCCAGAAATAATAAGTTGTTTATTGACAGTCCGTAGTCATTATCTCTCTCTCTCTCTCTCTCTCTCTCTCTCTCTCTCTCTCTCTCTCTCTCCTTCAACTTTTCTTTTCTATCGGGGATGCCATATCTACTAGAATTAAGTCCTGACCACCTCGTTTGGATCGTAAGGTCTGTGTGGCCAGTGTATATAATATTATGTAAATATGTGTAAATCTCTCTCCTAAGCATGAGGTCGGCCCGATTTACTATTTAGAAGAACCAGATCACGCAATGTATCCTTTACCTTCGAGTGCCCTTTTAGCGCGCGATGAAATCCTTTGGTGTTAGACGAAAAAAACAATCATTATGCTGAAGAACTAACTCGGGATAGTTCAATATGTCTTGCCTGTTAAACGAGTTTCCTAAATGTAATACAATATCGTCTATTTCTAGCAAGAATATATGACGTAACTGCTTGATGGGGTTATAAATATTGAAACGCTGGGAGCAGACACTGCGACGTTGTAGACCAGCAGGTCAGGGGCAGACCACCTCTAATTATTGACAAAACTCTAATACTAGTTTGTATTATTATTTGTGTCATTATTATTAATATATATACAGTATATATATTTATAGGAATAGTAAGACACCCGAGAACTGAGTATCGTTTCAGATTATACTGTATATAGGCTACAGTAAGCCACCTGCTACAAAACTACTATGACAACTATAAGGGATATAATTACTACCTCCTTACTGGCTTTAATATTTCTAGTAGCGCGAGTGTGATCGATGTGTAAACAGTCTTTTAGTGTTGTTCTTATTCTTCCCGATTATTATTTTCGTATCTCATTTTCTGTTCACCACCTCGCTCGCCCAGGTTGAAAGAGGCATTGTGTATACTACTTCTAAAACTAATAATAATAAAACCATTGACGATGAAAATGACGATTATGACGATGACAAAAACTCCAACAACAACAACAACAACAACAACAACTACTTTTATTACTCGCCCACACAAATAAAGATGCATGGATGTTATAGTCTCGTAGTAGTCAGTAGCTTTGCCGTACACTTGAGTATGCACGAATGTAGTGTAGACTTGTATATGTAAAGATTTGCCTTATATAAACATGCAAACAATGGGTCTCTCTTTTACTCTGCTTCCGAGACACTTAAGATATCTGCCGGTAACAGTACTATAGGTAACGCCAACGAATTTGACAATAATTATAACCCCTTAACTTTTCATAACTCGAAATGAATGAAAGCAATCGAGCTGACATTTCTATCATTTGGGAAGAGCTCACCAGGAAATAGGTGTGGAGATTTACAGCTAGTTTGGCCTTTTGAGTTATGAGATAGTTAAGGGGTCAAAATAATGGTCAAGTTCGTTGGCGCTACCTATAGTGTGACTCAAGGTATAGGAAGGTAGTAGTGGTACTCACATTATCGGTAAGGTGTATGGTCTCCGGGTACTCTGATATCAGGTACTCTGCGATGTCCTTGTGGCCGTGGAGTACTGCTTTGTGGAGGATACCCACACCCTGGTCAAAGATAATACACAACACATGGGTTAGATGTTAATTTGTTATTCTCTATTTACGTTTAAGGGAGGTATTCATTTTATCATTTATATATTGTTTCATCATGTTTTAAGTTTCCCGTTTAGACCTCCATCAAGCTTTAAAAAAACGCCCTCCAAGACCCTCCTTCAAGGTAAATTTGTACAATTTTCGGTAGAAAAATGTCCCGACCAAAGGTCGGTTCCTCTTAATTTACATGCTCGCTATCGCTCGCCAGTAAAAAATCGACACCTAAATTACACAAAAAGTCTAAATATTGACAAAGAAATGCCCATGCCCACACCCTGTTCAAAGAAAATACACAACACATGGGTTAGCGGAAGAAGAGGGGGTAAAATATACGAGGTTAGGGTGGTATTTTTTAGATGACCATAACATGAAGTGTGTACATTCTTGACAGTCGAAATGGGAAGGGGATATACAGTAGATAGGCAGACAAAAACAAATATTATATAGCCCATATTAATATATATATATATATATAAATGTGAGGGTCGATACAAACATAGGGATAAATAACAAACTATACATCAAGCCACCATCCAAATTCCGTCCCCCATACGATGTACTAACAGCCATGACTACTTGTTTTCGCTGTGAGAGAGACTACCGTAAATATCACCAGGCTCTAGATTAGATAACAAGTGGTCTCAAATGTCAAGGTTAAGTTGTCTCTTCCGCTACGAGGGAAAGGGATATGAAACTTTGATGACGGGGCCGAAGATAGGATCGTGTTGGTCTTAGTTTTTAGTATTTTCATTGGTGTTACTATTATATTATTATTATTAGCATTAGTATTATTTGCAGTAGTACTAGTACTAGTAGTAGTCGTAGGAGTAGTAGTAGTAATAGTAGTAGTAATGTATGAAAAATATTAAATAAAAATCAATGTAGTAGTAGTAATCCACGATGATGAGTCTGAGTGCTTACCCCGGAATAGGAAGTAGCTGAATGACAACGAAGTCAGGCGCTTTGATGACTATTCTGACCTGGTCTAGGGTCCAAAGAGGGGATGCACAGACTGAGTGGTTTTAATTTATAAAAAAAAAAAAAAAAAAAAAAAAAAAAAAAAAAAAAGTAGTAGTAGTAGTAGGAGGAGGAGGAGGAGGAGGAGGAGGAGGAGTAGGAGTAGGAGTAGGAGTAGTAATAGTAGTAGTAGTAGTAGGAGGAGGAGGAGGAGGAGTAGTAATAGTAATAGTAGTAGTGTTAATATTTTCAAATAATCCAATCAATTATATAATACTTGTTATTTACTTAGAAATTCATTCATAACAGTGTATCATAGTGTAGTTGGATTTATGTTCAGGCTTATATTAATATTCAGTATTCGAGAATGGATAATACATCGTAGGCTTGTGCATACAATATTAACTGTCTTGATAGCGGAATTTTGGTTCAAGCAGGCTACCCTAGATTCGAATGTTGGTGCAAGCAGGCAACCCTAGATTCGAATGTTGGTGCAAGCAGGCTACCCTAGATTCGAATGTTGGTGCAAGCAGGCTACCCTAGATTCGAATGTTGGTGCAAGCAGGCTACCCTAGATTCGAATGTTGGTGCAAGCAGGCTACCCTAGATTCGAATCCTTTTTTTTCTATTATTTTTCCAGACGCCGTAATTCCCGAGAAGGGGTGGCCATGAACATTAGGCGCTTGTCACGAATCGCTAGGTCAAGTTGCCCGGGCTTGACATCTACCAATGACATTTTGACAGTGCGGCTTCGATCCGCCGACGCTTTACTGACTATGCCACGGCTCGAAAGTTAATTGACCACTTTCGAGTTTCGGGCTATAAGGAAGTTGGAGCCATAAACATCGATATTAAACATAAATACAATAATAATGTAGGCTTATGATGGGTAAACAGTATGTTGAATTGGGTTTTATGTATTTATAAATGTATTACAACCGTATTTGAGCTGGTAATTCTGCTAAATATCCATGTCTACAACTCCAACTTCCTTATAGCACGAAAGTCGCAATTGGTGGGTTGCTGACAATATGAATTCTATATATATATCAACCGACCTGTGCATCCCGAGCTCTAGCCAGCTTACGGCGATCCAGAAGAGCTTTCAGGTCCCGCAAGCTGCCCTTCTCCACCGCGTCGTGAATCAACTCGATCTTGGACTGGAAAAAAAAAGAGAAGGAAAAACATGACTTGGTTAGTGGATGGGTAACATATTATAACAAACATACAGTACGTTTAGATAGTTATATATTATTATACAGGTCGAAAGATCCATAGATTGTTAGACTATATATAACGCAGTGGGATATGGATAGGTTGATGTAATTATAAAGAGAGGACAAGAGACAAAATCCCCCCCCAAAAAAAAAAAAAAATAAAAAAAATAAAAAATAATAATAATAAAAATAATAATAATAATAATAATACAGCAATAATAATAATAAATTCAGTAAACACATCCATCAACACAATCTAAACAATACATTACAAGCTTAAATGAAGTTAAGGGGAGGTATTTAGTTTGTTCCCTAGACCTCCATCAAGCTTAAAATTACACCCCCTTGAGTCCCTTTCAAGATAAATTTGTACATTTTTAGGTAGAAAAATGTCCCGGCCGAAGGCCGGTTCCTCTTAAATTACAGGCTCGCTATCGCTCGCCAGGATAAAATCGACACCTGAATTGCACGAAAGGTCTTAACATGGGGTGAAAGTTCTTAAAATCGCTAAACTAATGGGGGCAAACGTGTTATAATATCCAAAGCAATGGGGCTATATAAACATGAGGGAGAAAGGGGTCAAGCCAAAAAAAAAATATCTCAAGTGGAAAAAAAAACTCCCCTTAAGCACACACCCACCCCATATTTGCCTTCTGAGACTGACATACTTGTGCCATATTCCTTATATAATTATAAGGAGGCTTGCAAAACTCTTAGGCATAGAGATGAAAGGGGGGGAGGGGGGTTCCACTTGCGGGATTTTTTTTTTTCCGAACTTCCTTCTCCCTCATGTTTAGCCCCATTGCTTTTGAGATTTTAAGATGTTCGCCCCATTAGTTTGACGATTTTAAGAACCCTCGCCCCATTTAAGTCAATTTTAAGACCATTCGTGCCATTTAGGTGTTGATTTTTTCCTGGCGAGCGATAGCGAGCCTGCAATTTAAGGAGAACCGGCCTACGGCCGGGACATTTTTCTGCCGAAAAATGTACAAATTTATCTTGAAAGGGGGTCTAGGGGGAGTAATTTTAAGCTTGATGGAGGTCTAGGGAATCAACTAAAAACCTCCCCTTAAGGCTCTCCTATATTACAAGCCATTTCAGCCATTTCAGAATAGGAAGAATAGGACGCCATTCAGCATATAATTTGACTATTTCATTCAACTTTTAGGAAGAACATCTCTAAGTATCAAATTGCGAAAGAAAAACATTACATTTGTTTATATTCCAACAGATCCTGCCTATTTGTCCAGTTAAGGGCAGATTTCCACTTGAGGGACTTTCTTCTTGACCCCTCTTTCTCCCTCATGTCTAGCCCCATTGCTTTTGAGATTTCAAGACGTTTGCCCCATTAGTTTGGTCATTTTAAGAATTACCGCCCCATTCTGTCAATGTTAAGACCTTTCGTGCCATTTAGATGTCGATTTTATCCTGGCGAGCTATAGCGAGCCTGTAATTTAAGAGTAACCGGCCTTCAGCCGGGACATTTATCTTGAAAGGGGGTCAAAGGGGTGAAAGTTTAAGATTGCTGGAGGAGTAGGAAACAAACTAAAAACCTCCCCTTAAAAGTATAATGTAAGTCAGAATACACCGAAGAAAATACTCATGCTATTGAAAGGGTTAAACTATGGGAGGCAAGGTACGTACAACACCAATTCTGATAGGAACACCCCACCACCGAAGTTTCACCAAATACTAGAATATTATATATAAAGCAAGAGTTGTTGAATTTAGTACGGTGTTGAAGTGCCTTCTCTCTCTCTCTCTCTCTCTCTTTTCTCTCTCTCTCTCTCTCTCTCTCTCTCTCTCTCTCTTTTCTCTCTCTCTCTCTCTCTCTCTCTCTCTCTCAAACCAAGGAGCGTTCGTGTAGATGGGCCACCTATAATCCGGATTCCTGTGTCTCACCAAACGACGCACCACCACCACCACACGGCAGTCAAGATACTCGCAAAAAATACAAAGAGGGAATCGCTAAACGGCTTTATTTCGTGCACCCCCCTCCCTCTCTCTCTCTCTCTCTTTCAAACACACACATCTTTCTTTCTCCGTTGTTTCCTCTCTCTCTCTCTCTCTCTCTCTCTCTCTCTTTCAAACACACACATCTTTCTTTCTCCGTTGTTTCCTCTCTCTCTCTCTCTCTCTCTGGCTACTTTATGGCAT
>CM064575.1:81761708-81764208 GCA_032716605.1 Paralithodes platypus | reverse complement strand
TAATTGGTATCAGCAATATCTAAGCTTAATTTCTTCCTATTGAGTGAAATAAACAAACCTGTCCCTACACTTACCCACCCATTTCAACATCTGACAGATATAAATACAGCCCAGAGCAAGCCAAACGTAATGACAGCTGGGCCATGACTTATTAGCGCCACCGTACCCCGCATCAATATATAGAAATGCCTACTACCCTTCATTTATTAGTAACAAGTATACATAATATAAATAACTACAATAATAATAATAATTAAAAATAATAATGATAACGACAATAATAATAAGTAGAAATAAGTAACACCCCGTTCTTAAGGGGAGGTTTCCACTTCAGGGACTTTTTTTTTCGAACTTCCTTCTCCCTCACGTTTAGCCCCATTGCTTTTGAGATTTTAAGAAGTTTGCCCCATTAGTTTGGTGATTTTAATAATTTTCGCCCCATTTCTGTCAATTTTAAGACCTTTCGTGCCATTTAGGTTTCGATATTTTCCTGGCGAGCGATAGCGAGCCTGTAACTTAAGAGGAATCGGCCTTCGGCCGGGACATTTTTCTACCTAAAAATTTACATATTTATCTTGAAAGGGGGTCTAGAGGGTGTAATTTTAAACTTGATGGAGGTCTAAGGAACAAACTAAACACCTCCCCTTAACATTAATCATCAACTACAAACCCCAATGTACTTGAAGAAACTAATGAAAGCACATAATTATATGGTCCTCCCGGGATTCCAACTCGGGACACCACACCCAGAACACAAAACACCTAAACAATGACACCACCAACACAGAAGTGGTCATAGCAACGTAATCAACTTAAGGGCAGGTCTCCACTTGAGGGATTTTTTTCTTGACCCCTTTCTCCCTCATGGTTAACCCCATTGTTTTTTAGATTTTCAGACGTTTGCCCCATTAGTTTGGTGATTTTAAGAATTTCCGCCCCATTCTGTCAATTTTAAGACCTTTCGTGCAATTTAGGTGTCGATGTTATCCTGGCGAGCGATAGCGAGCCTGTAATTTAAGAGTAACCGGCCTTCGGCCGGGACATTTTTCTACCGAAAAATGTACAAATTTATCTTGAAAGGGGGTCAAGGGGGTGACATTTTAAGATTGCTGGAGGAGTAGGAAACAAACTAGAAACCTCCCCTTAAATATGTACTACTACTAAAGAAGAGAAACGGAATCATTTGAAGACCAAAAGTATAAACAAATGATACTACCGCCAATCCTGACCTAGACGCTTAGTAACGAAACAATCTACGGGCACACCTTGCCACATTTCACTTACTGACATTACATAATTATGGGTTCGAATCCTTGGAGTGCCACATGTATTTGTTGATTTCATTAATTGAGTTTAGAAGTAAAGTTGGTTGGGGACGAAATATGAGTATGATAATTATTAGTTATGGTATGAGAAATATATTATACCGGCCCCTAAACCAAGTAATATTCCTCAAAAATATTAATTCTCACAGGTTGTCACGTTACATTTTTACTCTGTAAAAAAAAAAAAAAAAAAAAAAAAAAAAATCCTTATGAAGTTGAAATTTCCCAGAAGCCTTCCACCGTTTCCGACATTCTTATAAAATATACGCACTCCTTCACTGTTAACCCTTTCAGCACCATGCCGCCTTTTTAACGTTGATTTTGGCTAATATTAAATGATTTTATTCAGTTGAAGAAGGACCTATGTTGTTAAGGGGAGGTTTCTAGTTTGTTTCCTACTCCTCCAGCAATCTTAAAATTTCACCCCCTTGACCCCCTTTCAAGATAAATTTGTAAAAATTTTCGGTAGAAAAATGTCCCGGCCGAAGGCCGATTACTCTTAAATTACAGGCTCGCTATCGCTCGCTAGGATAAAATCGACACCTAAATGGCACGAAAGGTCTTAAAATTGACAGAATGGGGCGAAAATTCTTAAAAATCAACAAACTAATGGGGCAAACTTCTTAAAATCTCAAAAGCAATGGGGCTAACCATGAGGGAGGAAGGGGTCAATAAAAAAGTCCCTCAAGTGGAAATCTCCCCTTAAGAGGGTTTATTGGGACCATATTTACCCATTTGAGTCGCAGAGGTAAATTATACACTAAAGCAAATCGTGTAATGTGGTCAGACACACACACACTCACAAACACACTCTCATACAGACAGACAGGCACACACACACACACAGACAGACACACACACTCATGCAGACAGACACACTCATACAGACACACACTCTCATACAGACAGACAGGCACACACACACACAAACACACACACACACTCATACAGACAGACACACACACACACTTATACAGACACACACACACACACTCATACAGACACACACACACAAACAAAAACACAAAAACACACACACACACACACACAAACACTTGCCATATTTCACTTACTTCGCAGCATATAAAAAGTTCCAAACCTATTATATACACTCTTCTTTGCTATTGACACGCACACATACACACACGCACATGTACACACACAAAGGTCGCATG
>CM064575.1:81757315-81761608 GCA_032716605.1 Paralithodes platypus | reverse complement strand
TTTTTTCATTTATTTATGTTTCTAATTACCTCCATAGACCTCCATCAAACTTAAAACAATATTCATTAGATACCCCTTCCTGGCCTTGGGCCGGGACATTTTTCTACCGAAAAATTTACAAATTTATCTGGAAAGATGGTCTAGGAAGTGTAATTTTAAGCTTGATGGAGGTCTAGGGAACAAACTAAAAACCTTCCCTTAAGCTTGATAGAGGTCTAGGGAACAAACTAAAAACCTCCCCTTAAACTTTGGCCTACCACGGCCGTCTTGGTAGAAGCGTGGTATATCATCCTGATTGACCGTGGTTCGATCCTGGCCGAGGCTTTAACATTTAATCCTATAATTCATGTATTGCGAGACATACTATACCCTGTTCATCATAGCTAGGCCATAATTCCCGACCCTAACCTCTCATAACTCAGCTATCACCACACTCACCATAACCATCACCACAAGCACCACTAACACCACTACTATAGTCTATTCGCTGTAAGTAGGCGAAAAATCATGATCTCTATCCTCTGTAACTCAAAAAAGGGTTGGAGCAAATTGGCTTTAAATATTCACATCTATTCCTTGACTGACTCTTCCCAAATGGTAAACATATTAGCTCGATTACTCAAGTCGCTATTGAGTTACAGAGGTTAGAGGTCATGATATCTCGCCTACTGTCAACGAATATACTACAACCCCACCACATCAAGCACCATAATAATCACCCCCCTCCCCCCACCATTACTCACTACCAAGTTATTATACCCCGCTAATAACTCATTAAGGGGGTGATTAGCGCCGCGGTAATTAAGTGTGCCTCGTCAGGGGGGTGGTGCGGCGGGAGAAATATTATATCCTCGAGGAGGGTGCGGGGTTGGGGGAAGGGGGGGGGGGGGGGTCGAAGGGATACCAGGACGCCATTCATTTTATTCTGGTTAACATTAGACGATTTTATGCAGGTTAGGAAGGTATTTTGGAGGGCAAAATCATCGTTTATTGTAAGCCTGATAAAAGTTAAAAGAGCGTCCTAATTTATATATATATATATATATAGATATATATATATATATATATATATATATATATATATATATATATATATATATATATATATATATATATAATTATAACTATGTATGTACAGTATGTATGTATGCATAGTATGTATGACGTGGTGACCCCAAATTTGTGCAGTACTGTAAAACCGGCCAGTTAGTTCACTCAGTCTTACACACACACAAACACAATCAAATTCACTCACACATGTACACACAGACACTATGTTAATGCACATACACTCAGGCTCACTCACTCACACCACACGCGTGCGCGCACACACACACACTCAGGCTCTCTATCTCTCTCTCACACACACACAAACACACAGTCAGGTTCACTCACTTCCACACACACACACATTCAATCAACTACGCACACACACACACACTGAACCACAACCTTGAGAACATGATCGATACCGGCACTTGAATAGCGATATGTGAGAGAGAGAGAGAGAGAGAGAGAGAGAGAGAGAGAGAGAGAGAGAGAGAGGAGAGAGTAGAGGAGAGAGGAGAGAGAAGAGAGAGAGAGAGGAGAGAGAGGAGAGAGAGAGAGAGAGAGAGAGAGAGCGAGAGAGAGAGAGAGAAGGGGGAGAGAGAGAGAGAGAGAGAGGAGTGGGAGAGAGAGAGAGAGAGAGAGGAGAGACAGAGGAAGAGAGAGAGAGAGGAGAGACAGGAAGAGAGAGAGAGAGAGAGAGAGAGAGAGAGAGAGAGAGAGAGAGAGAGAGAGAGAGAGAGAGAGAGAGAGAGAGAGAGAGAGAGAGAGAGAGAGAGAGAGAGACTGGCCACACAGATGTTACGATCCCTGCGAGGTGGCCAGGACTTAATCCTAATAAACATAGCAACCCTAAGAGAAAGTGGAAGGAAAGGATAGCAAATATGAAGGCTCTCTCCCCACCCTCCGTCAATCTGCCATACATGAAAAGTTAGAAGTGAGAGAGAGAGAGAGAGAGAGAGAGCTGCACAACACAATCAAATACACCAATAATTACAAGAAACCCATACTAATTACCACCACTAATCCATTATTACGACTCTACTCAAATTGCAATGGCCAGACTCAATATATCACCCTAATTAGTAGGCCTGGTAATTAAACAAACAGGACTACGTTGAAAACAATTTGAGATATAGTTCAAAAAATATGAAGTAGATCTATTTGTTCGGATTCTATATAATAAAGTTAAGTAACACCTCGTTCTTAAAAGTAATCATCAATTACAAACCCCAATGCACTTAAAACTAATGAAAACATATGGTCCTCCCGGGATTCGAACTCGGGACACCACAAACCAGAACATAGCATCTAAACCAGGGGTTCCCAACCTTTTTGTTCCTCTGTACCACTTAGGCATTCTGATAGGTACCCCATGTACCCCTAACAATTTAGGATTTTTTTTTATAAAATTATGTAAATTTTATATTATTTTATTATGAAATGTGTATGTGTAGACTGCATAGGGATCTTAGTATTGATATTATCAATAAAATTAACTCAGTGACTATAAAATATTTTGATCTGTCACATACTCTGACATTATTGGGCGGTACTGCAGCTGTCTAGAGTTGGTATACAAACCTGATTGTTTCAAGTCCAATACAGATTGTGGGTCGCAGGAAGTAACATAATAGTGAAAAAAAATGGAATAGTCACCTTACTGATATAATTTTAAGGGAAGGATGTAGTATCCGGGTGTACGGTCCGACGGTCGTCATGTTTACATAGGTCGATCGCTCGCGGTTAAGTTCCCGTATATTTTTTCTGTTATTTGACCCCTGCTGGCAATATATATGATGATGACAATAAGTCATGGGGGGTGAGGGGGGTAAAAGCCCCCCTTCAACCTATTATTGTATCCCACGGCAGTCAAAATAGACGGGAACATGATTGCGAGCGTCCGCGTAGTGTAAGGCGGGCGGTCCACCCGATAACTACATTCTTGCCAATTTTAATATAAGTTTTGCTTAGGCCTACTGAAATGAGGAAATTGATAAAAACACAACTTTGTGCAATCTGCCTGTAGATTAGAACACCATGTTTTGTACACTATGGTTATTCTCTCGGACTCCTATGTACCCCCTGAGAAGTGCAAATGTCATGTACCCCAGGTTGGGAACCCTCGATCTAAACCATTACACCACCAACACAGTTAAAGGTTGAGTACACGATCACGATTAATATCCATTTTCGAATTTGTGGATATCAATCTAATCATATACTCAGATGGGGTTTTTTTTTCATATGTAAATTATATATGATACCGGTACCATAATTATATATGATACCGGTACCATAATTATATATGATACCGGTACCATAATTATATATGATACCGGTACCATAATTATATATGATACCGGTACCATAATTATATATGATACCGGTACCATAATTATATATGATACCGGTACCATAATTATATATGATACCGGTACCATAATTATATATGATACCGGTACCATAATTATATATGATACCGGTACCATAATTATATATGACCATAATTATATATGATACCGGTACCATAATTATATGATACCGGTACCATAATTATATATGATACCGGTACCATAATTATATATGATACCGGTACCATAATTATATATGATACCGGTACCATAATTATATATGATACCGGTACCATAATTATATATGATACCGGTACCATAATTATATATGATACCGGTACCATAATTATATATGATACCGGTACCATAATTATATATGATACCGGTACCATAATTTGTCTGGTGAGAGCAAACCCGAATTTAAAGGGGGATGATTGTTTTATTGTGACCCCCCCCCCCCTCCCCCTTCTCCCTCATGTTTAGCCTCATTAGTTTTCAGATTGAAAGACGGTCGCCCCATTACTTTGGCGCCTTTAAAGACCTTTCACCCCATTTGTTGGTCAACATTAAGACACTTCGTGTCATTTAGGTATCGATTTTTCCTGGCGAACGATAGCGAGCCTGTAATTTAGGAGGAACCAGCCTTCAGCCGGAACATTTTTATATCGAAAAATTACAAATATATCTAGAATGAGGGGGTGGGGGGACTTGGGAGGCCTAGGAAAGGATATATACAGTATATACAGTATATATACAGGTATATTTTATACAGGTACATGTCGACCAATAAATAAACTCTTCCCCCGTCCCTAAGTGACTGGAAAAGTATAAAAAAGTCGATTGTTTTCACATTTCTTAAATTACTAAAGGGTCTCTGGCCGGCCCTTCGATC
>CM064575.1:81647315-81752315 GCA_032716605.1 Paralithodes platypus | reverse complement strand
CCAAGAAAATCAGTAACACCAAATTAATACCACAATTAAGCGAGTAGTGCTTATTTTTTGGTATGTTTATCAACTCTGCATAAGCAGAGTGGTATCGACTCCCCATATAGTGGTACAATGCCGGTCAAAATATAGGTGGAATAGGCTACCAAGTGCTATAGTGGGATCAAGAACGATAGAGAGCTTTAAGATACAATTAGATAGGCATATGGACGAGATGGGTTGGGTTTGAGGGTGATCTGTCAGGTGTGGCCCAGGTGTGGGGATCTGCAGATCCCCGTTTTTCTGACCTCTGACCGTTTCGGTGAGGTAAGTCCTAATGGTGTTTTTAAGCTGGGCTTATAATTAGGGTTGGGTGTGACAGGGATCTGCCTTGTGTAGGCCAATCGGCTTTCTGCAGACTCCCATTTTCTTATGTTCTTATGTTCTTAAAATATCTGTCATCCGTCTGTCTGTCTGTCCGGAAATACTCCTAGAGTCCTAGACCGTTCGACGGATTTTCACCAAACTTCATGTTCATTCGGTGGGTGAATTCGACGGTCAGTCAAAAAAAATAATAATAATTTGTGAAATAGTTATCGTTTTAGGTCAAAAATATAGTTTCCCCCCGTTGTTACTGTTGTTGTTGTTGTTGTTGTTGTTGTATTATTGTCTATCATTAAGGCGGTATCACACGAGCAAATGTTCAGCTAATTTTTGATGAGCAACTTGTTTTTCTCGCCCTATTTGGAAGTTTCTTTCGCATTGGA
This sequence comes from Paralithodes platypus, assembly GCA_032716605.1. Taxonomy (NCBI): domain Eukaryota; kingdom Metazoa; phylum Arthropoda; class Malacostraca; order Decapoda; family Lithodidae; genus Paralithodes; species Paralithodes platypus. The sequence continues at coordinate 81,751,566 of CM064575.1, read as the reverse complement.
ATTGGAAACTAGATCGAAGGTTGATTATGTTAGGTAGTTTAATTCTGATGGAACCTAGATTTACAAGCTGCCAGACAACAATTGTTCGTAAAAATTACCGGAAGAATCGTTCGTGTGACACCGATTTTATGCATAGAAGGTAACAAAAAAAATATAAATAAATGTATGTACCGGTATGTATGTATGCATATAAATGTATGTATGTATATAAATGTATGTATGTATGTATATAAATGTATGTATGTATATACTCTGGCACCTTCCCAGTTTTCCTTTTTTCCATCTTTTTTTTAAGGGGGTGGCCGATTCGAGAAAGAGCCTTTATACACAAATAAATAAATAAACACCAACCTTTAGGCGGGGAGGAATGAACGTAGAGACCATTCTGCATTTGTTTCTTGTTGTAGTTGTTGTTGTTGTTGTTATTGGTATTGTTGTTGTTGTTATGGGCCCTATTGGGAGGTCGGCCCGGCCCCGCTTTGGTTTTGGTCATGGTTTCTTTATCTCTCGTTCTATTGTTTGTCTGTTTCTTCTATGTTTCTTTCCTCTCTCAACCTGAAAAGATAGGAGAAATGTTTGGTTAGGGAACTTATGTGGGAAATTGTACATTAGATATACTGTAGATACATAGATATACAGATTTATTCATAATTCTGGAAGACCTCGACCATATGCCGGCAATCTATCTTCAATCAGTTATCTCTCTCTCTTTCTCTCTCACTCACTCACACACACACACACACACACTCCGTCTCTCTCACACACAAACACTCGCACACACATGCTCCGTCTCTCTCTCACACACACACACACTCACTCTCTCAACCTATAAGAGACTATCAATATAACTAATAAACAAAGCGCTACATTACAATAAGACCATTGATAGCTAATGGGAGGTTTGAGCCATCATATTGACGTCCACAGCCTCCAATCATGTTCAATCATCTGTAATCATAGACTTAATTTAAGGGAGGATGGTTCACTTTTGGGTCGATTGTTTCCATGTATTCATTATTTGTCTAGTTTCCTCCCTAGGCTAGACCTCTATCAAACTTTTAAAACAAATCCATTACCGTATATCCCCCTTCTAGACCAATTTGTACATTTTTCGGTAGAAAATGTTCCTCTCAAGGGTAGGCTATACTGTAATTCTAGCGGTGGCTCCAACTAGATTCGGGTAACGGTATCAAATTATTTCCGTTCATCTATTTATATCCTTACTAATTGGTTCTGGTTTAACCCTTAACTGGCGGTGCGCAACATATGTCGAGTGAAATAAATTTGGACTAAATGGCGGTGCACGACAGCTGTCGAGCGCCATTTTCAGCACGTAATGTTGCTGAGAGAGAGAGCTGAGCGGTGGGACGAGTGTAGTAACCTTATAACCGCTCCCCACGACCACCGTGGATGTACTGAACTGTATTCTACTTTCCTCCCCCTTTTCTCACTCGCTACACAGGGAATTATGTACGGAAATTACCTTATTATAGGGTTTTTGCACTCGTGTTGCACGATCGTTGCAAGAGAACCAGTGGTCGTACAAGGATGGTTCGGGTGTCATTGGAAAGCTCTGTTTACGCCCTTTCAGGGATAGATACTTGTTTTACGCTCTGGGTCTTATTTAGGCAAGAAAATTATCACGTAAACAACCCTATTTAGGGTTAAAAAAAAACACTGTGCGGTACGTCAAATAGACCGTCTAGCCCGCCAATAAGGTGTTAAAGGTGAATTCCAGGGATGAAACATATTCAAACTACAATGTCCATTGGAATCTGCTTGGTTTTAGGGGTATGATACTGAAGAACTTTCATCTGTCCTAACAACATAGAAATATAGCTTATCCAAGTTATTTTATGTGGCGAGCACTGGTGTGTTTACCATGACGTCATTATTGTCAATGGCAGGAACACTAGACACGGGAAATGGGTGAATCTGTATTTTATATTTGAGCAACTCTTATAAATTGTATGCATGTTTACAGCTCAACATTTGGCTTAATCACTATCTGGTCAAGGGACTGCGATATATAAAATTAACAGAAAACGATACTTTCATTAAGAAATAGGCCTTGGAAGCGACCTCCCTCGACTGGTGACCAGGATAAAACGCTGGAAAACACTGCCTGTATGTTTATTGTTGGCGATATTGGATTATTTCTTGATGTGCACCACATCTTCAGGACCTTGTTCGATGTTTTGCAGAGCTTGAGTATTGAATTGAAAGGTACTAAATAAGAATAACACACCTGTCCACAAGCGTGTGATTGGGACAAGTATCCAATGTTCCAATGTTTACATTGGATACTTGTCCAGCGACCGCGCTGGTGTAGTGACTCGCGTCTCGGACTTCCACCCAGAAAGCCCGGGATCGCGCCCACGCTCGGCGCATTAAAGATTTTTCACAAGCACTGAGTCGTTACCATCCCTCATGAGCAAGGGGATGGGGTAGTAGTACAGGACCCCAATGGAAATACGCCTAATCGGCCTTATTGGGCTATCCTTAGCTGGCTTAGCATGCGCTGGCTTTAAGAACTATTATTATTATTATTATTATTATTATTATTAATACATACAATGTCGTCACACGAATCAGCTGGAACTCTCTCAACTGACGGTCCAGATGCCAACGGTGCTATAAACTAGTATTTTTGTTCTGGAGTTTAATGGAATTAAATCGATATTGCCCATATACATATTACAGTATATTCATGCAAAGTTATGACCCTGTAGTAAACTTAATTTTTCTTTCATCCCTGTAATTCACCTTTAGGCTAACTGGGGCATTTTCGTTTTACAATACTAGGTTAGGTTAGGCTAATAAAAAAAATAAAAAAATTACACTAATTCTTAATATCACAACACATGAAATATGGAGAAAACTAGGGAATTAACAAATAATTCATGATAAAATCGATTTGAAGCAATTGTTAGAATTTTACCGATTTAAGCTACATTTAGACGATTTTATGAAGCTTAGGAAAGATATATGATAGCTGAAAGGATATATTGAGATAGTATGTAGCCTTTTTATTGGTAAGAGTCCTCCCTAAGCCGAAAAAAATCGTCTAATAGTTGTCAGAATATAATGAAAAGGACGTCACCGGGACAGAAAGGATTAATGAATGGATTATACTCGATTTTGTTAACCCTTTCAAGATCCGATGGCGCATTTCTGTTCTGTTGTCAGGCTATTATTGGACGATTATATTCAGATTAGGAAGGGTAGGCCTATATATGGAAGTCAGAGGGATAATCGGTAGTCTTTACCTTATTATTCCCACAGATCCTTCCTAAACTGCATGAAAACCGTCTGATAGTCTTTACCCTTATAATTCCCACAGCTCCTTCCTAAACTGTATACTGTACAAACCGTCTGATAGTCTATACCCATATTATAATTCCCACAGATCTGTACCGGCGACGTCTTAATATTAATTTCCTTCAAGCTATATTTAGCAGATGTTGTGCAATTTAAGAAGGGTCTATTGCAGTAATTAGTGTTAAGTGAGATAGTCTGGAGGCCCTTTTGAAACTGTATAAAATCGTCTAATAGTAGGCCTAACCAGAATAAAGTTAAAAGAGAATTCCAGGGATGAAACCTATTCAAACTACAATGTCCATTGGGATCTGCTTGGTTTTAGGTACATGATACTGAAGAACTTTCATCAATTTGTTTTAACAATATAGAAATATAGCTTATCTAAGTTATTTTATGTGGTGCGAACTGGCGTGTTTACCATGAGGTAACTGTAGCCAATGGCGAGAACTCTCGACATGGGAAATGGGTGAATCTGTGTTTTGTTTTATTTGAGAAACTCTTATAATTTGTATGCATGTTTACAGCTCAACATTTGGCTTCACCACTGTCTGGTCAAGGGACTGCGATATATAAATTGAACAGAAAACGATATTATCATTACGAAATAGGCCTTAGAAGCGAGTTCCCTCAACTCTGGACCAGGCTAAACATGCATAAACACTGCATGTATGTTAATTGCTGGCGAGCTGGGATTATTTCTTGATGTGCACCACATCATCAGGACGTTGGTCGATCTTTTGCAGAGCTTGAGTATTGAATTGAAAAGTATTAATTACGAAAAACAGACCTCACTGTTCAGGACCGCATATCTTGTTTACAAACGGCGTCTCTACACAATGGAGTCACTCCAGCTTGCTGAAAATGCCAATTCGTCACCAACGACTATAATTATATATTAGTATTTTGTTCTGGAGTTTAATGGAATTATATCGATATTGCCCATATACATAAATTACAGTATATTCATGCCAAGTTATGACCCTGCATTAATCTTCGTTTTTTCGTTCATCCCTGTAGTTCACCTTTAATTAAACGGGCGGCACCGTAACTGAAAGTTAAGTCTTCTAGCTTTATCTATTAGCCTATAGCCTACTGTTTCTTTTCAGCTGACGATAAAATGCATCCCTTAGCAGCTAATTTTTCGCTATTTAGTGGACATGTATGAAACTAGGCCTACTTTGTCCCTGCATCATATGAAGACCAATGTTATAGCCTATAGGCTAATTAGCACCATACTTCACTACAAAATCTTCAAAATGCCTGAAATTTTGATGGGAACTTTTCAATTTGCCGTCAGTTGAAAAGAAACAGTAGCCTAGGCTATAATTAATTCAGTAATCATGTAGGCTAATTGGACTCTAATTCGTAGAGCCTGCAATTTTGTACTCGTTGTGTAGTGTACTTATCATGTACTTTTGAAATCATGTAGGCTACGCAAGATAATCTAATACAGTATTAAGGGGGAGGGGGTTCAGCCCCCTTCTCCCTCATGTTTAGCCCCTCTAGTTTTAAAATGTGCTAACGTTCGGCTGATTATTTTGGCGATTTTCATACTTTTCGCACCATTTCTTTGTAAATATAAAGACCTTTCGTGCCATTTAGGTGTCCATTTTTTCCTGGCGAGCAAAAGCGAGCCTGTAGGCTATCTAGGCTATAAGGAACCGGCCTTGGACCAGGAAAAAAAAAAAAAAAGGCTTCTAGATGGCGGATCTTAGGAATGTTTGTTTTTTTAGTTTGATGGAGGTCTGTTTTGTAGATGTTTAGGTGACAATCACCACGGTCGATCTGGAGATCCGCCGCTGATGAGCTCGTCCTGGAATCTTTACGACTCTGAATCTTACGATTCTTTACAGGACTGAACATGCCATTTTTATCGGCAATAGCTCAGAGAAGAGTGTTGAGAGGGGAGAAGGGGTGTTGGAGAGAGAGGAAAGTGTTGGAGTGGCTTTGTTATGTGTGTTTTGTCTGTATACGTCGTCAGGATGTCCCCTGACTGGGTGCAAGCATGTGAAACATGCTAGGACGTACTTCCGCACCCACTAAATGTTCGCCGTGGCAGGAATTCGATCCCGGGTCTTTCAGATTCACATGACACTTGACCACCACGGCCCCAAGGGAGGAAACTACAAATATATCAAACAAATGAATAAATCGACCAATAAATATACCCTTCCCCCTTCAACCGCGCTTTCGTAATCATGAGTCAAGCTTTATCTATTACAGCGCAAAGCACTTGTATAATTATGTGCTCAAGCTTTTATAACCCGGGCCCCACTCCATGGATTACAGTGGCGGCCGATAATCAGTCAGAAACAAGGTGAATAATTAACTAGCAAACGTCAATTCAGCGCTGGAACGAACCTGTTGCGTCACCCATGGTGGAGGTGCGGGGAGAGGACCAAGGGCGGCGCACTTCCTCGTTCTTCAGTATCCTGAGACGTACTGAATTACTGATTAGCGATTCCCGCGTTTTGCCGTTTTCTTTGCCGTGGAGTAGCGGACACGGTTGCCAATGCACACAGAAAATCCGGAATGCCGCTAGATTATATATATTTTAGCGTTTCACTGTGCTATTGTCACTTACAAATATCTACCATCAATAACAATACACTGGCTATTTCTTTAATATCGCATTCTATGATTAAAAAAAAATACCCTAAAATAAATTACCATTAATTGTCCATTGCCGACATCACCGCTCATACTTACAAACATACTTTCGTTATCGCTAGACGAGACGTCCAACTATCATTACGAAATAGACAATAATCTATCATATAACTTGGAAAGAGCCACAATGTTCACATTATTACTAGATTATTGTTCCTACCGTCCTACTTGCTAAGAACTGAATAAGTACGTAGCTCTAAAACATGTCAAAACTCACCATCTGCGCATGCGTGAAAATCTTGGCCCCTCAAATGTACAACTATTATATTGTATTGGATTGGATTAGATTAGATTAGATCAGATTAACCTAACCTAACCTAACCCTAAAATATAACAAAAATAACCAAAATAACAAATATAACTATTATATTGGATTAGATTAGATTAGATTAACCTAACCTAACCTAACCTAACCCTAAAATATAACAAAAATAACCTAACCTAACCTAACCCAACTCTAAAATATAACAAACAACCAAAATAACAAATATAACTATTATATTGGATTAGATTAGATTAGGTTAGATTAGATTAGATTAACCTAACCTAACCTAACCCTAAAATATATCAAAAATAACCAAAATAACAAATATAAAAATATAAAATACACTAAATTCGAGTGGGATCGAACGCTGGTTTTCCCAGTGAAGGGCGTGAACTATACCGACTGGGCTACAGAGAGACCTGGCAGAAACGGTGTGAAGGCTATATTTAAACGGAACGGAGGTGAGGGGCGGGGCCAAGATTCTCACGCATGCGCAGATGGTGAGTTTTGGACATGTTTTAGAGCTACGTACATCGCCTCCCCACTTCGCCATGATGCCAACTCTCTTATGAACAATCTATATATCTATCTATTGCCGGACTCCTTACTCCCCTTAAAGAGGGTGGCCTTACACAAAATTCCCCCAAGCGGACATATCCCCTGTAAGAGAAACAACCTATGCCAGTTTACTGAAGGACTTAAAGGATTGGCCACTCAATTTAGGGTTCGTCCGACTCTGAGGCCTTCTATCTATCTTATTAGCACTTTTTCTAGTGGTGTGTGGCTATAATCATGCATCCACTAACCTGCTTCACCCTTAAATAAGCAGTACAGATTTGTATAAGGATTACTCCCCTAGACAAGCTGTCGACCCCTAGATGGGTTGCCGTCCAAGGCTAACGAGTCCTATCCACCCAATGATAGCCACTATAATGCATGTATTGCATTGTTGACCCTTTTCAGATCCAATTATGCATCTCTTAATTTTCTGGTTATTATTAAACTATTTTGTTCATAGTAGAAATGGTTTATGAAAGTCAGAGGGTTGATTGAGATAGTCTTTACTCTTATCATTCCCACAGATCCGTTCTAAACTGTATAACATCATCTAATGATAGCCAGAATATACTGTCAAAATGCATAATCTTCAAAGGGTAATTAACAGTCGTGCAAACGTAAATATGTTAACGTAAGCAATATTATGAATAGTCATCAATGCATTAACCCCTAGGATTGTGACGCGTTCTGACAGTCTATTCTGGCTATCATTAATGATTAAACAACACTGCTATGCCTGTGACAAGTGCCTCCAGCAAAGTTGAAAGTGACAGGGCCAAAATCAAGGAATGTTCGAGCCAAAATGCCTGGACACACGGAGTTTGAAGTAATTTAAGTCATATGAAGAGGGAAAGATGGATTCAGGAATTTCAGGGAGAGAGTTCCAGAGCTCAGCTGTTGAATAGAAGAAAGATTGGGAATATCGTTTCACTCGGGTTGGAGAGTTGCACAGAGTAGGGGTGGGATTTTGTTGCAATATGGGTGCTATGTGCTCTACGTAGGCTAAAGGTGGTGGTATACACTGATCGAGAGCTCTGACGAACACTAATTATTGTAATAGTGGTAGAATAGCGAGAGATGCAACATTGCGGCGGAGAGAAAGATAGCAGAGAATCGGTGAGTAGATGCGAGTTAATGAGATGAAAGATTTTTCTTCTACTTTGTCAAGAAGTGCTGTGTGAGAGGATCCTCCCCACACATGAAGCCTTTAATTACTTTAGAAACATCAGAAATCATGCCAAAACTGTATTAAACCTAACTAAATCAAACTTTCTCCACAAGCAGGCAAATAAACTTCTAAATAATCCAAATGATAACAAAATATTTTGGTCTACTCTTAACTCATTCAAATCCAACTTCACTACTGCTTCATCCATTCCACCATTAAAATCTCTGACTGGCAATCTTGTAAGTGACCCACGAGGTAAAGCTAACCTTCTTGCGGATATTTTCTCCACCAACTCAATCTTAGATGAAATAAATCAAGATGTCCCTGTACTTAATTTTGATTCGCCTGAAATTCCCTCACTATAAGATCCACACCAAACATGTCAAAACTATTTTGCAGAATCTCTCAGTAGATAAGGCTCCTGGTCCAGATGAAATTCCTCCAATAGTACTTAGGAATTGCTCCTTGGTGCTCGCTCCTGTATTGGCAAACTTTTTCCGTCTGTGTACTCATACCTCATGCTTCCCAGTACCCTGGAAAGAAGCAAACATCCATGCAGTTCCTAAAAAAAGGTGCCTCTTCAGATCCATCAAACTACAGACCAATAGCTATAACTTCCACTCTTGGTAAAGTCTTTGAAATTATATTAAATAATCACATAATTAAGCATCTTGAGAATAATAAATTAATCAGTGATAGGCAATATGGTTTTAGACGATGTCGATCAACTGCAGACATTCTTTGCCTTCTTACGCATCAAATCAACCAAGCTACAGACCAACATGGTGAAACACATACAATAGCACTGGATATATCAAAGGCATTCGAAGATGTCACACTACGACCTTGCATCATTAGTTCCACTAATTTCTTCTTATCTTCATAACAGAAAAATATGTGTAATGGTAGATGGCCTTTATTCTCAATTTCACTCAATAAATGCTGGTGTTCCCCAGGGATCAGTTTTGGCCCCAACTCTGTTCCTCATTCATATCAATGATCTCATATCTACCACTCATAATCCAATGCATTCCTACGCAGATGACTCAACGCTCCACAGTTCCTTCACATTTACCAATTCTTTCACCCAACCCGATCTTATAAATTCAAAAATAAACACTGCAATTTCTCTGAACCAGGACCTTTCTAGAATGAATGAATGGGGACAAAAGAATCTAGTTTCCTTTAATGCACAGAAAACCAAGTACATTCAATTTTCTAACCGACAGAATCTCACTGACTCCCATATATTTTTAATGATGTAAATATTCCCACTTCCCCTAGTATTGACATTCTCGGTGTAACATTAACTACTAACTTGAGCTGGACACATTATGTTAGAAGCATTTCTAAGAATGCCTCTAAAAAACTGGGACTCCTGTACAGAGTTCGAGAATTCTTCACTGACGAGCAGTTGGCCGTAATATATAAAAGTCATGTGCATTCTCAGATGGATTACTGTTCACCTCTGTGGAGTGGAAGTGGAGTGGTTGCATTGAGGCAGTTGGACAAAATTCAAAATAAAGCTATTAGATTAATCAATAACCCTGCAATCACACGGGACCTTCCTACATTATCCATACGAAGAAACGTTGCATCCCTTGCATTATTCTACAGATATTTTCACAGCAATTGTGCCGCCTCTCCACATCTTTCCCCGTAGAACTAGGGCAGCTGGGAGCGCCCATGAATTTACACTTTCTCCTCCACAATGCAGAACTTCTGCTTATCAAAATTAATTTATCCCTAGAACTACTACTCTTTGGACTTCACTTCCCTCGAGTTGCTTTCCACAAACTTACAATCTACAAAAGTTTAAATCCAGTTGTTACAAACATTTTATGAATGGAGGATGCCTTTAGGCACATGGACCTTTTTGTTTTATCTGTGTTTTTCCTTCCTCCGTTCATTGTCTTTAAAAAAAAAAAAAAAAAAAAAACACATACGAACACAATACTCATTACATGACGCACTGTACTCCTGTAGGATACAGAGCAAGAAGCTGTGCAGGGGTAAAGAACCCCCAAAGGCAGTTGAGCACACTCAGCTTCTGGAAAGCTGTTTTAGCAAGAGTGGTAATATGGTCTTTCCAAGAGAGTTCAGAAGAAAAAAAAAACACCAAGAATACTGAGAGAATGGCATGAAAGGTCTTAATATTGACAAAGAAATGTGGTGAAAGGTCTTCAAATCGACAAACTAAGGGGCAGAACGTCTTCAAATCGACAAACTAATGGGACTAAATATGAGGGAGAAGGGGGGCCAGAAAAAAACACCCATCCCCCTTAAAGTTTTGCTAAATCAGCTTAGTTAGGTATGGGTTCTTCACCTCCATACAACTTTTTGCTTAATGGTAGGCTATGCCCATAAATCTAGCACTATTCATGTGTGTTGCGAGCTTCCGCTCATTAAGCCCTTCCTAAAAGGATGCACTCAAAAACATTTATCTTATCAACTCTCCCCCTATTACTATGTAAAATCTTTGTTCCATATGTAATTTTACTGCAATGTTGTATACCTCTATCTCTCGTCTATCGTAGAAATACTGACTCGCTAATCAATTTAATCATTGCATGGTCTATTTCCAAGGCAAGAAACTAGAGTAGGCCTATTTCCAAAGTTAACCAGGCAAGGAACATATGTTAGTAGAATATACTGTATCTTCAAAATCTACAAGACAAAATCAATAATTTATTACGAAAGGCTTACATACATGCACACATGTGTGAGCCCTAGTCACCCAAAGTTGGTTGTGGTAATAACTGCATCAAAGCAGTTATTAGTACCTGGCTGCAGCACCCCATAACCACTTTCCGGGACCATAATGAGATCGTTGGGAGCAGAAGTATACTGCTTCCAGCTACACGGCCATATTTCCTTACTGGCGCCCCAGGATAAATAGTCCACCACCTTGATAATGTCTATCTATCTATCTATGTACTCAGGCCCATTCCTCATTTTTCCTTTTTTTTTTTTTTCTGGGGGTGGCCGACTCGAGACAGAGCCCGAACAGGTACAACACAACACAACAGAAACCAATGAACACACAAAAACAAAACACAAATTCAAACACATCTAGGTCACCCAGGAGAAGACCCAGAGACTAGGGATCACCAAGGTCCCTCCAGCACTCCCCCGGCACCCGACCACCCGGAGAGGCTCCAGTCTCAGCAGGCAGACATGCAGCGAGCCAAAACCAAAAGCCCACCCACCACAATTCCAGGCGTACCCTTCACATATACCGGCTCACCGGGCCAGGCGCCTGACAGACTAGTATTCTCTAGTCCAACTGGCGCCCAACCCTTTCTCCCAAATGACCAAGTGTTCACTCATCTATTCACAAGCATTCTGCATTCACTCCTGTTTATTACCACTTCCCTTGCCTGATCTATAGTAATTCCTCTATCACACAAAACTTGTCTTACACAGTTTCTCTATCTCAATGGGGGTCTTCGTACCTCTCTATCTCCCCTTGCATCTGACTCACAAATTCTCTTTGTAAACCTTTCATCTTCCATTCGTTCAACACGACCATACCAGCTCAGCACCCTTCTGTCTACTCTGGCCGACAAATGTTCCTGCTGCCCCAATCTCCTTGATAATGTGAATGTTGGAAAATGTAACTGGTCACAGATGATGATGCAGTTTTTAACGCCATGCACTCCCTTGAATGACAGGGATAGGGCGTGCTCTTGTTACAGGGACTTTACTGGACATTTGCCGCGAATCACTAGACCTGAGCGTCTAAACTCTTGACATCTATCAGTGGCATGGGGTGGGATCGAACTGCAGATCCTTCAATCAGCAGTCAGACGCGCTATACTAACCGCTACATTTTCCAGCAAAGATGCATTCTCTGACCAATGCATTGGACTCAGAATATGGATGATGAGCATCCCCACCCACCAACTATTGTAATTTTTTACAGCATTTTAATGGCTACCGACTTATTGCCTGACTGTAATATTGTCAAGTTATTGGCTACTGACTGACTGCAATGTTATTAAGTTATTGGTTTATGACTGTGGCTGGCTGACTGACTAACGACTGGGAGATATATTGGCAACTCATTAACTAAATTGCAGTAATTGTAAATCAAGGTAGTAAAATCAATGCACACAAATCATTATAATTATTTATAAGCGTCCATGTATAAACATTATTTTAAATCAGCACCCATACAAAACACACGCACATTTAAAAACTTACAAATTCAAACAATAATACTAAAAATAATAGAGTATATTATAAAGAATGGACAGAAATTATCTGGATACAGGAGTTTTATCAACCTACCAACAATAATCAGCTGGTCAATATTGCCTTTTGAACATTATAGTCTTTTTGTTTTTTTAAGCTGATGGTAAATTGAATCCTTTAACAATTAACCTCTGAAGTGCGCATGGGGGTAATTGGAAACGTCCCCCTGTGCTGACGTATTTGAGGTGTTTCCGTCACTAAAATATTCATTGTGCCATTAATAGCATTAATACTTATCCATATGCGCCTATTATGGGTTGATTATAAAGGTATTAACCTGAAACAACAATAAAACGAGTGAAAACAGCGTTTGGATGGTCAAAATCGGAGATATAGCCCGCGAGTTGTATAATGTATGGGTGAGGCAAGCTACTTTCCCGCCAATTTCCCCCAAGGCCACTGAGACACAGTCGATCGATACTCTCTCTCTCTCTCTCTTGCACTCGCTTGCCATCAGTGATGACAACACCCTGCTTGCAACTTGCTAATGTTAGCACGAAAATATACCTCAGAATAAGGGAATAACAGGGAAAATAGGTGATAACTGAAGGAGAGGAGGAAAGTGGGGAAGGAGGGGAGGTAGAGGACTGAGATTTTGCATGGCCCAGGGGCCAAAAAAAAATAAAAAAAATTTTTTTTTTTTTTTTTTTTTTTTCGATGTCAAAAGTTTATTTTTTTTTTCACTCACTCATAAGAGTCTCCCCGCAGTCCGCCGGGGGAACTCTTAAGAGTCTCCCTGCAGTTCCCGGGTTAACTCTCGAGCTCGGCCTGGTCTTACATAAAATTTGTTTAACCCCTTGAGGATCTAAGACGCATGTTTACATTTGGTTTTGGTTTTGATTTTATGCAATTTAGGAAGGATATCTAGGAATCAAATGGGTAATTACTATCTCAATTATCTCTTTAGCTCCCACAAGTTCACCCTCGGCTGCATAAAATCGTCTAATAATAGCGAGAATAAACAATCATAACGCGTCATGATCCTAAAAGAGTTAATTAATTCTAAAGTCAATACAAAAGTTGCTGGTGCAATATTGTCGCCATCTGTCTTAACTCCTTTGGTATGACGTTGAACTATTTCGTTTTATTCAGTATAGGATGGACCTGTGGGAGTCAAAGTTAGTCGAGTAGATTTTACTTTTAATCTGAGTAAAATTGTCTAATGTTAGCCAGAAATAAATACAAAACTTTATTAGAGATTAATGCAGTGGCAAGTATTTATGTATGTTAACGGGCGAGATGACTTGGGCGGAATAGAAAATGCTGCCTCTTCTCTCCCCACCGATTCCATCCCAATTGCTACATATCCCACTTCCGACTGCTCCCATCAACTGTGCTCAATCTTGGTCTACTGGATTAGCTGTAAGATCAGATAAGGTATACTGTAGTAGCAATGAGTCATCATAAGAAGGGTTAGCTATACAATTAACCCCTTCTGTACCAGTGATGTACTTTTCATTATATTCTGGCAATTATTAGACGATTCTGTTCAGCTTAGGAAGGACGTCTACCCATTAAAAGGCTACAGACTATCTTAATTAATCCTTTTAGCTACCATATATCCTTCCTAAGCTTCATAAATCGTCTAAATGTAGCTGAAATCAAATAAAAGAGATGTCACCGGTATTGTAAGGGTTAAGTAAGGTGGTCTGAGTACATGATTATATTGATATCCAGTATACGATAAATGGATATTAATCGTAGTCATGTACTCGGTCTTTAACTGTCTTGGTAGTACAGTACATTGGTTAAAGTGTGTAAGTTCTGTATGTGGTATTTTGGGTTCGAATCCCCGGAGGATTATATGCTTTCATTAATTTCATTGGGTGTTATTGGTGTTAAGAACAATAATAGTTATCCCCTTCAGCACCAGGACGTCTTTTTACCTTAGATTTGGGCTATAATTAGATGATTTTATGCAGTTTATTAAGGACCTACGTTATTAAGAGGGTGAATTGTGATCGTATTTACCAATTTCAGTCATAGAGGTAGATTATAAACTAATAGAAATTGTCTAATGGTAACCAGAATAGAATGGAAATTACCTAATGGTGGTGAAGGGGTTGATAATATGCTTGACTCAAGACAGATAGGGCTCTGGGTAAGTTGTAAGATCAGGTGTAGGAATTGGTTTTTACACCATACCCGAAAGAGGATTTATGGAGCTCCGATCTTACTCTCAACCATCTGAACAATTTTACCAATACACCTAAACTTCGTTAGATGCGGGAATAGCCTCACGAAAATATCAAGCCCTGGTGGGGACTTGAACTCTCGACCCTTGGGTTGTGAGGCAGACACCTTACCAGTTAGACCAATAGAGATATCCCACTTGGCCTGGTCGGCTCAGGGTATTCCCGCATCCGATCTGTTTAGGCTAGCCTATTTTCACTGACTTTTACACTACTTCACCTTACGGGAAGCGAAAGCTCCGAACAGAAAGGAACGAACAGAGAGGAACAAGCTTGAGCTGAATCGACCGAGAGTCCGTCAGAGAGATGAACGGGAATGGTGAGTCAACTTCACTGAGCGGTGCACAACACGCACCTACTAACTGCCCATGTGGTGATGGGCTGGTCTATCAGAGTGAGAACTGAGCGATCTCTGCCATACCCATAGCTTACTCTGACTGTTCCTTTTACTAACCTATTTTCTAGATCTCAAGTGACGGCGCCTCTTCCGTGGATTGACCTCCCAATCTACCAAGATTGGAAGCCAAAGCGTCACATTTTTCCTTTGCCCCTCAACTTTCTCTTCATAATTGCTGAGGGGCACAGGGCCCTGGGTCGGTCTTTGGTTTCCCGGGCGTTTCCGCACCCTCCTTAGCTCCCCGCCATGGAGTGGCTTCGGTCACCCAGGCTTTATTGTGGTCGGCAGGGAGGGTTCTGTGGGGGCGCTCGGTTATGGCCTTGGCCTTGGGGCTGTTCGGCCAGGCAGCTTGGGGAACAACAACAACAACTAACTGCCCAGTTGGCAACTCGCTTTGGCGGCTGGCAACTCCACAACCCAACCCAAGCGAGGTCTCACTACACTCCCTGTTCTCTCCTATCCTCTTCCTTGTCCTGTAGGAATTCCTACAGAAATTCCTACAGGACAAGGAAGGGGATAGGAGAGAGCAGGGAGTGTAGTGAAACCTCGCTTGGGTTGGGTTCTGGAGTTGCCGGCCGCTCAAGCGAGTTGCCAACTGGGCAACTGTAATGCCGTGGTGGTCAAGTGGTGAGCACGCTCGCGTGTGAATCTGAAAGACCCGGGATCGAATCCCTGCCACGGCGGACATTTAGTGGGTGCGGTAGTACGTCCTAGCATGTTTCACATGCTTGCACCCAGTCAGGGGACATCCTGATGACGTATACAGACTAAACACACATAACAAAGCCACTCAAACACCTTCCTCTCTCTCCAACACCCCTTCTCCCCTCTCAACACTCTTCTCTGAGCTATAGTGCCGATAAAAATGGCATGGTCAGTCCTGTAAAGAATCGTAAGATTCAGAGTCGTAAAGATTCCAGGACGAGCTCATTAGCGGCGGATCCCCAGATCGACCGTGGTGATTGTCACCTAAACATCTACAAAAAGTAAGTACATTAGTTTTCGTTCATGTTCACACACACACACACACACACATATATATATATATATATATATATATATATATATATATATATATATATATACAGTATATATATATATAGTAATAGATTGGGATATTACTTTTTACTTTTGGTACTTAAGTAATTCATTCGGTAGATACTTTTTTACTTTAACTTAAGTACATTTCTAGTTGGGAACTTTTACTTGGACTTAAGTAATATCATTAAGTACTTTTTACACCCCTGGCAGCGTTACCAATTTCTGCCAGGTTAGCTTGAATAAACTTTAGGATTCTGAATCAACTATATGATCAAGGTATAAACATTTTTTGCTTCATGACAGGCATTTCAGTACTTTTTCTTTGTCTTGCCTATTACGTACTTGTTTAATTCTTCCCTTACTTACTCTTTCACAGCCTTGTACTCATAAACGTAAGAATCTATTACAGTACAGTACCTACTTGCTTATTTCTTCCCTTATTTACTCTTACGAAGCCTTGTACTCATAAACATAGCAACCTATTAATACCTACTTGTATAATTCTTCCCTTATTTACTCTTCCGCGCAGCCTTGTACTCATAAACATGGGAACCTATTACCTACTTGTTTAATTCTTCCCTTATTTACTCTTCCGCAGCCTTGTACTCATAAACATGGGAATCTATTACCTACTTGCTTAATCCTTCCCTTATTTACTCTTCCACAGCCTTGTACTTATAAATGTAGGAACCTATTACCTACTTACTTAACTCTTCCTTTATTTACTCTTCGGCAGCCTTGTACTTATAAACGTAGTAACCTATTAATACCTACTTGCTTAATCCATCCCTTATTTACTCTTCCGCAGCCTTGTACTCATAAAAGTAGGAAGGACAAAGGCAGCACGATGAACGTTAGCGTTGTAATACTTGAGGCTCAGTTTCTCCGCCTCGTCATCATCCCATAGTGTCACCGGCTCTCGAAAGTTGACTGTCTGGGGGTAGAGGAAGGTATGATTATAAAAGCAGTCATATAATAGAGTTTTGTGCAACATTTCACTGTATAGGCACCATTTTTTCTGGCAACATTTCTAAGCAGTTTTGCATTATTTGTTGCAACTAGACTGAAGGTGTATTAATTTACATTGATGAAATAATTATAAAAACTTTAATTCAGAAGCTGCCAAAACATAATTGTTGGAAAAAGTGTTTGAGAGATACCATCTTTAAGGCAGCAAAATTGTGTAGGCATCTGGAACACAGCGTGTGTTGAGGCCACGAGGGAAATTATATTGAATAGAAACGTTGTGCTCAATCATGACACACGGAATGCTACCATAAGACATACAAGGCTAACAAAGGTAAGCACATCCCAAGGCATTAATATATTAATTACCTCTGTTTAACTCTGTTCAAATTAACGGATAGGTTTTACTTAACGTATCTCCTCACAGGTGCTACTACTTGGTTCAATGTATTTAAGTTTTGGACATAAAAGTTCTTCATTTATTCAGCTTCAAGGGGCAGGCATTCAACACATGACTACCAACCAATTAAGTTTATTCATTATCATATTGAGGGGTGTCTTAGCTGGAGACCCCAAAATGGACCCGAGTCTCTGGGTTTACTCCGGGGCGACCTAGATGTGTGCGAGTATTTTCTAGTGTTTTTGTGTTGCGTTGTGTTGTCCTTATTCGGCCTCTATCTCGAGTCGGCCACCCCCAGCTGTAGGGTATGTGCCAGAGTACAGTATATACATTATCTATATTTAATTAATTTCACCACAACACCATACACCTCCAATGAAATTAATGAAAGCATATACTGTATGTGATCCACCGGGATTCGAACCTGGGTTATCACACACAGATTTTTAAACACTCTAACCATTACACCACCAAGACGGTTTACAATACATAGCGTACAAAGGTAAATGGATTTGCCGTCAAGCTAAATTGAACATAATAAATCTGCTTTTATTGCTATCCAAAAACGGCTGGTAATGCCTACTAACTGGACTATTACTGCAGAGGATGAAGCCAATCTGTCCTGCCGGGTATGTGGGGGTGCAGGTGTAGGCGTACTCCACCACCGGGAAGCTCTCTCGACACTTCACCACTAGTCGGCTGATCAGGTCCGCGTGCAGCCACATATTCTCACCCTGAGGGAAGGTAGAACCTTAAACAATAAGATATGATGTTCTTTGGTTTAACACTATCTCATTCGATTACTTGGGGGCTATTATGATATTGTTTAATTAATATTTAACCCTTCCGCCTCGGCTGTCCTTTTACGCTCCGTACCCGTAGAATAGGCACGTGTTCATGTTATGGCCTCATTTTCTTAATAGCTAAGCAATGGTAATAGGTAGAAAGATAAGCATAATTGGAAAATGAAGTACAGTACATACTGTTAGCTTGATCATGGTGTTGACTGGACATCGCTATGTCGTCGGGTTGTTGTGTTACGCGGTTGTGAATATTATGCGCGTGGGAGTATAAGAGGTCAACCGAGGTGCGGGGGTTAATGTTTTTGTTTGTTTTTTTCATATCGAGAAATGTATTTTTAATGAGCCCCCCTAGGATTGATCTACAAAAGAGAATAAGAATCTAACCAAACTTTCCATAACCTGACCTGACAACAGAGGATACCGCCGGGTGCCAACTTGTCCTTCATGCGGGTGTAGTAGTTTTCATCAAAGAGTGACGCTGCAGGGCCTGTTGGGATGGAAAACAGTTTAGTCAGTCAATATCCTATCTCTCTCTCTCTTTCTCTCATCTTAATTGTTTCCTTCTCTACCTACCATCTTTAGTGGTTCCCTCCTGCCCCTCCTCTGCGTTAACGACTGGGTCTGAGGCGTCAGTGATAATAACATCAAACTTCTGGTCAGTGGTCTGTACAAACTCGGCTCCGTCCCCCGTGAGCAGGGTCAGCTTGGGGTTGGAGAAGCCTTGGCCCATCGATGGTACGTGGGTCTTACATGCCTCCACTACCTATAGAATGTTGAAAAGGAAAAATATTATATTTTCTGACAGAATACTTCCCTAGATTTAATAAATGTTGGCAATTAGCCTTATTCCAAAAAACAACCTAAGTCAAAAGAAGAAGAGCAGGCTGATTTCGGCAGTTACAATATTTTGCATTTAAAATTGTACAAGCATGAAGATTTCCCGGAATTATTATATTACATAGTACGAATCTAATTATTGCAATTAATGCAAATATATTAAGATTGTATATAAATGAAAGATAGCATGAGCCGAATTGTATTCATGTGATCAAAAACTCGTCGATACAAAGACCTTCACAATCAAATTTTGATGTAGTTATGGATTTACTATACTAATAAATGATATGCAGAACTACAAGAACAACCATAGATCGCTTCACGACTATGATAACACTGAGGAACTTTAGATTAAGGCTGCTTGGTTAAGAAATACAAATATTTTGCAGTTCATAGCACTTGTTGCTGTTGCCGCATCCGTATGTAAACAACATTTATAGGTTTTGTGCCTGTATAAATGTAGAAATGTGTCAGTCAGTACTGTAATATGGTGGCATCACCTACCGGTAACTGATAACTGTAAACATGCACGACTTTCTCTTCATAAGATTTATGTGCTTTCCCGATTACATCACCAGCAAATAGGCAGAAGGAAAATTACAATATATATAGAGCACTTACTAATACAGTACTGACCTGCGCATCAATCTCACACTGCACGATCTTCTCGACTCCCGGATGTTTGGCCAGCTCCCTCGCCACACCACCATCACCCCCTCCCACCACCAGCACCTGGAAAATAACATACTGTACTTAGGTTTTAACATCACTAATACAATACCAAAATTCTAGGTCCACCCAGTAGGGATCTGAGGGTTTGGGTACTGCAGAGGACAGTGCAGCAAGGAAGGTGTCCAAGGCATACAGGTCTCCCTCACTATCCGATGTCCCGATTTACAATATTATTAAAGGTTTTTAGGTGTTTGTGTTTTGGCTGGTCCCACAACACATCCTCATTTAACCCATTACTTTTAGGGTTGCTATACAATTTTTCTATTTAAGATCGGGTTTTCAGGAGTGTAACCCAATCGTAAATCGAGGGAGACCTGTACTCGTGCAAAACATGGAAATGTCCTATTCAACTGATACTGAATTGCATAGTTAGGTTCAAAAGGACTGACAAGTAACACAATCACTACCTTCTTGGGCGCTGGGTGAGAGTTGATGGGCAGGAAAGTGATCATCTCCTGGTAGGACGACTCATCTCTCTCTGTGAACTGTATGGCTCCGTCCAGTGCCAACACTTTGCCGTAGTGGGAACTGATCAGGGGGGGGGGGGGAGAGAAGAAGGATTTCCGATTAGTTAAAAAATTATTACAGTACAGCACTGTACACAAAATACACACAGTGAAAAACACTAATGATTCTAGCCACCATAAAATAGTGATTCAGAATTATTAAGAACTTCTCAAAGTTATGATCATTAACCAAATTGCAAGACTTGGTTTTAAACAAATCTGCTATATCCAGATCTGTAAAATTGAGGGGTAACCCAGAGTGGAAGTGAGAAACACTTGTCTTTCAGACATATACTGTACCTCATTCTTTCCCAGATGACTTTATCCATAAAACCAGAATGACATAAGGAAAAGAATATTAGGTGTCCAGATATTTACCCCAATCTTTCACACTTTGTCCAAATGAAAGAGATAGAGCCCGAACTAGATATCTAGTCCGAAAGCCTTGGATTTCTGAATCCTTCTATTCCAAAAGAAGAGGATTACTGTATTTACAAATTCATTTGTTGACATTAGACCCTCTGTGCTAACCTCTGAAAGACCTGGATGTGCTGGAACTTGGAGTTAGTGTCGAGCAGCACCTTATCCACCTTGAGAGAGAATGCCTGCCCGGGCCACATGGGGGACCGCTCCGTATACCATCCTTTCAAATTCTGGTCCATGGTAACTGGAATGAGGGTTCTGAGGCTAGTTAAGTGATCAGATAAGGATTTTGGAAGGCCTCAATTCTTATCACTTTATATTCAGCTTGGTGATTCCCACAGTAAGTATCACAAGTAAAATCAGTCACATCACTATAATACCCCTCTCCTAACAACTACATTTAAGTATTCAAGCACCACATACACCACAAAGGATCGAGTTACTACCTATACTGTACATACATACACATACAAGTTTTAAAAAGGTTTTGTCCACAGAGAATGTGGTTACAGTCTCACGTCCTAAATGGCAGCTTTCCAGGCGGCCCTGTCAAGGGCTGCCTCTGTTGTCAAGTTCTTTATCTTGAGATCGGACCAGAGTACCCGAGCCCACGTCATTCTAGGTCCACCCCTACACACTGCTCCCCCCACGTTCACAGTCTGCCATTTCTTCACCCAGTTCTGATCATCCATTCTCTCCACTTGTCCAAACCAACCAAATCGGCTCGTGCGCATCACTTCACTGACACTCCTAATGCCCAGACGCCTTCTCAATTCCTCGCTCGATACCCTGTCCCTAAGATTAACCCCACACATCCATCTTACCATTCTCTTCTCAGTCCGTTCCATTCTATTGATATCCTCCGCTTTAACCGGCCACATCTCCAAGGCATAGGTCATCGCGCTCCTAACACACGAGGTATACACCTTCCCTCTAAGGTGGGGTGGGAGCCCCACATCTTCCCTTAAATTTATCTACCTATTATTATACTTTACCTTACTCTGGCAAACAGCCTCTTTACTGCCAAAAATGTCACTTCCTTGGAGCTTTATTCTCTCTTCTCTTCTTGAGCAGCTGGCCAAAGTACTAATGACCCTGTACTTTCATATCTTACCTATACAGTACTTTGTTTCATTTCTCTGACGGTAAATTGAATCCCTTAACAGCTAATTTCTCGATACTTAATGGAAAATATGAAACCACTATGTCTCTGCATCATATTAAGACCAAGTTTATATAATTAGCACCATATTTCACTACAAAATCTTCAAAATAACTGAGTAATCTTGATGGGAACTTTGCAATTTACAGTCAGTTGAAAAGAAACAGACTATAGTACAGTAATACTTTAAAAATTTGATGTCACTATTTAACTAAAAGTCAGGGCAAAAATACAATATACTGTAGTTCATACATCAAATTCAACATAATCTCCATTCTTAAAAAACACACACATTCTATAGTTCTGCCTTCTCTTTCTGCCAGTTTACCTCTCTTAAGGGAACCGACCGGATAATTACGCTACTTCCAGGTCTTACTATCAATTTAAATGAAATTTGGCACAGGTGTATATGACCATAAAACAAAAAAAAACAAAAAAAAAAAAATTTTCCTTTTTTTTTTTTTTTTTTCTTGCAATTTAGGTAAACAAATGTTGAAAATCATAGTACTGCAGAAAATGATAAACTCCTACAGAAATCCCCATAGCACATGTTTTATGTGATCAAACAACTCACAAAAGGTGTATCTATAGTTTCTATAAAACACATTTTATATATTTTGTGTATTTGTTCGATTTAGGCGATGACGGATTCAGGTGAATATATTTATACAAAAATTACAACTTTGACGACATATTGTGAAAAAATTTAAATTATTAGAGTAAATTTGGTTTATAGGCCTTTTAGTGTTTTTAATTACCTTTCCAATGGTATATACACCATTCCTATAGGTCCAATAATAACTGTAAAATAACATCCGATAGTGCGGCAATATAGGTTAAAATGTAAAACTTACAAACTAAACAAACCAAAATTGGGACAAGGACAATATAAAGTCAAATTAAATTATCAAAATCGCTATGTGGAAACATGAGAAAAACAGGTGAAAGTCTAAGGTCATTAGGTGAACATTTTTACTTTTGTTTTTTAGATTTACAATATTTTATGTGGGAACATGGCAAAGTAGAAGATAAAGCATATGGTAGGTTGTAGAGTAGCTTACGCTCTTTCGATATATATAGGTATGCTCCTCGTACGACCAGTAGTTACTGAGCATGTTAATTTCAAAGTTCGCTATATAACGTTTTTAGAATTACAGGAAAAGTTTGGAAAACATAAAAAAATACTATTTCCAATGGGTTTTCACTAATAACATTTCACTGGCTTATGAAGGGATGTTGACTCTTGTTGAGTAAACACCTATTGGTGTTTTCAGGATTTCGAGTTTTTTAAACCTAGATTAACCGGTCGGTCCCCTTAAGATATGCATCTGTGGAAGTACTGGTATGCTCAGTTTCAATAATAATCTCACCTTGTAGTACAGTACTTTAACAAAATTCTCATACACTAAACAGTAGCAATAATAATATATAAAATCCTAAATCCATATACTATACAGTAGTGTGGTATCTACTGTATCATAATACAGTACAGGTTTCCCTCACTATCCGATGCCCCGATTTACGATATTATTCTTGGTTTTGAAATGTTTGGGTTTGGATTTTGGCTGGTCCCAGAACGCATCCCTATTTACCCCATTAATCTTAAAGTTTGCTATATGATTTTTCAATTTAAGATCGGGTTTTCAGGAACATAACCCAATCGTTTATCGAGGGAGACCTGTATTATAATCCAGAATACTGTACATTATACATAGTGATTTTGATAAGTCATTTTGTCATTATCTTGTGCAGTTCCTGTTTTGGTTTGTTTGGTTTGCAAGTTTTACATTTCAATTAACCCCTTCTGTACCGGTGATGTACTTTTCATTATATTCTGGCAACTATTGGATGATTTTGTTCAGCTTAGGCAGGATGGCTACTCATTGAAAGGCTACAGATTGTCTCAATTTATCTTTTAGCTACCATGTCCTTCTTAAGCCTTATAAAATTGTCTAAATGTAGCTGAATGAAAGAACAAAGATGTCGCCAGTACAGAAGGGGTTAATCACTGTAACAATAAATCTTGTACTCATACAATACTGTATACTCTTCCACTACTCCCAGATACTGTACAAACTTCCCTCCTGTAATCTAAACTAAGAAACTATATCACTATGCACCCAAGATCTCCAGACTGCTGCCACAGATAAAGCCGTTATCACACGACAGCTTTTAGTCAACATTTTTTCTGGAGTATTTTGCAGTAGTATAGGAAACTAGACTGATGATAGATGAATTTGCGTAACCGAAGTATTATACTGTATATGTTAACCTCATAAGCTGCCAGACCAGTGTTGAGGATAAATGTCGAGACAAAAAAGCGCTCGTGTGATACCAGCTTTAGATATGGGGAAAAGAAGACCAATCTGATAATAAGACCATCAAGGGTCATCTTTATCTCGGTGATTATTACTGATAACAATTATGCGTTTTTAGAAGCATCGTTTGCTTGTTTGTAAGTATACTAGGATACCATAGTCTCTAGCCCACTCGGGAGAATTCGTGAACCCCCCTATGTTTTTTCTATGCAATTTTATTTATCCGGATTAAATTTTGGATAGAACTTGCTTTTTAGTAAATAGTATATATAATTTTGTAGTTTATTTATAGAAAATTCTATTCATAAATTTGTTTCCAGAGATATGCTTCCATAACTAGACATATGTGTGAAGTCCAGGAATTTGTAAGAGTGGGCTAGAGACTATGGCATCAGAGTGTACAGCCAAAAGCATAAATGACGATGCACCCTTTTAAACCATTTCAGTGCGGGGGATGTCTCATTCATTTATTGTGGCTACCATTAGATAATGTTAGTCAGTATAAGAAGGATCTCTAGCAATTCCAAAGACTACATACTACTGTATCTCAATTAACACTTTGACTGCTACAGATCTTTCCTAAGCTGTATAAAGCACCATAATATACTGTAGCTAAATAAACTAAGAGACATTATCCATTCTGAAAGGGTTAATCAGTATCAAACACAAACAAGACAATATAATGCTTTAGAACGTGGCTTTAACTCATTCAGTACAGGTGACGTCCTTTTTCAGCATTTTTTGGCAACTATTAAACAAATATATTTAGTTTAGCAATGATCGGAGGTAGTTAAAAGGATTCATTGAGATAGTACTGTATATAGCATTTAAATTGTAAGAGGTTCTTCCTACATATATTTTATTGTAGTATATATTAAGAATATATTTTAAGATTGAGAGGAATACGACAAAAGATAATAATAGTACTGTAGATATAAATATTTATTAACAATGGTATAAATTCATGACATACAAAATTCTGACTGAAAAACTTACAATTAATGAATTAAAATTAAATGTGAAACTAAAAATAAGGTACTGTAATGGTAAAATAAAAAAACAAAATTATCTACAATAAAAAAATAATTCCTGGCAGTGATATCAGTACTAAATTTGTTACTGCTTATCAAAACTTTGCAGGTATTATTAATTGCCTATGATAACGATTAGAGATAGAGAGTTAGAAAACAATTAATTTGGAACTGTAGCATCTTTTTAGGAAAAGGAGAATGTGAAAATGGTAGTGTATTCTAAATTATGAATGAGAGAGAGAGAGAGAGAGAGAGAGAGAGAGAGAGAGAGAGAGAGAGAGAGAGAGAGAGAGAGAGAGAGAGAGAGAGAGAGAGAGAGAGAGAGAGAGAGAGAGAGAGAGAGAGAGAGAGGAGAGAGAGAGAGAGAGAGAGAGAGAGAGAGAGAGAGAGAGAGAGAGAGAGAGAGAGAGAGAGAGAGAGAGAGAGAGAGAGAGAGAGAGAGAGAGAGACTTATCACTGTACCTATGGAGTGACTACTGTATATATGTCAAAAAATTATATCAGAGAAAGAGTGAGTGCGCATACAGGAAGACAGCATAGAAAAAAAATATAAAAAAAAGGAAGAATAAGCAAGAAATAGAATACAGAAAATATGACACAAACTCAAAATCCCATTATTATTCATCACTCTAAATCTCTGCTCTCACTCTGTGCCTCCCAGCAAACTAGGGAGAATCATCAGCAACCGAGTCAGAACCAACCACCTTATGACTCTTTCCCAGCAACATATTCCGTCTGCTCGATGTATAGGGAAGTATGCATGTGTGTGTGTGTGTGTGTGTGTGTGTGTGTGTGTGTGTGTGTGTGTGTGTGTGTGTGTGTGTGTGTGTGTGTGTGTGTTACTCAGTTACTTGTTCGTCAAGGGGAATCCACGCAATGCGAGCTAAGCTCATTATTATCGCGCCTCCTTAACTGGGAATGTATTGCGTGAAATGCATGTTAAGTGTTTTATGTACTGTTGGAATGGCTGTGGATGTGTGTGTAGTCTGTATTTTAGCCAATTGGCGACATCGGAAACGAAAGCTTAGGGTGGATCTGTATGGTACCATTCTCACTATAGACGGTACCGTCTCGCCCGAAGGCTTAGGTAGCCATCAGCTTAGGTGAACCATATGATACCCATCTCGCCTTGTACCATTTTTGCCAACCCCAGATGGGACGTCAAAACGTCGTCCACTTATTCCAGGTACCTATTTACAGCTAGGTGAACTGAGGCTAACACATGAAAGGAGACAAGCCCAATTTGTCTCCGCCCGGCCGGGGATTGAACCCCCGACCCCTCGTGTGTGAGACGAGAGCTCTACCTACTAGGCTACGGGCTGTGTGTGTGTGTGTGTGTGTGTGTGTGTGTGTGTGTGTGTGTGTGTGTGTGTGTGTGTGTGTGTGTGTGTGTGTGTGTGTGTGTGTGTGTGTGTGTGTGTGTGTGTGTGTGTGTGTGAGAGAGAGAGAGAGTAATAAAGAGAATATACAAAAAAATGAAGGTACCGATTGGGTAAATATTATATTTGCTAGAACCCACACACTATTCATCATCACTTTCAATGACAGCTCTCGCTCTCTGCCTTCCTACAACTAAGGGCACATCGTCAGCATCCGAGTCAGAATCAATCATTTTACGGCCCCTCTGTGAGCCAGGTTCCACTTGCGACTCCCTAATAACGTCCTCTGTCTGCTCGGTGTCTAGGTGAAGTATAATGTTTTGGCTGTCTACTGGCTGGGAACTCTCATCTTCCTCTGAATCATCGGCCATCACTAGTCGCCTCTTTTTCTTCTTTGTCAGTACTTTCTGTGGTGTGCTGGACTGATCTTCACTATCATCCCCACCGCTCAGATTCCTCTTGTGATGGGACGAGGTAATATTTTTCTTCTTGGTTTGTTTTTTCTTTGAGGACGATTTGATAGATTCTTCGTCGCTGGCACTACTCATCAGACCCCTCTTGTGACTTTTAGTAGTAGTGTTTGAGGACAGAAGAGGCAAACTGTCATCACTATCATCATCAATATTTCCATTGGCCTGAGATGACAGCGGTCCTCTGTGTTCATTCTCCTTGTCCTCTGCTTCACTTTCTTCTGTCATTTCTTTAGATTTTTTGCTCTTCTTATTGGATCCTTTTGGTTTTGACTTGGTATCTTTTGACTTCTTTTGACGTTTCTTGGGTTCATGAATCAACTCCAAGGGTTCGTCGGGATTCTCTTCTTGTACAGTGTTGTCAGCAACGGCTTCCAAAGGCTGGTCAGGATTGTCAGGTAGAATGGGGTCCCCGGCAAGGCCCTGTGTGAGGTAGGAGGCCCTCTTCCGCAGCGCCGGGACAGTGAGTCGTGAAGGGACACGCCAGTACATCTCCTGATGATTCTGCGGAGGCTGGAGACCAACCATCTGCAGCAACTTGTGGAACTTGGGGTCCTCCATGGCATCAATGCAGGCCTGGGCGATAGCGAGGATTGGCACGGGTTCAAAGTCCCCATCTTCTTCTCGATCATCCGCCACGTCCGTAATTACCTCCACCAGCCACTCCACCGCCTCCGCCATACCTACATCCAGCACTTCCCGCAAGGACTGGGAGATTAATGCTGGTGTTGCGATGGGGGGGGTGTAAGCAGGAGGTTTGGTGGACTTTTTGCTGATTTGTCGCTGGGAAGCTTGACTTGGCCCACTATCATCATCACTGACAGAGCTGTCACTGTCGATTATTTCTTCATCGTCGTCATCAATAATATCGTCATCACTAGCTTGGTTATTCGCAACAAAGCGCTCGCCCAAGCCTCGAGTATCTAGACGAGGCTTGGATTTCTTGGCCCTCTTCTTACGTAGCTCCGATTTGTCAGCCACCAATCCCAGTTCCATTATCTTCTCCACTATTCTGTTTTTGGGCCGTCTTATTACCATGTTGTTCATGATGCACCCGACTATATCCATGGCATCTCGGTTATCCTCGAACAACATTTTCAGCTCCCCTTCCTCCTCTTCCGTCCACTGTTTGGGGGCACTGAGGCGGGGCCCTGTGTTACGCTTCACATCCTTCAAGTGACTGACCAACCCAAGTTCCTTCAGCTTTTTTATGACAGCGCGGCGAGTGCGATTTTGGTTGATAAGATTCTCTGTCACCAGATCAATAACATCTTTATCTTCAAGCTCCTCTGCTGGACGGTTTTTCATCTCCTCATACAAAACTCGCAGCTCCTCCTCTTCCTCCTCCGCCCATGCCTGCTTCAACGCCTGTTTGCCAGCATTTGGTTCGTCATAACCACATTCAATTTCTAATGCTTCTTTATTGTTTTTCCAGAATAATAGCTCAAAGAACACCTTGGTGTTCGTCTCGGCAGTTTTGAAGAACTGACGCACGATGTATTTGCCAAACCGGGCGATCTCACGAACAGAATCATTGGTAGAGCACCTCGGGTCTTCCAAAGCATTCTGGAAAGTAAGAAAGATGGAGGCCTGGAAAAATATTGCAGGCATCTTACAATCCCAAGCAATGCGGTGGAAGAGCTTCAAGATGCAGTGGTTGGTGTGGGTGGAGTTGGTGGTGTACCTGGACAGAAGCTTTGCGTAGGATTCCATCACCTTAGTGTTGGCAAACCTCCGTACAAATTCTCGGAAATTGAACTCCTGCTCTGATACTCTGAGCCGAGCCGCGTCCTCTCTCTCCTCCCTCGCTGCTGTAACTTCTTCATCCTCGGACTCGGAATCTTCATATGTGTTTTGTGATTTTTGAGGAGGATTTAGGTTGGCCATGAAGACCTCCCTCAGGGCCAGGAACTCATCAGAATGGTCCATGTTGGCGGCCCCAAACACGTCCCCCTCTGGCCATATCTCCCTCGAGGATCTCATGAGCGATACACCTTCGGCCAGTTCTTTCTTACGTAGCAGTTTGTTAATCCTACGCATGGCCGCTTCCTTCATCTGCTCCTCGGTATCATCAGACAAAGCATCGAGGGGAATAGTCTCAGGCAGTTCACCAGCCTCGCCTTGTACCACAGCAGACAATTCACCCGCAATTTCATCCCAAAGATCCTGCAACTGTTCCTCGCTCAATTCCTCCGTCTGTCCGTTGCTGGTCGCCTTCTTTTTCTTTTTATTCTGTTTCTTAACCACATTCTGAACCATGATGTGACGGTTCTTGCCAGTAAAAGCCTCCACCAGCTTGAGGAAGATGTGTGCCGTCTCCACTACATCCTTCAGGTACGTCAGGGTCATCTTAATGGGGTCAAAGTTCTGCAGCAGCACTAGAACCATCTCCCGGTATTCCACTACATAGAAGACTTTGCTCTTGAGGATCCGGGCACTCTCCTTTACACCTTCACTCTGGCATTTATCCATGGCCGCCAGTGTCATCAGTAACTCTTGGTACGCTCGTAGGGCCTTGTGCATCCGGCGAAACCAAATTGGGATCTTCTTCTTGTCAGTAGCCATATTTTCATAATAGTTATCTAGCTGGGTCTGAATGTAGTGGAACGACTCCACACTCAAAGTTTCGCTTACCAGTTCGATCTTAAACTGGTGGTGGCGGTTGAACTCCATAAAGAACTTAATGGCCCACAGGTAGTAAGACTCGTCGTGGTCCTGTGCCCGGGCTCGGTTTAGATTATCCTTCACGATGTACATGATGCTATTGAAGGCGCCATTCAGAAACTCTATACAAAAATCCTGTAGGAAGAGTCTGATTGCCAAGGTGGACCTCCTGGTGGTAACAGTGTCCCTCATGGGCGCCCGGTTCTTTGGAAGCTTTTTGGGCTTCTTGAAACGATCTAAATTAAGCGACTTGATGTCCTTGATCGACTGGTGAGTGATGATGTCCCGGTCGCTGATGCTTTTCATGTTCTGGACGTAATAAGTGCCACCGAATCTGGAGTGTCTGGCGCCATACTGCTTACTCTTTTGTTGTTGCCGCTTGAGTGCCTCACGTCGCCGCGCCTCCACCAGTGCCTGCTCATCCTTTTCCTTCTCCTGCTCAGATCTTTGAAGACCGGCGGAAGCAAGCTGTGCCGGGTCCTGCTCTCGTAGCATGAGAGAGATGATTTCCAAGACGTGCATGCAGAGATCCTGTTCCGACTGCGAGGAAGCTATGTACATCAGCAGGTCTTCTAGGCCAGCTAGATGCAAGGCCCACAGCACCTGGTCGTGAATAGAGGCATCGTCGTCTGTCCGCTTTTCATCCTCAGGGCTAGTGGGGACAGCAAGGATGTTACGAATCAAGATCAGAATACGCTCCACCAACAGCCGATCCTCCTCCTGCCGGTTCTCCCAATCCAGTTGAAGTAGCTCCCCGAGTTTCCCTACCAGCACCTCCCATACTTTAGCCTCAACAAATGCCTCCTTGTATCGTTGCTGGTGTGTAATCAGCTGTAGGAATTGCTGTCTGGTTACCTTTTCTTCGGGCAGCTCTTCGCGGAATAAGAGGAGAACTGGATTAGTGAGGTTCACCAGGAGGCGGATGGTCACATCAAACTGTTCCGTATCAGTACTGTGGTCACAGACAAGTGGTATGAGATCCGTTTGAAGCACTCGTGTTTCCCCCAACGCCCGCCGGACCTCGTGGCTGTCATCGTCCCGGCGCAGATATCGCACAAGGTCCTTGGTGGTCTCCAGGCAGTCGGCCTCACGATAGTACTTGGCCCCGTCGCAGTACCCCAGAGCTGAGCATGCTGCCAAGAGCTCCGCGTGAACCAGGGTGTCCCCAACACCCGCCATCTTGAAGAATCTGTAAAAGACACCAAGTTTTAGAAATATTCAATTTGGTGAAAACTTGAATAATCACACAGATTTATTCCATTGAGGACTAACTATATAATGTAAAACTTGCAAAGTAAACAAACCAAAACTCATACGAACACAGTAAAAAGACAAAAACAACTAATCAAAATCGCTATGTGGAAACAACGCTTAAGTAAAATAATAATTTATAAATAAAAGAACACAATCCACCACATAGGGTGTACATTACTACATGAGTAAGTTAATCTGTTTCCAAGACTACAAGTATTAATTTCATTCGAGTTCTTGAAGGATGTATATAATATCCGGGTGTAGTAGTGTACCGCCCGCCGTGTTTACATAGGCTAGGTCGATCGCTCGCGCTTAATTTCCTGTCTATTTTTTCTGTTATTTGCCCCCTGCTGGCAATATATATGATGATGACAATAAGTCAAGGAGGGGGTGGGTGAACTTATAATCGTATCCCACCGTCCCATGGCAGTAAAAAAATAGATGGGAACATGATAGCTCGCTGCGAGTGTCCGCGTAGAGTAAACACGGCGGGCAGTACACCCAGTCTCCCAGATACTACATCCTTGCCCCGTTTTCTTAGGTTAGGGGCCTAGGCATAACCTATAGAAAATTTATCAGAGATTGATGTCTGTCTAGGCCTATTGCAGAAATATCTAGGCTAGCCTAGTCCTAGGCAGGCTAAATCCTGTTTTCTTGCGTATGTGTTGACCTCTGACCGTTTTGGTAAGGTCGGTCCGGTACTTATTACCAAAACTACCACTAATTATTTCTCAATATTTGAAGGCTATTATAGAATAAGGATGTTGCAAAGATCATATTAATGTGTTTCAACCTCCGGAGATACATTTTATGTGCACTATATAAAGTACTGTAAAAAACAAAAAACTCTCCCTATTGACAGCAGTGAAACTCTTATAAGCCCCCTACTGATAAAATAGATGCTGATTTCAATAAGTCATGAGGAGGGTGAGGGGGTGGCAAAGCCCCCCTCGGCCTCGGGCCCTCCTCAACCCATCTTGTATCCAAAGGCAAACAAATTTTGTATAATGTATATTTACTCTGAAAATTACATTTTCCGGGGATTATAAATAATTTTAACTACTGTAGGCTAGGCTATAGGCTAATGATGAAAACTACCTAAAACCAAAAAGAAAAACCATGGGAAAATTAGTGGTAGTTTCGGTTAGCCTATATTTTCCGACTGCCGGGCAGCTTCAAACTCAATACCGGACCAGATGGACCTCCTGCGAAGGGACACACAGGACGGACGCAGCGGTGGCGCACCACGACTGTGAGGCCGGACCCTCTGGACATCATCACGTAATTGTTTAATCGAAGGCCTTTTTTTCTAGTTATTAAAAACGTATTCTATGGTGTATTATATGATATATAAAAGTCATGTGCGTTCTCAGATGGATTACTGTTCACCTCTGTGGGGTGGAAATGGAGTGGTTGCATTGAGGCAGTTGGACAAAATTCAAAATAAAGCTATTAGATTAATCAATAACCCTGCAATCACACAGGACCTTCCTACATTATCCATACGAAGAAACGTTGCATCCCTTGCATTATTCTAGATATTTTCACAGCAATTGTTCCGAACTTGCTTCAATTGTGCCGCCTCTCCACATCTTTCCCCGTAGAACTAGGGCAGCTGAGAGCGCCCATGAATTTACACTTTCTCCTCCACAATGCAGAACTTCTGCTTATCAGAATTCATTTATCCCCAGAGCTACTACTCTTTGGAATTCACTTCCCTCGAATTGCTTTCCACAAACTTACAATCTACAAATGTTTAAATCCAGTTGTTACAAACATTTTATGAATGGAGGATGCCTTTAGGCACATGGACCTTTTTGTTTTATCTGTGTTTTTCCTTCCTCCGTTCATTGTCTCTTTTAAAAAAAAAAAAAAAAAAAAAAAAAAAAAAAAAAAAAAAAAAGCAATAGAACTGTTAAAATTACCTGGGAAGTGTATATTAAACCAAATACTAGTGCGCGGTATTAGAGTAAGTCCACGGATGTGTGTTTACATTTTGGGTATGGAGCGATCTGTTGCCTACTCTAACAGCTCCGTTGTATGCGTATTTCCTTAATTGACCGACCGTAATTGTTTAATCGAAGGCCTTTTTCGTTATTGTTTAGTAGAAGGCCTTTTTTTCTAGTTATTAAAAACGTATTCTATGGTGTATTATATGATATATAGAAGCAATAGAACTGTTAAAATGACGTGGGTAGTGTATATTAAACCAAATACAAAACTTTGAATAATGAGGTAAGAGACATGTCTTTTATCACTTTTCAACCCAAGACCAGCGGTGGTCTGGGGGCGGCAGCCCCCAGGATGCCCAGGTTAGGTTAGGTTAGGTTAGGTTAGGTTAGGTTAATGACCAGCTATGTAAATACTGTACAGTAGTGTATTTTTGGTTTAGTCTGTGCTCAAAAATCCATTTTCTGGTTATACTGATGTTTTGGACCGACAGTTAGCCCATCGATCTTTTTAGGCCTAATAGGTCCGGTAGAGCATATACATCATTGCTATATATGTCATTAAGAGCTGAAATGTATTATAAGGGAGAAAAACTAAAACAACTAAAATACATATATATTGTAAAACAATAAGTTTTTCAGCCAGTACCCAACCAGCGGGTGTGTGGGGGCAGCAGCCCCCAACCAGCGGGTGTGTGGGGGCAGCAGCCCCCACCCATATACTAGGTTAGGTTAGGCTAATAACCTAGCACATTATAAAAAAAATAAAAAATAAATAACCCAACCAGCAGGGGTGTGGGGGCAGCAGCCCCCACCCATAATACTAGGATAGGTTAGGTAAGGTTGTTAGGTTAGGCTAATGTCTTCCCAAAGTTGACTATTTTTATAACATAAGATATTAGGCTACCCACTGCACCCCGTGAAATCCGAGCCAGCTTTCATCAAAGGTTGGCTCGGGTATTCACAAATTTGGGTTTTATGGGTTTGCAATTTGGGAAAACACGAGCCAAGTTTTGATACAAAACGCTATATTATTGCATTTTTACGCTTTTAACCCCTCATTAACCCCTATTAAAATGGAGAGTGAGATAAACGAGAGAAAAATGCAAGGGAGAAAAGTGATTGGAGAACTTGATAGTATTCTCAAAGGAAGAATGGTTAGCCAGGAAGTCAAAAAGTCACTGAGAAACAGTGTGCTGCTCCCAACACTCTCGTATGGAAGCGAGACATGGACGGCAAGTGACGAGGACCTCTTCAAACTGAGAGCTGTGGAGATGAGCTTTTTCAGAATGGCAGCTGGCATGAATAGGCTAGATGGGCCAAGTAATAGGGAAGTGTACGAGTCCTTTGGAATGGAAGAGCAGGCTTTGGGCATTGATTGTGGTGTGGTTGAGTGGATAAAGAGAAGTACTTTGAGGTGGTATGGCCATGTTCAGAGAATGGATGAAGACAGAATGCCAAGAAAGATATATGGGAGTCAGGTGAGTGGAACCGCTAGTAGTGGAAGACCACCTATGGTATGGGAAAAGAAAGTGGGAAAAATATATTGAAGAAAAACTTCCACGTAGTGGAAGGGGCATTGTGGCACGGGCAAAGGAGGCATGTCTTGACAAAGTAGCTTGGAGACGTTTCTGTCATGGCCATCCTCTAGTGGGGGTTTCCCAGGGGGAAACAAGGCGTCGGAGATGATGATGATTAACCCCTCATTTTCCCTGAACTTCATAGCCCTCCCCACTAGTGGGGGGCGTGTTTTTAGATTGTTGGATAATGGGTAAATACTCATTTCAGCTCCTCTTCAGTATTAAACAACACTTATAGCCTATCTGAAGGAAAAAAAAAAAAAAATTACTGAAATCGCTGTCTGTCCAAAAAGTCAGGTTTACCCATTTTATTTAGGATTCTCTTCCCCTCCAAGGCTCCACCCTCCCACTGCTCTTAGTTTTGTATTTGGTTTAATATACACTTCCCAGGTCATTTTAACAGTTCTATTGCTTCTAGGCCTATATATCATATACGGTAATACACCATAGAATACGTTTTTAATAACTAGGAAAAAAGGCCTTCGATTAAACAATTAGGCCTACCCATCATCAAGTAAGATCAAGTAAGTAAGGTCCTCATGGTGTTAGTGAGCTGGGCCTAGGTCATATAATTGGCTATTCTGCAGAACAGCTACTCCTCGATTACGGGATTCCTGTCTCGTGGATTTTTTTTTTTTTGCTCTCACCTTACTCAGGGGACCTTACTGAAGTGCGGATAAGTGCTACTTTTCTTATTTTGTCAATTTGATTTTCACTCCCCTAGCCTAGGCTATAACATTATCAGAGTTATTTTTGTACAGCAAGTCCAGGACACTTTGTTTACATTCTAGCCTCCTTGGAGGCTCCTCCCCGATGTTTAGTAGCCAATCAGAGTGGAGCTTAACCTACAAGAAGTCGGTACATTTTTAATGGTACTTTCCTGTTATCGACAGCCAAAGCTGAAGATTGCAGAGTAAACACCATAGACTTTATCCCATAACTTTTGTATAGTTTTAATACCTAATTAGCGGGGGTGTGGGGGCAGCAGCCCCCACCCATAATACTAGGATAGGTTAGGTAAGGTTGTTAGGTTAGGCTAATGTCTTTTCAAAGTTGACTAGGCTAAATCGAGTAAACTCCTAGATTGTTGGGGTATCTGAATCATTTCAATTAACAATGCAAATGCTGGTTAATATACAGGAGACGCAACAACGTGTTTTTCAGGTATTTTTTTTGGTATTTTGATTTTGTTTTTGGTGTTTTAGTGGAATCTAGTGATGAAATTGAATGGGAATTAAGCATTTACCCATTATCCATCAATCTAAAGACACGCCCCCCGATAGTGGGGAGGGCTATGAAGATCAGGGAAATTGAGGGGTAAAAAGCGTATAGAACACTATAGAACACGATAATACACATTTGTAACCCAAATTTGGCTCGGGTTAGTTCAATTTCCAGACCCATAAAACCTGATTTTTTGAAAACCCGAGCCAAGTTTTGACGAAACTTGGCTCGGATTTAACAAATGTAAAAATGAAAAAAACACAGTAACCTTGGTAAAATATTGGCTCAGGTTTTGTCAATTTCCAGACCCATAAAACTCGACTTTTTGAAAACCCGAGCCAAGTTTTGACGAAACTTGGCTCGGATTTAACAAATGTAAAAATGAAAAATACACAGTAACCTTGGTAAATTATTGGCTCGGGTTTTGTCAATTTCCAGACCCATAAAACCCGACTTTTTGAAAACCCGAGCCAAGTTTTGACGAAACTTGGCTCGGATTTAACTAATTTAAAAATTAAAATAACACAGTAACCTTATTAACATGTTGGCTCGGGTTTTGTAAAGTTCCATACCCATATAACCCAACATTTAGAAAACACGAGCCAAGTTTTGACGAAACTTGGCTCGGATTTTACTAATGTTCATGTTAAAATTACACAGTAACCCTAATAAAATCTTTGTTTGGGTTTTCATAAGGTTAACATTAGCCTAACCTAACGAAGTAAGAATGGGGTTAACATTAGCCTAACCTAACAACCTTACCTAACCTAACCTAGTAAGAATGAGGTTAACATTAGCCTAACCTAACAACCTTACCTAACCTAACCTAGTAAGAATGGGGTTAACATTAGCCTAACCTAACAACCTTACCTAACCTAACCTAGTAAGAATGGGGTTAACATTAGCCTAACCTAACAACCTTACCTAACCTAACCTAGTAAGAATGGGGTTAACATTAGCCTAACCTAACAACCTTACCTAACCTAACCTAGTAAGAATGGGGTTAACATTAGCCTAACCTAACCTAACCTAGTAAGAATGGGGTTAACATTAGCCTAACCCAACAACCTTACCTAACCTAACCTAGTATTATTGGTGGGGGCTGCCGCCCCCACACCCCCGCTGGTTGGGTACTGGCTGAAAAACTTATTGTTTTACAGTAGGCCTATGTATTTTATTTTATTTTTGTTCTCCCTTATAATACATTTCAGCTCTTAATGACATATATAGCAATGATGTATAGCCTATGCTCTACCGGACCTATTAGGCCTAAAAAGATCGATGGGCTAACTGTCGGTCCAAAACATCAGTATAACCAACTAGCCCTTGCATGCCAGTTTTATCGTATGCGAAAAAATCTTTTACTTTATGTTACTTTGCGATGACCCATTAAGATTCCCGAGCTAGCTGTGGTCCGGCTCCTTTATGTTGTCCCAACCAACCAACTAACCTTAATGAACAGAGGAGGTACTGGGCTGCCTGGCTGGCCGCTGGAGGCTCGATCACCACTCATCTTGGTCAACAGCTGGTGGATTTTTGTTTCGAATTTTTCCATGTAAAACAAGTGTATGTGCATTTCAAAACCAGCTGTCCTCATCAGCTGTATTTGGAACACTGGTTATTGCACTTTGGACAGTTTACACAGTCTTATTGGAAGGCGAAAAGGTCTTAAGCAGCCTCAGTGTTTTTAAAGACGGTGGAAAAAGCTTTGATCGGCTCACACCCTCTACACAAGCTGGCCAGAGTCAAACTGACAGCTTATATCCTGGGCCACCTGTTTTCCAAATCATGGCATCACCTGATTGGTCGATAGACATCACGTGTCAGTGAACTCGAGTACTCTTGGCATGAATTAGGTAGGGTGATTACTTTGGCCACGACGCCACCAGTATAGTTCATTGCATTCGCCACCAGATGTCTCAGTTGTTAACTGACAGTCACGCAAAAGAAGTCTCCCAGATGAAGACGAAAAAGAAGAAGTGTAAACAAACCCTTAAAACGTAAATATCCATATAATATGTATTATGTTAGTTTCCCGGGAATGACACCTACATCAACAATTTGGAGAAAAATTGCTTAATCACATGCTATTGAGCTTAATTTTTTACCAATATTGTAGCGCCTCCTGTATATTGACCCAAATGCTAATAAAGTGCTTTCCGCACTTTCTAACAATAAAATACACTTACAATGCATTAAAATACATAAAGAAAATAAATAAAACCTAAAATAACAGTAGTAGGCTAGTTATGCAGAATTACCCTATAATTTAATAATTAGGCTTAGGGCCTAGGCCTTATAGTTAAGGTTAGGTGTGAGAGGGGTGACAGGGTCTGCCTTGTAGGCCTATGGGCCAATCGGCTTTCTGCCGACTCCCATTTTCTTATGTTCTTCTTAGGCTAGCTTGGTAGCCTATGTTCTAAATAGGCTACATGCTAGGCTAGGTTAGCCCAAGCCAAGTTAAACTAACCCTAGCCTAGGCCTACCAGGCTAGATCATGGCAAAATTAATGCAAAATTTTCGATAGCCTAATGACAGCTGTGACGCTCTGAGTAAGATCGGTTTAATGTTATTTTAATACCACGAATTTTGTTGATATATTTGAAGATAAATAATGAATCTATAGGCCTATGCTCTAAAGATCATAAGAAAATTTGTTTTAACCCTCGGCAAAACCTAATAAAAAAGTATGGTACTAAAATGTTTTTTTCGTAACAAGTTTGTCAATATGGTACTTTCAGTCATCGATAGCTCTAAAGATCATATGAAAATGTGTTAAATCCTCTGAAAAACTTAATATAAAAGTATGGTACTAAAATTTAATTTTCGTAACAAGGTTGTCAATACGGTACTTTCCCGTTATCAATGTACAATCAAGCTGAAGATTGCAGAGTAAACACCATAGACTTCATCGACTTTTCTTTCACCTTCGTATAATCGACAGCCAATTTTTCCTTCTTTTTTATTAAGTACTCAACCAGTGGGGGTGTGGGGGCGGCAACCCCACCCATAATACTAGGTTAGGTTAGGTAAGGTTGTTAGGTTAGGCTAATGTCTTTTCAAATCACTATCGGGGAGCGAGTCACGCGAGTGTGTCTCAACATCGATCGATATATAGGCCTAATGGGGAAAATAGGTTTTCCCGAGATTTCTAATTAATTACAAACACTAGGGTATATATTAATGCAAATGACCAATTTTGTTTATAGAAAACACTCGGAAAATTTGTGGTATTAAAATAAACAAAATCCGTAAGATCACTCATCAATAGCCTAGGCCTATCTAGCCTAGTGTTTGTCTATGACAGATAGGCTAGGCCTAGGCCTAGACTAGCCTAGGCTAACCTACCCTCACATTTCCATGTGAAAGAACAACTGAAAATAACATTGTATTAAATGGTAAGCGTCTCGTGTACATTCATTAAGCTACAATGCATGCAACAAAAATGAAAACAGTTACAGAACTTACCCAAATAAGTCAAATTTGGGAAGATCCGCCAGCTGACTCCCAGTTGGACAAATTAACGCGGGAAAATAACAGCTGAGCGAAGTTTTGCGCCCCGAAGATTTTCCGATAATTTTCCTTAAAAAAATAGTATAGTACGGTATTTTATTAATATTTACTAGGCACAAGGATGCACTTATATAAGCTATCAACATATAGTAAACCATGATAAGACTAACATTTGAAATGTATAATAATTATAAATTATCAGTCTTGCAACACCCGGCAACTACAAAAGTAAATAACATAACAAATGTCCTAAATACAGGCTGTCTACACTGAATACACTTCATATGAATGTGAAATCAACGCGAAGATTCATAGAGCAGAGCTAAGTACCTTAAAATCTGTCATATACCTTAAACACGCTGAAAAATTGAATAAAACAGGAACAATGATGGATTCCAGGGTTTAAAGGGCTGTAGTTCGACGATCAAATGAACCTAGTTTTGAAGCATGTTCTGAGATTCTGCTATAGTCTATTCCCTGTAAGTAGGCGATAAATCATTACTTCTATCCTCTGTAACTCAAAAAGGGCTCGAGCAAATGGGCTGTAACTTTCCACATTTATTCCTTGACTGACTCTTCCCAAATGGTAGACATACTACCTCGATTACTCTAGTCGTTTTTGAGTTACAGAGGTTAGAGGTCATGATTTCTCGCTTACTTACAGCAAATAGACTATATAGTTATAGTCTATTTTTTTCCAGCTGATGGTAAATTTAATCCTTTAGTATCAGATTTCATGATTCTTACTGGACAAATCTGATACTGCTATGTTTGTGCATCATATTATTGCCAAGTTTTCATAATTAGCAACCTATTTTGCCACAAAATCATGATAATAAAGTAGTAATCAGAATGGAGAGGTGGCAATTTAGTATCAGCTGGAAAAAAATGGAGTATAGTGACAACCAATGTGGCCCAGCAAACCAACTTGCTCGCTATCTAGGATAATACCTGAGGAGCAGCTCTTAACTTCTTTTAGATCATTTATATAATGTACCGATAAAATAACTATTGTATACTTTTTTGAGGTTTTCCATCTAAATTTATTCATTTCATATAGGCTACCCTACATATAGGCTACAGGTATAGATATGTCAGCGTATGTTGAGGTTAGCTTCGTCTATCTGATTCTTCTGGGAAGGATCCATAATTTTAATGGATTTTCTTTCATACAGGTAATGATCATAGATAGGAAGAAAAAAATGCAATGAATTGATCTAATTTTATTATTAAAGAATTGTATCTGCCTTGCTATGGCATGGAGTCTCCTTTATTCTGCATCTTTGTGATCCGCTTTTGGAACTGCACCTGGCTGTGCGGCACAGAGGAGTAGGGCCTAACGTTGTGCGGCCGGAATGAGGAGGCCGAGCAGCACACTGAACAGCAGCACAGCGGCACACAGATACAGACTTATTGCTGAGCTCTGTCCTGTTGAATTCTGCACCATACCTAAAAAATATTGCTTGGGTGACCGGACAATTCAACAAGTATACAAATTCAACCATTAGACCTCAACCAGAACCAACTCATCCAATTCGGTTAGATATTAGGTTAAGTTAGGACTAAAATTTCGTCACTGGTTTGTTTGTTCCTGTGTTAACTTAATTAGCAATGGTTAAGATCTGATGGTTGAAATGGTCTACTGGTTGAACTGTCCGGCTACCATTGCTTGTGTTTGGTTATAGCTATGTAACAGAGCTAAAACTGTGGTCAGATAATGAAAGTAAAAATTACTTCGAGGTACCAGCCCAAGTAGGATACCTTTATTGTTCTCATGGTTAGAGTACCAGTCTTGTAACTGAATGGTCTCAAATTCAATTTCCCAGTAGTGAGGGATGGGATTTTTGTGAGAAGACCGGTTCAGTATCAAGCCCAGTGTGGCTATTATAAGGACACATGAACATTTTCAAGAAATTTGGTAGGGACTTTAAATTACGCTGTCTACGAGAAAGGCTTTCGTCGAACTATTAATTTAATCCAACTCACCTGTCACCAGGTACATCAGAATACTCAAGAAACAAAGTATGCCGATTGTAGGCGTCAACATGGGTAGTCCAAGTTCCTCCAGTGGCAGGAGGCTGTAGTTTGTTGATACTAGGCCATACCCTGCGCCAAACAGTCCAACGGTTACCGCCTTGCACTCCAAATTTCGAGTCATGTTGAATCCTGTGACTAGGTTCTACGTTAGCTACAAGATCAGGTCACATAATTACTAGGCAATGCAAACTATGATACAGCCAAGAGTCACTGCAAAGCTAAAAGTGACCTAAGGGTGAATGATAAGAAAGTATACGAGGGGTAGCTGTGTGCATTTCCCGAGTACCCTGACGTTACATCCCCACTACCTCTTTGTCCTATCAGACCCATGTCAATTAATTCAGACTCGTTTCTCTCTGTTCGCACGGAGTCTGAGCTACCCGGATGATGCAGTGATGTAACAGCGCTAAAACTGGTGTCAGATATTGCATGTAATAAGACAAGTGGGGTACCTCTATTATCTCATTGGGTAGAGTGATGGTTTTGTACTGAGCAGCCTCTAAGGCAGTAGACAGTGTTGGGAATATTTGCCCATCTTCAATTGCTGCAACCAAAAGCCAGCCAGATCCGTCCTGCTCATACTTAAGGAGTTCATTTCAAAGCCCAGATCTATAAATATTACCTATAATGCTAGTCGCACAGAGGAGTGACCCAAAGAGAAATATGGTCCGCGCTCTTATCTTTCCTGGACAGAAAGTGAGTAAAGCCGTCAACAACCTGACCACCAGACTGCTTCCTCCAGCCACTGCCAGACAGAAGGAGGACTCGCGATGACTGAAGCCTTCTTGGTCCATTGTGAAAGGCACTAGAGCAAATATGTTGTAGACCATCGGGAAGTATAAGGCTAACACTGAGGCAACCAACATCACAATTGATGACTTGAAATATCGCAAGTTGTTTAAAGCGATCAATCGTATTGACTTCAGATTCTCTAATATTTTGGAAGAGTTTTCTTTCCTAAGTTTATCTCTTTGTTCAGTTGCTTTTGTATCATACAAGTAAAGTTTAGATGCCTTTGAAGATTGTTCAAGTAGCTTGTATTTTTCTTGCATACCGTTGTGGTTTCTATTCATCTCTATGACAGTTTCAGTGTTCTTAGTTCTGTCTGTTACTTGAGTAGACATTCTGGTTCTATGCCACTCAATGGGATGTAGGAGCAGTGAA
Organism: Paralithodes platypus; assembly: GCA_032716605.1. Taxonomy (NCBI): domain Eukaryota; kingdom Metazoa; phylum Arthropoda; class Malacostraca; order Decapoda; family Lithodidae; genus Paralithodes; species Paralithodes platypus. Next base: position 81,709,285 of record CM064575.1, on the reverse strand, counting down.
GCAGCACAGCTGTTAAGAACCAGTGCCCCGATGATGAGCGTGGCGCCTGTGTAGCTGTACCACTCCTGCAGTCATGTGATGAATGGCGGCATGACCAATTGACTGACGGATATCCCGGAGAGCATAACTACACAGGCAACATTCCTCCTCCGGTGGAAGTAATGCAGAGTCACCACGTTACATATGGTGCCCAGCATATCACTAGAGCTGCCTGAAAAGTACAAATAGTTAAAAGTTATAAATAATTTATTAGTAGTTTGAATGTAAACTCCAGTAATAAAACTTTGATTTCAATTTAAGTCTTAGTAGCCTACTATTCATGATTACTTATATACCAATATTAATTTAGAATTTAAAGCATATGCGACTTGGGCTGCACTCCAACTCACAAACTTTATCACAGCTGGTTACCTCCACCAACGAAGTTTGAAGAGGTTATGTGTTTGCCTCCATTTGTCTGTCTGTTTGTCTGTAGACAAGATATAAAAAACAAAAAACAAACAAAAAACAGATGTTCCCAAAATGTGGTGGACAGATAGGATATGTGCCAAGGAAGAAGTTTGATTCAATTTAGGAGGCAATCGGCAAGCGTAGGTGGCGGTATGAGCTTTCCATAGTGGCCCTCTAGTTTCTTCTGTGATTTTCTAGCTTCAGTTTCGACCTTGTATTATCACCTCAGCTTTGGGTGATGTCTAACATCCATAACACTAAAGTAATCACTGCATTAAACTTGCCACTTGCCCTAACAATATCTGTAAAAATCCCCTTCAAAATTAATGCCTCCCTGACACTTAAGTAGTGTCACTTATGAAGATACTGTTTATTTTTAGGGTAGATGATAAATTTAATTCAGTGGCAACTGTAGTTTTACTGGCATTGACAATGAGTTTGCACAATGCATGCACTGTTATACTTTGTTTGCAAGAAACAAGCTTTGTGATATTACGCTCATAAAGTCGTAGCTAGAGTATGCGGCAGGACTTGATTGAACGGGGTATTCCTTAATTATACATCTTATTGATACTATCATCGTCATTATTAAGTTTATGAATAAATTATCATTATATATATAGTTACTTGCCTACTATGACAGAATAAGAAAATATTAGAAATCCTGGGGAGGTGGCAAAAGCAGAGAGGACCATGCCCAGACTGTAGACCACACAGCACCCGAAGGCCACCATCCGCCACCCCAGCGCGGACACCAGGGGGTCGGTGAGGTACGCAAATGCCCCGGAGATCATACGGGAGAGGTTGAAGATCCAGGCGCTGGTGGTCGACGAGGCTCCCAGGTCGAGTAACACCTGGGAGAACAGGACCCCGAAGCTGTGCCATGGGAAAGCCATGAAAAACTGGAAAGAAATTATATGTATGGGTGCTCTCTCTCTCTCTCCTTGCATACATACCGAGATCATTCAGAGTATATGGAAAATCATAACTTTTGTCCACATACATCTCTTGGTTACAGTAAATCTTCATACCCTAATTTGATGAAAATCGTCTGGGCTCGTTTAGAGGCTCACCTTAAGATAAAGGTTAGTGATACAATAAATAGAATAAGCTAAACCCGTATTAGTGTCAAATAGCATCACAGAATCGCACACTAACAACACAGCTATCACCAACTATCATGGCTATCTCTTAAAATGTATATACAGGTATATTACTTGAACAACTTAATATATAATATGTGATGAAGCGAAAGTGTCAAAAACTTGCTATGGTAGTCTATGATCACACTTATCCAACCCCCGTCTTCTACTCTCACTGTCAGTCATTAGTTGTAAGCAATATGAAGGGTACTCACAGATACTCACACAATAATAATAATAATAATAACAATATTTATTCAGTTAGCAATTTACAGAGTTGGTACCACATAGTGTGTTACAAATATGACATGTACCAGCCTTGCATAATTCCAACTAAGGATAGCCCAATAAAGCCGTTAGGCGTACAAAGGAGTACAAAGGAAATCAAGCAACAACAGATCTAGTGACCCTTCTAGGTTGCTTGTCCTCCAAAACACTGAGGATCAAGTGTCCAAACAGTGGTTTAGAGTGGGTAAGGGAACATTGGAAAGGGAATTACTGCCCTGGAACTAATGTCCGTGGCAGGATTAGGAAGTTAGTAGGGGACAGATGGGTTAGTAACTGAGGGGGGGATAAAATAAAGTTATTCATTTACAAACGCAGTCAGTCGCGGGTTTGATGCGAGATATTTGTCTAGGCGGAGTTTAAATGAATCAACGGTGATGCAGTCTATAACGTTTCGGGGAAGCCCATTCCACAAGTTGACAACTCGATTGAAGAAGAAATTCTTAGATTCGTGTGAGTTAAAAGATTTACCAATAATTTTGCAACCGTTTCCCCGCGTGTAATTAGATTTCCATTGGGGTATTTCCATTGGGGTCCTTGTGGGATTAGGTTAGCTGGGGAAATGGGGAGGATAAAAAAATAGATACTTTAGAGAAAGTATTTCTAGGGGGTTATTTTAAGATACCTTACATCCTATAGTAAATATCAGTAATCCGTAATCAGTAATCATTTCAGTTTGGTTTGTCTATCTCTTATGTCGTATTTAGTAGTAGACATAAGCTTGGTGCTCCCTTCTTGCAGCTGTCCGGTTCAGGTGTTCCTTCAGGCTACTTCTGAAGGAATACATTGTTCTCTTTTCACGGACTGACTGGGATAGGTCGTTCCAGTCTTTGATGGCAGTGAAGAAGAATGTTTGCTTACCCTGTCCTTGGATTGTCGGGACCTTAAAATTAAACATCCTGTTTCTTGTATTATGTCCACTCCTCTCATTTGCTTTAACAAAATCATTCTTTAGATACTCTGGAGCTCTGTCATAGAAAATTTTGAAGGCATTAGTGAGCCTGATTTGTTTGGCCCTGTCAGAGACATTGAGCATACCTAGTGACTGAAGTTGTTCCTGGCCAACATGTGATCTGGGTCCTAGGTTCAGCATGAACCTAACCATTTTATTTTGAGTGACCTGAAGTTTGTGCTGTGCTGATTTAGATGATGCAGAGTACCAGGATGACACAGAATAGTCAAAATGACATTGAACAAGCGCTTGGCAGAGGGTCTTTTTGGTCGCCGCGGGCAAGCATCCCACCTGTCTATACAGGTATTTTATACGTGCTCTACACTTACTCAGGATAGATTCCAAAATTGTTTCACCTGACAAACTCGCGTCCAATTTTAGTCCGAGATATTTAACTTGTGACACTGTTGTTATAGGAATATCATTACAGTTGACCGAGAAGCCCACAATGTCTTTCAGTTTGCATTTTGTTCCACATAAGATGGCTTCCGTCTTGCACAGGTGAAGAGATAGTCTATTGTCCACTAGCCATTCACTACATGATGCTAGTTCTTTGGAAAGTGAAGCGGCAATACTTATTGGGTCTTTTCCTGAAACCAGAAGCACGCTGTCGTCTGCATACAGTAATAATTTACATGAGACGCTCAGTTCCATGTCGTTCACATAACAGAGAAAGAGTAAGGGACCAAGGATGCTTCCCTGCGGGACCCCACAGTTAATTGGCATAGGATCAGATATATTATCATAAATTTTGACTCTTTGGGTTCTACCACTAAGATAAGATTTAAACCAGTTCACAGACCCTATGCCCATTGCTTGTAGTTTATTACATAGGATATCATGGTCTACTGTGTCAAACGCTTTTTGTAGATCAAGAAGAACCATACCGGTGTAGTTACCTTTAGACATTTCTTTACGAATGTGATCCGTTAAGTGGATGAGACAGGAGTCTGTCGAGTACATGCATCTGAAACCTGATTGAAACTTATAGAATAGATAATTTTGTTTGAGGTAGTGTTCAATTTGGGTGTATACCGCTCTTTCAAGGATTTTAGATACAATACAATACAATACAATACACAGATACTCACATAAGACTCCTGGAAGAAGTTAAAGAGCCTGTAACTCCAGCTCTAGATTACTATTATTTATCAAGGTTTTTATGGTCAGGTGGCTATTGATATCAAGGCGTCTGTATCAAGGTTATCTGCTTTGACTGATTAACCCTCTGAGTACTGTAGCGATGTGTTATATTTTTGTCTAGCTGTATTTGGACGATATTATGCAGCTTAGGAAGGATTTGTGGTAGTTGAAAGGGTTGGTTGACATAGTTTGAAGTCTTATAATTCTAGACGTCCTTCCTAAGCTGAATATAATCGTCTAATTGTTGGCAGAAGATGATGAAAAGGACGTCCCTGTTACTGAACGGGTTAAATGTGAGTCATGACAATCTCAGGTATACTCAGGCCGTCATAATCAAGCTAATATTTTAACACTGACCATGCGCGTGTAAATGAATAATAAATACTTATGTAAATATATAAACCAGGAATTCAGAACGTGTTCAACAATCTAATTTGAGCAATATATATCGATTATGATAAAAATTGATGTACACATGAAGGTTTAAAGTTCTTAACCTATCCAGTACCGGTGCCGTCCTTTTTAAATTATGCTGGCTACTATTTGACGACTTAATTAAGCTTAAGAAGAGCCTCCAGCAATTAACAGGCTTCGAACAATCTCACCTAATCAATTTACTGCCACAGATCCTTCTTAAACTTCACAGAATCGTCTAAATATACAGCTGCAATAAAATTAAAAAGACGTCGCCAGTAGCCTACAGCAGGGGTTAAGTTGAATAGAAAGTATCAACATTATGATTGATTAATGCATTGGTATACTGACGTTTTATAATTGATTAATGCATGCATTGGTATAATAACGTATAATAATTATCTAGGATTCTAGGCTATCGAATAATTCTTTGAATCACATGACGGTTTCTTACATTCAGCTGCTCCAAGATTATCATATCGCGTCTATTAAAATTCAGCAGTAGCCTCAGTATGCAAAAACGCTATAGGCTAGCCTATAAATTATATCAATAAAATTGACCCACCAAATAATGTCTCCCTTTTGTTGTTGTTGTTCTTAGGGTTGTGATGAACAATGTACACGGAGTAGGAATCTCCAGATATTTGCACAGGCGTTATTAGCGTTTGGACAGCTTTTGTATGTGTCTCCCTTTTAAAATTCCCATTTTCTGCAAAGCCAAAAATGTAAACAAAGATATGAGTAGTCTCGAATTCGGGACACATGTTTTTTTTTTTATTATAAGAACTGTTTAAATAGATTGGTTATATTTTAAAGATACTTATTTACCTTAATAGACCAATAAAATACGACATAATCCAGCAACAGGATAACAAATAAACAGATGATAACAAAATTATTTCGACGGGATTACTCGATATTTTGGGCGACTATTTATCGCGTAGCAAATTTCTATCAGCTCATTGATCACAACCCACGAACAGTGTAAGTACGTGCTCAAGTTGATCGCATATCGGCAACTCTTTGTAAGCCTACCTATACTAATTGTACTTTAAGTTTATATATTTTTGATATAGCTTAATCATGTCTAGTCTAAACTACGAGGAAATTAAAATAATTAAGGAATACAGTCCCAGACTAAAGCGGGTGCGCCAACTGGGCATAAATGAGCTTACCCAGTTTTTAGAGTTGTCTAAGTTAGGTTCTCGGTGGAGCGTTATCCGACCTGATGAATTATACACATTTACTCTTCCACCCCGCCATGGTAAAGTGTTGTTTTGTTCCGGCAAAACCCGTGCACCGTTTGCACCTGGAATGCTGATACCATGGGCAGGGGCGTTACATGTTTACGTTCTGTGGCGGTGTAGGGACGGTACATTAGTACAATATGATTCGGCCTGCCCACAGCTTCATGAGATTGTCAATCTAGCAGCAAATAGAATGGGTGAGACGCGTGTATTCCACAAGCAGTGGGGTCGTAGGCAGTGGTATGGGGTAAGGACCTGTATGTACCATGCCATCAGTTTTATTCACTACGTTTCCACTCATGACTTCCTCTATGCACCTGAATTAATATCATCATATTGTACATACATGGGGAATTCTGACGTTAGAGTCGTGCGCTATGTTACAAGAATATTAAAAAAAGTAAATAGCACAATAAATGTTTACAGTAAAGTTTCAAAAGTACATTGCGTTGTATAGTTTTGTTTTAAGTTGACTAGAAATAGGCTTCTTTCGCCCTTGTTTATCCAGCTAGTACCAGGTTTTAGAGCTAAATATGTTATTAATTATGAAGTATTGGAAATAACATCATGCAAAGGCATGATAGTTTCTTATTTGTATATTTGTTATCGAAAATTAGCTACTTTGGAAATAGAATTTCAGCCAACTTTATGATTTCATTAAGGATTTATTTAGGACACTATTATTATTTTTCACCTGCATTTTCGTAAGCATGATTTCAACACATTCATTTAGGGTAGGCTACTGTACGAACACTGGGCAATATTTCAATGCTGATGATAATGTCGGACAGGATGGGAGAGAGCTAGGTATCCTGACCAGGATTCGAACCCACTCACTCCAGACATTTTTGTGAGAGTTTGGCTCCGCATCCACTTGACCATCCACTCATGGTCGAGTGTGTGTTTTATATCTGGCGCCAGACATATAATATCCATTTTCTCTGTTTCCACGGCACGGATAACTATTGAAAACCAAAGTAAACATTATAATTCCATTTTTCTCGATTTCCAAACACCCCGAAAGCTATTCAACATTAATATGATATTGAAAATGGGACCAGGAATATTCGAAAAGGCTTCTTTAGAGTTAAAATCATAAAGAGAACATTAAAAGGCATTGAAGGAGGCTTTAAAAAAATAAACCCCATTTTCAAAACAAACCCCGCGACGCAAAGGCAAATCTCTCACAAATGGATATATTTTATTTTCATTATATATATTTGAGTAAAAGTTATATTATATTAGAACTGCACAAATTACTAGAAAAGGTGTAATCATGGTAATAATATATTTACATTAGAACATCTTCAGCGATTTAAGTGAGTTAAAATGGTGCACAAAACTCAGCCCCGACTTCAAGATCAGAAAACGGTGCGCTAGTGTCAAAAGATTTCACGAGCTGCTGAATTTGCCGTGTGCCGCTGCTGTGTCGTGCTGCTGTGTGTTTGCTGTGGCTGCTTCAATGTCTCCTGCACCAGCTGACATCACGCCCTTTCCTCAGTTATCAAAAGTGTGGGCGGGAAGTGTGAGGGTGGTGGAGTGGAGCTGAGTATGTCCGGGCATTTTTGTTGGTGGTGTTTGATGTCAACCCTCGTATTATGGGATGTGGGTTGGGTATTGTTTTACTGGATGTCATATTGACTATCAGGACTTGAAATGATGTTCTAGATTGGCTAGTATTCATTAAGACTCTCGCTGCGTTCATAGTCTGATTACAATTCCAGGTTCAAACTTTTAGAATACACTTAGACTTGTATAGCCTAGGCCTATCCTAGTTGTTGTTGTAATGTTAGTGATAAAAGACAGGTAGCCTATTTCTGTTGGGGAATGATGGCAGTTTCTGAGAAAATTGGTAAGGATGGGTTTAGCGGGCGTACAGAGTTACGGACGGACGGGACGGTAGGGTTGCTTTGTTTTTTACACGCTCGCAGGTAGGCTAGCCTAGGCTATGTTTGCGATAAATTTTACCTTTTTTTTTGTGTGAAATTATCCTACGGCCACCTGGCCCACCTGTTATTTGCTCCGCCAGGGTGTCAAACCGGAGCAATTTTGTTTGAAGACTTGATTGAATATGTGACGACAACTGAACTGGAAAAGGACATTGGAATCTTCATAACCAACAACCTTAAAGCTAGGGAACAAGTAACCAAAGTGGTTAAAAAGGCTAACCAAATGCCATGGTGAAGAACTCCTTTGACTACTTGTGCAGACTGCATACTCATTTAGTATCCTGTTTAAAAGCTATATTCGCCCACATTTGGAATAGGCCTATGCTGTACAATCCTGGTCCCCTCACCTAAGAATGGATATCGATCATCGATGCTATCAAAAAAAGTTGAAAGGAGAGCCACAAAACTTGTTCCTGAACTACAAGACCTACCATATGAATCAAGACATAGACTACAGGAGATCTGGACGTGACACGAAAATAGAACTTTGCAGTAAGGGACCCAAAATCTGAGAACGAACCCCTAAGTTCGAACCTCGAAACCGCGAAATTTTATAGTTTTGCGGTTTCGAGGTTCGAACTTGAGGGTTTGTCTTCCGATTTTGGGTCCCTTACTGCAAAGTTCCATTTTCGTGTCAAATCCAGATCTACTGTAGTCTATGATCAAGACTAAAGAGCTTAGGTATAACAATGCTGGAAGATAGGAGTAACAGAGGTGATCTGATTGAAACATTCAAACTTGTAAAAGGAATAGAGAATGTTGACAGATCCCAATTCTTTCGGATGAATTCAAACCATCTACGAGGCCACGACCATAAAATCTTCAAAAAACAGTGCCATACTAATGCCAGAAAAAAATCTTTGTAAAATCCTGTGTAGCGGGTAGATTTGTTTTCAGATGCCTATTTGCTGAGAAACATTGAACAATATATTTAACCTAATCTAACCAAAACCTAACCTAACCTAGTATATTAGTGGGTATAATCCTGTGTAGCGGGAGGACCTGTATTTATATCTCAATAATTTGGTAATGTTACAATATATTTTTACATTTTGCATTCATAAATAATCCACTAATTACTAGGTTAGGTTAGGTTACTGGTAGGTTAAAGATATTGTTCAATGTTTCTTAGTAAATACTAAATTGGCATCTGAAAAACAATTCCTCCCGCTACACAGGATCTTACCGTACAGGTCCTCCCACTACACAGGATTATACCAAATTCTTTTCACAAGAGTAGTTAACTCCTGGAATAATTTGCCTGACAATGTAATAAAATCTAAGTCTGTAAAAAAAATTAAAAACTCATATGATAAATATACTAAACACCAAAATTAATTTAAAACTTTCATTAACCCACCAGACCCGGTTGGGCTCTGAGGCACCCATAACAAATACCGGTAGCATTCAAGGAGACTACTGCAGGACTCTTCTCCTACTTCTTACCTCTGTCTGGGTATAGGCAGGCTATCCTAGTGTTTACTACCCTATACCCCTTTGAAAGGACATTAGCCTAACCTAACAACCTTACCTAACCTAACCTAACCTAGTATTATAGGTGGGGGCTGCCACCCCCACACCCCCACTTTGAAGATTTTTTGTGTATTTGTTTGTGAAGTGGGTATTTTTCAATTTGTTGATAACGAAAATCCTCCATGCGGACTATATGGAGAAAAATATGGAGAATCTATTGGTGCCTATTTTCCCTAATAAATTGTTTCTCATAACGTCGCACTAGTGTCCTTGAATATTATCCAAATACCCCCCTCGGAACCCGGTAGGGCTCTGAGGCTCCGGCAGCTTGAAAGCCTGTAAGCTTGGTGTGCGAGGCGTCCGTCCGACGCATATAAACAACAGCCGGTTGGCCGCGCATCTCCGACCACAAGAAGGAGAGGCGTCGCTTGTTCGTGTGTGCCTGTGTGTTATTGTTAAGTAGTGAAAAGTGGCTGACATCACCACAAAGTTCTCTCCATGGAAATCGTCATCAGAACTGAACCAGTTGACTTAGAGAGCTCTACTCAACGCCAATCTACAGGTACGAAACACATCTACACTTGGGAATGTGGGAGCAGTCAAAATAACAAAGATACGGTAGCCTAGGCGTAGACGTTTTTCAGCCAAAACCCCCGGGTTTCGGGGAATATTTATAGAATACATAGCTGAGGCTGGAGGGTTAAGCTTCAACAGCAAACAAGTAACTTTTATATTAATATTTGATAAGTTTTAGAGGCGAGCAATCAAAGCGCCAATAGGTGCAATCCTTCTCGCATAGTTATACTGGTAATTTACACGAAAATTAACATGAAATTGCATTGTCTTGGCCATTTTATCACTTCCAAAGACATAATTTGAACTATAAGCCATCATTTTATCTTTACATATGCAATAATAATAAAGACTAAAAATAATGGACTCCGCTTTCGTTTGACACGTCAATGCTCCCTGCTGGTAATATATATATGATAATAACAATACGTCATGGGGGTGAGGGGGCAAAAAGCCCCACTTGACTCATTATTGTATCCCACGGCCAGCTGTTCGGTAATTTGGGCAATGATATACTCCTGTAGTATTCGGGCGTATCGCCCGCCTTGTTTACAGTATGCGGCCGCTCGCGATCATGTTCCCATCTATTTTGACCGTCACTAAAATGGGATACAATAATAGGTTAAAGCATCCTCACCCCCCCCCCCCATGACTTATTGTCATCATCATATATATTGCCAGCAGGGAGGAAAATAATAAAAAAATAGATGGGAACTGTTACTGTACTGCGAGCGATCGACCTATGTAAACTTGACGACCGTACGTCCGGATACTACAACTTTCCAGTAGATTGTTTTGTTATTGGCCGTGGTATACCATAATACAGTGAAAGTCTTTTAACCCCTACGACCCTGACGACCGTACGCCCGGATACTACAACTTTCCAGTAGATTGTTTTGTTATTGGCCGTGGTATACCATAATACAGTGAAAGTCTTTTAATCCGAATGGCAGGGGGGGGTTCCGACCTTCCGAATTAGCAGATTTTCTGAACTATCAGGCATGTACCCTATAATGTACTCCGACACCCGTGCACCCTGCTCAAGTCGCTTCAATATATCTAATTTCTGAGCTATATTGAGTGTTACATGGCTCCTCTTGCCCTTGGAAGTTGGTTTCTTTGGTGCCATAATGGTGCAGTGATAAGGCTGTAAATGAGCAAATCACCGAGACACAGAGTACAGGTAATCAATCTAGCCCACCGCCGGCTCGGAACATCCAGGACATACGGAAAGTTGGCGTGGGTGACGAATTGGATAATACGGCGTGTTGCTTTCGGCAATTTTATGTTTTTTTTCTTCTATTTTTTCATGTTTTTATTGGCAATTTTATGTGGAAAAAAAGATAAACCTGGCAGAAAAGTTCCGAACCATCGGGCATTCCGAGGCATCGGCCTCCGAATTAAAGGACTTTCACTGTAGGTTGAGGGGGTTTTGGAGTTTGGCCCCCACTGGGCCCCACACCCCCTCATGACTTATTGTCATCATCATATATACAGTATCACCATAATTACCAGCAGAGGGGCAAGTAACAGCTGGCTATGGGATAATATTGTAAACAAAATAAGCAGTCAAATTAGACGCGAATGTAACTGTGAGTTTGCGACTTATGTAAACCAATCGACTATACTCCCACACAGTCCTAACACCATCCTTACCAGAATATTTTCTATAAGAATATAACCATACCATAATTATTTGGAAAAGGTAAAGGCTTTCCGCGTTATTATATACTATTTATTAGGGACAATGTAGGTCTATGGAATCCTTTTTAATACTCATGTGTAATCCACTGTGGGACAATAATTTTGATGACATTTACATAACCTGATAATACCCCCCCAAAAAAAAAAAAATCCAATCACTCTCAGAGCTTCCTTGGATATCCTCTTGTATCCTTCTTGTATCCCATGGCGGAATTATACCGAAAACCATGAACACTATCATCTCTCAAAAAATTTGTGTTTTTTTTTGTTCTATATGAGTGAGGGAGGCAAAAGGCAGAACTGCCTATAGCGAGTGCCTCCCCCATAGTTGAAAGAGTAACAGGGCCAAAATCAAGGGACGTTCGAGCCAAAATGCCTGGACACACGGAGTTTGAAGTAATTTAAGTCATAGGAAGAGGGAAAGACTGATTCTGGGAGAGAGTTCCAGTGCTCAGCTGTTGAATAGAAGAAAGTTTGAGAGTAACGTTTCACTCTTGGGTTGGAGAGTTGCACAGAGTAGGGGTGGGATTGAGTTGTAAGACGGGTACCACGTGCCCTACGTAAAGGAGGTGGTATACACTGGGAAAGCTCTGAGGAACACTGATTATTATAGTAGCGATAGAATAGCGAGAGAGATGCAACATTGCGGCGGAGAGAGAGAGATTGCAGAGAGTTGGTGAGTAGACGGGAGTTAATGATACGAAAGGCCTTCCTTTCAACTTTGTCTAGGAGAGCGGTGTGAGAGGAACCTCCCCACACATGTGAACAATACTCAATACAAGGATGCACTATGCCCCTGTACAGAGCAAGAAGCTGTGCAGGGGTAAAGAACCCCCTAAGGCGGTTGAGCACACCCAGCTTCTGGGAGGCTGCCTTAGCAAGACTGGTAATATGGTCCTTCCAACTGAGAGCAGAAGAAAAAGAGACACCAAGAATATTGAGAGAAGATGAAGGAAATAACATGGAAAATATAGGTGTGAGCCTATTCTGAATAATTACCATGTTCTTTACTGTACCGGGTACATTAATAAAGAAAATCTTGGTGTCCAGTAAAGTACTTGTAACTAGGGCATGCCCTAGCCCTGTCAATCGTTGTTATCAAGGGAGTGAACGACGGTAAAAACTGCATTATCATCATCTACAGCTTGATTATGTGTAAAATACCTGGTACTTAGGCTTCATCAAAGAATACTAAGTCTGATAAGAGGCACATTGACCTATTCTGAGCAAGTTTAATGAAAAAATAGGGGGAGTATAGGTGTAGATTAACCTTTTTTTTTTTCTACAGATGTGGATACTGCTGTAAATTGCATGTGTGGTTCGTCCATCTTGTCAAGTCTGAGCAACACTATTTACTAGGCCACTGTCATGGAAACAAACCTGAGCAAAGTCAAACAAAGTAGTCGGCTAGGGGAGCGCATTGTCAAAATTAACACTTTCAAAACTTTAAACGATAGACTAGTGATGGTATGAATGCCCTACAAACTCCCATTAAGCACACCTTAAAGACATTGAAATATTGAGACTACAGTAGGCTATAGTATTGGTGTTTTCAATTACCGATAAGGGCTTTGTGTATTGTGGTGACACTTTTATAAATAACATGAGTGGTTGCAAGTGCCAATAAGTGCAAGAAGTTAATAATGAGATGGCATTATTGAAAATATACTAATGTGTATTAGTACTGATAAATGCTTCAAAAAGGTCTTAGTACCATACCTATTCCAGTGGCAATACTGAAAAATACAAGTGTTTTTTTGTTTATATAAATGCAATACTTTGTGTACGATACCAATAATTAATGCATTTTAATGATAAGAGCTCACTGGTAATGACTGACAGTAATTTGGAAACTTTATATTAAGCTCAATTTACAGTCGAAAATGGTATTGTGAAGACAAGCTTACTGGTACCGTAGTTTTCGAGTGCTTCCAAAATGTTAGTGAAATAACTAGAATATCTGTAGCCTATAGGATACTACCATGGTGTTACTGTGAAGTTTTTGTGTGTGTTGGTAGCTAGCTGTTGAGTACGACCAAATATGTTATTGTGAAGACAGACGAGTTGTTAGTTAATTACTGTGAATGCTCCTAAAAATATTAACATGAATACTAATACATTGGTACCCTGTAGAACATTTCCAATAATGTTATTGTGAAGAATGGTGTGCTGGTAACGGTAGTCTTCTGAGTGCTCGCAAAAATGTTATTGTGAGGACTAGCTCTTTGTTAGTCCGTGGAGTGCCCCAACATTGATAGTTTGGGCGAGGCTGGATGGTCCGACCCGGTTACAAGATGGCGTCGGATGACCTTGAGAGTGGCCTGCCCCCCCACCCTCCTCCCCGCCCCAGAGTCTGCAGTCACAGGTTTGTAATCAGGTCAACAGGCTTTCTTCCACAAAATTATGATAATTGGTAGGTGGAGATACCCATCATCCATAATCTGAGGCTAGTGTTGTCGTCAGAGAATACATCTTCGTTAGAAAGTGTAATCATATCAGTTGACCAGTTACATTTATCAACATCACATCAAGGTCATCAACTATGCTATGCTTACAGGTACCTACCCGATAGCACTATCGTTAGTGAGTGTTATTTGTATTTTGTTCTATTGTTAATGTCTTGTCAAGTTGCAAATTTGATTTAATAGAACATTTTGACACTAATTGTTGTTTCTTTATTCATGCAGAGTTTAGTACAATTTACCAGAACGTCTCCGACTTCCCAAATTGACTAATTCCTTGAACGTGACGATAGTGCGTTATGTGTGCGATTAGTTTGCTTGGGAAACAGATTAAAGGTGAATTACATAAGCTGCATACCATCGAAGATGTATATTTTATATGCATCAAAACATATTAAGGATGCTCAGGTTTGTGTATAATAACGTAAATTTAAGTCAGTAAAGAAAACAAATATTCAACAATTTTATATGTGGTGGCGTCTGATAGTTGACCATCTCGCAAATTTCGCGCCTTCCAGTATTGTGATGACGTCATAGATTCTGATAGTTGTCAGGCAACAGAAATTTACCTTTAACTTAACTCAATTTATTTTATATGTTAGGGGTAAATTTAAGGATATTCCCAATAATGGTGTACTGTACAGTATAATTACTAGAGCCTTTAACGTTCTGTTGAATAACTTATCTCACTTTTTTTTCATCTTTGTGTAATTCACCTTTAACTTGCCCATGTAGTAATGTACACCCTATGTGGTGGATTGTGTTCTTTTATTTATAAATTATTATTTTACTTAACCTAAGACGTGCGCATGGGGGGTATGAGACACCACACGCCTGTGCGCACGTATTTGAGCTGTTCCCATCACCAACATCGTTATTTTACCATAAATAGCATTAATACTTATCCATATGCGCCTATTTTAGGTTGATTATAAAGGTATTAACCTGTTACAGTAATAAAACAAGTGGAAACAGCGTTTGGATGGTCAAAATCGGCGATACAGGCCGGGAGTTACATAATGTATGGCTGAGGCAACCTCCCTCCCCTCCTCCTCTCCCCTTGTCTGGAGAGACACTGTTACGCAATAGTCTCTCGCTCTTTCCCACGCTTGGTAACAGTGATGACAACGCCCTGCTACCAACTCGCTAATGTTAGCACGAAAATAGACCACAGAATAAGGGAATAACAGGGAAAATAGGTGATAACTGAAGGAGGGGAGGAAAGTGGGAAGGAGGGGATGTGGAGGAGTGATATTTGGCATGGCCCAGGGGCAAAAAAAAAAAAAAATTGGGGGGTTTTAAATGGATTTTTTTAGGCCCAGGATCTTAAGAGTCTTCCCGCACTTTCCGGGTTAAGCGTTGTTTCCACATAGCGATTTTGGTTAGTTATTTTGTCTTTTTACTGTGTTCGTATAAGCTTTGGTTTATTTATTTTGCAAGTTTTACATTATAATAGCCTACAGCCCGGGGTGCCAGTAAGGATACAGGGCCCTGTAGTTGGAAACAGGATCCTAGTCTCAATGCAGGGCCGGATTTACCCATCCTGAGGCCCTAAGCTATGGTATGTGTGGCAAGAAACAAGGTGGTTTTAATCCTTTCATTATACAAGGACACATTTCTTCCTTATATTATGGCTATCATTAGCTGCTTATAGTCAGCTTAGGTAGGGATTATGGGAGTCAGAAGGTTCGATTCTTAAAGGGCCTTGCATAGCTGCTTCAAATCTTCTTATGTTATCCAGAATAATATTGGATAATCATTCTAATACTAAAAGGGGTGGCTGATAAATACAGCAGCATCTAAACAAATGGGAAATGGAAGGCTTATACTGTACATAGAATATAGGAGTCAGAAACAAGGGGAATAAGATTGAGAGGAAGACCTTGGTGATTAATAGGAATGAATGGAGAATGCTTGTGAATAGATGAGTGATAACACGGAGAGGAGGTCGGGCGCCAATTAATCTAAATAATAGTCCGTCAGGCGCCTTGCCCGGGGAGCCGGTATATTTAAAGGGCCATGCCTGGAAGTAATGTGGGTGGTGTCGTTCCGCTGTGTGTCTGCCTGCTGAGGTCAGGGACCTGGGAGTTGCTAGAGGCCCCTAGTGATCCTTGGTCTCTGGGTCTTCTGGGCAACCTAGATGTGTGTTAGTTATATTTCTATGTTTTTGTTTTGTTTTGTTGTTTCTGTTCCTGTTCGAGCTCTGTCTCGAGTCGCCCAACCCCATCTATGGGATATGTGCCTGAATATACACTGTATACATACATACAGTATATACTGTATATAGTTACTATGCCTTACCGTGCCTTATCTTAAATGGTATATAACTTAGAAACCACCTCTCATATTATGATAGGATATTGTGAAAAAAATGTCCATTAAACTCTGTAACAAAGGCACGCTTTAGCCCTGTCAATCAAGGGAGTGCACGGCGTTAAACACTGCATCAATTATTTGTTACGGTATACTTCACCTTCATGTCAAACATAAAATGCACTCTCAGTAGAATGGAGAAATGTGTTGGAAAATATGGCTGTTACTTTTACTAAGGAAAATTTATGATATTTTTCAAAAGCATATTTCAGGAGAAAATAGTGTGTCTTGTATGGAATAGAATATGGCACCCTATCTTAGATATTAATGGTATTATAGTCATTATGTCTGACTTGATCTTATAGCTAACCTAGAAACCACTTCACAAATGATGATAATGGGAAGTTCTGCTTTACCTGACCTTATAGCTAACCTAGAAACCACCTTGATAATGTTAGTTGTTTTTACATTGCCTGACATTATGTTACTATGGGTAGCGCCAGCGAACTTGACAAAATAATCTTGACCTCTTAACTTCTTCTAACTCATAATTTATGAAAGCAATTGGGCTGACGTTTCTATCATTTGGGAAGAGTCCACCAGGAAATAGGTGTGGATATTGACAGCTAGTTTGCTGTCGGTCCTCTTGAGTTAAAAAGAGGTCAGGGATCGAGATTTTTGTCAAGTTCGTTGGCGCTACCTATAACCCAGAAACTCCCACAGCCACCTGGACTGCGAGGAAGACATGACTCCCAAGCAGCGGGCAGATTTTGCGGTGATAAAGTTCGTAGCGGGCTTGGTGGTGACGGTGATGCGGAGGTTCTGGGTAACCTCCTCGGCTGTCACAGTGGCCATCTTTGTCCTCTTCTGGCTCTACGGGGGTTTCTTAGCGCTGGTACTGCTACTCTTTGCATTCTCAGGTAAAGTCTTATGTTGATGTACACTTGCTCAAAGAATTATCTGCACCCCCTACGCTAACTAATATATAACTCAAAGTAATACAAGTATGTGTTTTTATGTTTTAAGGAGATACTGGTACGTTATTTATTATGTGTCGGAGATGATCCTCGTCTCGCATGGATATAGCTGCAGGCAGAGGTACGAACCCTATCGAGCTGTAGACACCAGATGATCAGCGTAGGGGTGCAGATAATTCTTTGACTAAGTGTACACTCGACCAAAAAACAATCTTTACACTGGTGAGCTGTAAATAATCTAGTGTGAACGGAATGAATCGGGTGAAACATACGTCTGTGAGGTATTATCATAAGATTTCGACCCACTTCCAGAATGTTTAGAGAGTTAGTGTAAAGATTGTTTTTTGGTCGAGTGTACATGCATGTTAAGCATAATCATTTCAGTAATATTATTTGTATTAATCTCACCACCACACCCCCAATGAAATTAATTAAAGTATATATGATCCACCGGGATTCGAACCCGGGTATCACACACATATTTTTGCCACCTTAACCATTACACCACCAGGACGGTTTATATAACTCTGAATATTGTACAGTACTGAATGACTCGCAGCATGTGAGCATCATATGCATTACTGGTAGTTTATATTTGGTGCCAGATGTCATTCAAATATTAGTGATACCTGAAGAATGTTGTCTCCATCATTGATTTGCACCATTGTACAGTAGCCTATATGATACTATGATTCTCTAATTCCACCTTATGGTTCACTTTTTGGGCGATTTTGGCATGTATTCATGTTTTTCTAGTTTCCTCCCTAGACCTCCATCAAATTAAAAAAAACATCCATTAGATCCCCCTTCTAGATTAATTTGTAAATTTTTCGGTAGAAAAATTTCCCGGCCTGAAGGCCGGTTCTTCCAACATTACAGGCTCACTCGTTCGCCAGGGAAAAAATCGACACCTAAATAGCACGAAAGGTCTAAATATTGACGAAGAAATGGGGCGAAAGGTCTTATAATCGACTAACTAATGGGGCAAACATCTTAACATCTGAAAACTAATGGGGCTAAACATGAGGGAGAAAGTGGTCTAGAAAACCGGCCCATCCCCCCTTAAATGTCATAGTAGTGACGAGTTAACCTCTTTATTATTAAAGACATACTGTATTGCACATTTGCATTCCATTGACTTTCTGTCGTATAGTTTGATTTTGGTGTCAGTATCACATTACAATATTTGAGAGAAAGTGGAAGTTTTGACACCTACATCATTGTACAATAATACTATTAATAATAATAATAGTAATAATAATATTGCCCCTCAACTTTCTCTTCATAATTGCTGAGGGGCACAGGGCCCTGGGTGGGGCTTTGGTTTCCCGGGCGTTTCCGCACCCTCCTCAGCTCCCCGCCATGGAGTGGCTTCGGTCACCCAGGCTTTATTGTGGTCGGCAGGGAGGGTTCTGTGGGGGCACTCGGTTATGGCCTTGGAATTGCTCGGGGCCTTGGGGAACAACAACAACAACAATAATACTATATTCTGTTAGGTGTCTATGATGCTGATATACTGTAAGTGTTATACGGTTTTGTATAAAATAGTTTAACCAGACCACTGAGTTCCCCAAAAGAACTCATAGAGCAGGCCCGAAGGATTAGATCGAGTTGGACAACCAATCAAGACCATATAGATAAGGAAGGGCAGAAGGTGAACAAATCTAGGAAGGTGAAGGCACGCAGATATTTCCCACCATTTCACCAGTTCAGTTGGACCACATGAGCTCCACAGCAGAACTCTAATACGGCAGGGCCTAAGGATGAGGCAAGAAGTGCTACACTGCAGCACCAACCAAGAAGTTATTAAGGGCGAAGAATTTTAATGTAAACTTGCAAAACAAACAAACTGAGAGATCAGGACTAAGGAAGAAAACAATCACAGCGAGACGCAAACAAAAATGCACTACTGAGGTCTGAGGGGAATCGAGTCAGCTCGGCCTCACCAGCAACCGAAGAGACAAATTAGGTCAGGAGCCAACAACCTAGCCAGGCCAGGGTGGCATATGATATAGGCTGCCCAAAGGACAACCGAATGAGACAGAATAAGAATAGAAGGGGGAAAACAGAAAGATGAATGAAAAACTATGCAAAATTAGTCAAGCCGGCGACGAAAGCTCGAGGGGAGAGGGAAATAACCATAAACCTCTCCCCGTCAAGCTCCAGTCGCCAGCCCCGAGCTCCCTAACCGCGACAAGGAGCATAGTATTATTGCAAAATTAGTCAAGCCGACGACGAAAGCTCGAGGGGAGAGGGAAATAACCATCCCCCTCCCCCCATCAAGCTCCAGTCACCAGCCCCGAGCTCCCTAACCGCGACAAGGAGCATAGTATTATTGCAAAATTAGTCAAGCCGACGACGAAAGCTCGAGGGGAGAGGGAAATAACCATCCCCCTCCCCCCATCAAGCTCCAGTCGCCAGCCTCGAAGCTCCCTAACCGCGACAAGGAGCATAGTATTAGGGGGGATAGGTGTTATACAGTGTACTGTAATAGTGAAGGGGTTAAGGGGACATGGGCCGGTTTTCTGGACCACTTTCTCCCTCATGTTTAGCCCCGTTAGTTTTCAGATGTTAAGATGTTTGCCCCATTAGTTAGTCGATTTTAAGACCTTTCGCCCCATTTCTTCGTCAATATTTAGACCTTTTGTGCTATTTAGGTGTAGATTTTTTCCCTGGCGAACGATAGTGAGCCTGTAATGTTGGAAGAACTGGCCGAATTCGGCCGGGACATTTGTCTACCGAAAAATGTACAAATTAATCTAGAAGGGGGATCTAATGGATGTTTTTTTTAAATTTGATGGAGCTCTCGGGAGGAAACTAGAAAAATAATGAATACATGCAAAGGACCCTCTCCAAGTTGGATAATCATTGTTTTTTGCAGGTGTGGTGTACCAAGTGAGCGACCTGCTGGTGTATTGGCCCAACTTCCCCCCCGACTCCCGGTCCCTGGTGCAGCCCCCGTCCTCCCTCGGGCTGCCCTCGGAGACACTATTCCTTTACGCACGTGATGGCACCAAGCTTCATGCCGTCTTTGTCAAACAGGCACCAGCTGCCCTCCCCGCCGCACCTACATTCATATATTTCCACGGTAATGCTGGCAACCTAGGACACAGGTAGGTGGAATACGCTCCCTTCAATTTTCATGGCACCAGTTTATTGCGCTCACTTGTTCCTGGTAATCTAAAGCATAAGTTAGTTGCGCCCACTTATAAGCCATCTCGGCACCTCGATAGTGATTGATACATATTTGAAGTTTCCTTACATTGAGCTATCACCACTTTTTACGCAGTCTCACCATAGTTCTGTCCCATATCCGCAGGCTAAGCAACGTGTACGGCCTGTACCGGTGGCTGGGGGTGAACCTGTTACTTCTGGAGTACCGCGGCTATGGGCTGAGTGGTGGGTCTCCCTCCGAGACCGGGCTGTACCTGGATGCACAGGCAGCCGTATCCTACCTCAAGACCCGCACTGACATAGACCAGACTAAAATTATTATATTTGGCCGGTCTTTAGGTGAGTTGGGTAATTTTCTAGTGTGTGTGTGTGTGTGTGTGTGTGTGTGTGTGTGTGTGTGTGTATGTGTGTATGTGTATGTGCATGTGCATGTGCATTCAGCCACATTTTCTATGATTTCTCATGTACTGTATTCTGTAATGAAAGCACTTATTGTGGCAATGGGTGCCTTTCAAGTAATCCTTGAATGTAAAGTCTAGAAAGAATAATTTTGTTGCAAAGTTCCCATTGATTTGGACAACCACTTACAGGCCTCCCTCACTATTCGATGCCACAATTTACAATATTTTTATAGGTTTTTAGGTGTTTTGGTTTGGGTTTTGGTTGGTCCCAGAACGCATCCCCATTTACCCCATAAATTTTATGGTTCGCTATACGATTTTTCTATTCCTAAGATCGGGTTTTCAGGAACATAACCCAATCGTAAATCGAGGGAGACCTGTACTAATTTGTCAACTTCCTGTCTGTCTGTAAATAGGTGGTGCGGTAGCGGTGGACTGTGTGAGTCGTGCGGAGGTAAGCAGTAGAGTGGCCGGGGTGGTACTGGAGAACACCTTCACCTCTATACCAGACATGGCCAACGTTCTCTTCTCTAGCGTCACTCTGCTTGCTAAACTTCCTCACTTCTGCCACAAGAATAAGGTACGTCTTGTGTAAATATTTGGGCCGAAAAAAAGCCAGACCTATGAGAGTTCCATATGGAGCTCAGTTGTCTGGTTAATCTGCTCTACTTACCCGGATACTCAAAACATTTATGACGTCTCAGCTCCTTACAATTGTCATATCTCAACAGCTAATGTCATAATTTTCATGCCAACACTTCAAAAAACACAATACTTAAAGAAAAGTACAGTACAGGTACTTCAAGGGTGCCTAATTGTTTTCGGTATGGGAAAAGTATTACAATACTATACTGTACATTGAAAACAATTTATGAGCATTTTTGTTTTCTCATGTCCTACTGGTGGCTTACTAACAATTATAGTTTTGGACTTCTTATATTAATAGCATTCAATATCCTCAAGAAATTATATTTTCTATCAGTAACTACTAAGTAAGCCTGATATCTTACATTTTAAGAAAATATAGATATTATAAAGTTTGTATATTTTCGTTATATATTTAATAGAGATGTAGATGTTCTAAAGTTTGTATATTTTGCAGTACCTGTCAAAGCACAAGATGTGCCGTGTAGTGGTGCCAACGCTACTGGTGTCAGGCCAAGCAGACACCCTAGTACCTCCCCGCATGATGGTGGAGTTGTACCGCTGCTGTGCCTCACCTGCCAAGAGACTCATGCAGTTCACTCATGGATCACACAATGAGACCTGGCGCTGTCCCGGATACTACCAGGTCCTCTCACACTTCCTAGATGAGGTTGGTTGCTCAGGAGTTTGTAGGTCTTGTTAATTTTCCTTGTTTGCACACATAATACAATATCGTGTAAATGTTTCTGTACATGTATTTCTTTTTATATTCCTTCTAGTCTTACAACCAAATTGTTCCGGATCCCACCCTCCCCATAATTAGTCAGGAAACAAGAGAAGTCTAAGTGTACAGTATTGCATTTCCTAAAGACGGTGTCACACAAATGATTTTCCCTTAACATTTATCATCAACACTGGTCTGGCATAGTCAGTATCAAAGGGTTGGCTGATTGAATCCTCACTGTCAAAATGTTATTGGTAGATGTCAAGCCCGGGCAACTTGACCTAGAAATTTGTGACAAACGTCTAATCTTCTCTGGAATTATGGCGTCTGGGGAAAAAAAAAATGTACCCGGCTGGGTGGCAGTATCAGTAAAGCGAGTGACTAGAAACTTACTCCACAGTAGTGTGTGGGTTCGAGTCTCCTTTGGAGCAGACATTTATAATATATTGGCTGCCAAATGGCGGATAGGTCAACCTACTGAGATATCCACCTCACCTTGGTGGACTATTATTCCTGTACAGCAAAAAGAAATTATCTTTTATATTCATCTATCGTCACTTTTTTATAGTTTTTTATACCAGTGCTAGAGATCCTAAATATATTGACCATTGAAAATTGATGAATAAGGTGCTTGTGTGATATCAAAGATTTTATCTATCGTAGCATTATAATGTAAAACTTGCAAAATAAACAAACCAAAACGTATACGAACACAGTAAAAAGACAAAATAACTAATCAAAATCGCTATGTGGAAACAACGCTTAAGTAAAATAATGATTTATAAATGAAAGAACACAATCCACCACATAGGGTGTACATTACTACATGCGCAAGTTAATCCATCCAGGGTTCTGGAGCCAGTAATATCAATATCTGACTCTGACCTTGAGTTAGTAAAATTTACAAGTACGACTCTGATTCCGACTCTGACCCACCTCATAATAGCTGACTCCACGACTATTACTCGTCAGCCAGCGCCCCTCTTCCCACCCAATACCACTTTCACTCCTATGCCTTTCATCTCCATCCTTCTACTTTATTCTTGTAGTCATTCGCTCACTCTGACTCTGATTATTTCCATCTCTCCTCCAGGTGTTCAAGCGGACCACTCAATCCCCGATCCTACACCCCGGGATCATCTGCTACTCCGAGTCCGAGGTCCTCTAGCCACCGTCCAGTCCAAAGTCCGTTCCAACCTGAGCCGGAGGAGTGTCGGGGGGGAGGGGGGAGTTGTTGTTGTTGTTGTTTTGTATCGTATCCACCGCTGACCGCTGTGCTCCGGTCATCATGTCCCCCTTGGTCAAGTTTGTAAGGTCATGCTGGTCTCTTTCTATCTATTTATCTGCGCCCGGATTTTTTAACCAGCGAATGAGTTTGTGTGACTGCAAGTGGGAAGAGATATACTTTATAATGTAAAACTTGCAAAATAAACAAACCAAAACTTAGACGAACACAGTAAAAAGACAAAAGAACTTATCAAAATCGCTATGTGATTGATCCCCTAAGGTATTAATTCCTTCGTATCTCCTCCCACTTGTGACCACTTGTGTTCATATCCTAGTTCTTATTAGTTAGTAAATCCTGGCCCTGGTCTAGGTAATCTATCTCTTTTTTATATCTATGTAAACTGTGTTATCTCTGGATCTTAGTATCGTATCTCTCTCAGCCACTAATGCAATCATTCACACTCATGTATTGGTTTGGATTCTCTACCTCTCTTATTCTCTCACTCTCTCTCTCTCACCATCCATACTGTGTGTAGTCCTGAGGAGATTGAGAAGAGATTAACCTTTCATTTGTTAACCATCTTCCTAACTATTGTAATCATGGCCGCAGTTGCCTTTGATACTTTTAAATTCAAATTAAATGTGCGATGATTTAGTTGATCTGACGCTCTCTTTGTATTATTATATGTTTTTTAATCTAAAACGTGGCATAATTTGTTGTTGAAAATACAGCCACACAGGCCTACCAAGATAATTCAAAATTGTGATCTTATAGCAAACCTAGAATCTTGACTTATCATAATTGTGAATGTTCTGCCAAAAACTTTATAATTTTGTAACACACCCATGTTACTCATTAATTTTATATGAGATGCTCCTAGTCGTAAAGTCTGTTAGGATTATTAAACATTCTAAATCCGGTGTCACGTGAAGTTAAGTGACTAATTTACATCTAAGTCCGGTGTTTTCTACAAGTGGACAGATAAAGTTTTAGCATTTTGTAATTATACGATTTAGGCTAATCGGGGTAGAAGAGATTTAATGGTTTCATATTGAGTTGGCGTTTGTGTGAAAAATGTATGATAAATTTGGCGTGTTTGGAGTTGAGGCTATCTGGAAAAAAGTACTGTATGATAAATTAGCTTGGTTTGGAGTTAAGGCTATCTGAAAAAAGTATGAAAAGTTTGCTTGGTCTGGAGTCGAGATTAGCTGTGAGAAATGCTTGATCAATTAATTGTTAAGATATTAAGATAAAATATTAATTTTGTTTACAATGCAATATATAATAGTGCAGTTACCCACATTAATTAAGGGGGGATGGTTCACTATTTGGTCGATTTGTTCATTTATTAATTATTTTTCTAGTTTCCTCCCTAGACCTCCATCAAACTTTAAAAAAACATCCATTAGATCCCCTTTCTAGATTAATTTGTACATTGTGCGATAACAAAATTCTTCCAAAATTACAGTTAAAGGTTAAGTAGGCTACATGACTACTATCTATCTATCTATCTATTTATTTACTCAGGCACACTCCTTATTTTTTCTATTTTTTTCCCCTTTATCTGGGGGTGGCTGACTCGAGACAGAGCCCGAACAGGGACAAGTGTAAAATATTATGTGATGGTCCTTTCTCTACAGATGGGCGTATATATTCGATCATTATTATACTGTATCTTTTTATACTTTTTTTAGTTTCCTCCCTAGTCCTCCATCAAGCTTAAACAAAAAAACACCCCCTAAGACCCTCCTTCAAGATATATTTGTAAATTTTTCGAAAAAATTCTCGGCCGAAGGCCTCATTCTCTTAAATTACAGGCTCGCTATCGCTCGCCTGGAAAAAATTTGACATTTAAATGACACAAAAAGTCTTAATATTGACAAAGAAATCGGGTGAAAGGTCTTAAAATCGCCAAACTAATGGGCCGAAGGTCTTAAAATCTGAAAACTAATGGGGCTAAACATGAGGAAGAAGGGGGACCAGAAAAACTACCCATCTCCCCTTAAGAGATACTTATCACCAGTATTACTGTACCATTTGAACAGCTGGTATTGATGCGGCTTTGTTGGCGTTCATGGTGGAATATTAATGTGTTTGGCAGAGAAACCAGGACACTCACTATTGATTTAGTGATACTAAACATACAAGCAGATGATAATCTCTGTACTAGATGGATTGGGTGTGAAAGGGATCTGTCGTGTGTGGGCTAATCGGCTCTCTGCAGACTCCCGTTTTCTTATGTTCTATGAGTCATACCTTCCCAACTTCAAACTTAATTTATTCTGGCAGATGATAAGTCATTTTATTCAGCATAGGTATGATCTTGTGGAATCAAGGGGGTAAATACTAGCTAAATTAATCCTCTGACTCCCATCGATCCTTCGTAAGTTGAAGAAAAGCATATATATGTTAAGGCCTTCAATGTGCCCCAGATTACAAGTATCCTTCTCTAGTACTTAGTTGCTAGTGTTTGTGTGCGAGGTGTGTGTGGTATCTAGCTACGTAATCATGAGTCGGAGCGGGTGGTGGTGGATGGGATATACATACCAAATGAAGGCACTACTTTTAAGCTCCTCGGTGGTCTAGTGGTTTAGGTGCTGGAGTGCTGCACTACTGGCCTGGGTTCGAACCCTGGCTGGGGCATGACACAAAAATATTAATACTGAAATTAAGAGAATCATCAATTTGTAAGAGTTGAACAAGACTTCTAATTATGACTGTACCCTTGCTGCTCTGTTGACACTCATAATAGTCTATTCACTGTAAGTAGGCGAGAAATCATGACCTGTATCCTCTGTAACTCAAAAACGACTAGAGTAATCGAGCTAATATTTCTAGAATTTGGGAAGAGTCAGTCAAGGAATAGATGTGGAAATATACAGCCCATTTGCTCTAGCCCTTTTTGAGTTACAGAGGATAGAGGTCATGATTTCTCGCCTACTAACAGCGAATAGACTATAGCCATACACACGGATGATGAACACACTACCCATATTTTGTGTCCTACGTCAACAGTGTCGTCTTTTTCCTATACTGGTACTGTTTATCTTAACCTATTCAGGACATGGATGCCATTTTACCTTTGTGGCTAAATTAGATAATTTTATTTGGCTTAAGAATGACCTGTGCTATTAAGAAAGAAAACTTGCAAAACAAACAAACCAAAATAGGAACTAATAAAAATGCCTTCCCAGACTTCCTTCAAACTAAAATATGCCCACCCAGACCGCTATAATGTAGCGTCACTTTAATCTTGGAATGAATGTAGCGTCACTTTGATCTTGGAATGAAACTAACGTGGCTTCTCACTAACCTTCCAAATCGTCAGCCTCACCTGATTAGCTTGTATTCATGTTACCCAGTGTTATGTCACCCACTTCAAAGATGTCCGTCCTAAATATTAAAGGCAATTGTAGATGAAACATGCACAGCTGCCTTGGATATTTCTAAAAACAATCATAATACTGTACTCACAAAACCTATAGGCAAATCTGTGGATGTTTTCTTTTTAACCCTTTCAAGCAATGGTGCAATTTTACCTTATATTTTGATCTGGGTCTGCTCCTTTAGGGCTAAAGGTCATAATTCACTTGGTAGAAACAGCACTGTGGAGTGGGTCAGTGGAGGCATGTCTGGGAGCCTGGAGGCAATTTCTGACATGGCCATCCCTTTTGGGGCGCTTCCTCTGAAAGCGGGGTGTCAGATTGATGATCATGATCATCATCATGTAACAAGTGCAATTAGTTTGGGAATTGTATTTACATATTCTTGGGGTGCAAACTATGATAATTTACTTTTTAACTCTTTCAAGATCCAATACACATTTCTTTTCTGTTTTCCAGCTATTATTTAACTATTTTATTCAGATTAGGAAGGGTAAATGGAAGTTAGATGGTTGTTGTTGTTGTTCCACAGGCTGTCTGGCCGAACAGCCCCAAGGTCTCGAGCAAGGCCAAGGCCATAAACGAGCGCCCCCACAAAATCCTCCCTGCTTACCACTAACAAAGCCCGGGTGACCGAAGCCACTCCAAGGCAGGGAGCTGAGGAGGGTGCGGAAACGCCCGGGAAACCAAAGCCCCACCCAAGGCCCTGTGCCCCTCAGCAATTACGAAGGGAAAGTTGAGGGGTAAGGGAAAAATGTGACGCTTTGGCTCCCAATCTGCCAACTTCTAGGTTGGCAGTAGGGAGGTCAATCCACGGAAAAGACGCCGCCACTTGAGATCTAGAAGATATATAAGTAAAAGAAACAGTCAGAGTAAGCTATGGGTATGGCAGAGATCGCTCAGTTCTCACTCGGATAGACCAGCCCATCACCATTGAGATAGTCCCTACCCTTATAATTGCCACAGGTCCTACTTAAGCTGTATAAAATCATCTAATGATAGCCAGAATTAACTGTCGAAATGTGTTACAATGATAAAGCCAGACAAAAATTAAAATTATGTCTTCAAATACTTAAGAGGTAAACTTAAATGAAACTTGTCTGTATGTAGATATGTTTCAGTCCTGTCACAAACTTCTCAGGCACAGCATCATTTGAAATCAAGGTATGCTGACTGTCACTTAAGTTTCTTACTCGTTATTAACCATTTCAAAGCGGATGACGTCTTTTTCTATAGTATTCTAGCTATACCTGTATTGAGACAATTTTATGCAGCTTAGGAAGGACCTGTGGTAGCAAACCCCTTGAGTACTGTATGTAACGCTAAACCTCAGCGACGCAATGGTTGCGTTCGCGTTAATTACTCTTGTCCTATGGCACCTAGAGGGTTCAGATTTGTATGGGAACTGCTTTAGTATCCCACGCAACAATACCGATGGTTGGAAACCCTCCAAGTTCAGCCGTGTGTGTGTAGGCGCGCGCGGGAGTGATTTTCCAGTATT
The DNA here is from genome assembly GCA_032716605.1 of Paralithodes platypus. Classification (NCBI taxonomy): domain Eukaryota; kingdom Metazoa; phylum Arthropoda; class Malacostraca; order Decapoda; family Lithodidae; genus Paralithodes; species Paralithodes platypus. Next base: position 81,681,145 of record CM064575.1, on the reverse strand, counting down.
TTGCCTACCCATTTCCCCATGTTAATCGCGGCTTTCGGCCGCTCCGCAGGACCCCTAAATGACCTAGGTGAGCGTTATTTTTGTGTTTTATCCTTCATTACTAACCCATCCCACGTGTTTTCAGGAAAACAAAAATGACAACTTGCTGGTCCCTCTATGTACATTTATTATAAATCACCTGGTGCTCAATGGGTTAAAAGGATGATCTGAGATAGCTTGTAACTTTTTCATTGCTAGAGGTACTTCCTAAGCTAATTTAAAAGGTCTGATAGTAACCACAATAAAGTTAAAAGAATCTCCCCCACACTGAAAGATTAAATATTGTAGGTCCAGGCCACGGTTGAAATACGTCACCTCGGCCTAGCATATACCCCGAGGTTATGAACTGTCTCCACTAACTTATATGGTGCGGTCATTATTTGTAAAGAAATTATTTTGGGCATTTTTAAAAGAATAAAGTTAATAAACCTACGTCTCCAGGCAGAAAAGTATTTGAAAGACTCACAATAAGTAAATAGAGCATGATAGTTGCTGGATGTAACTTTTTATTGTATGGTACTGGGCAGTGTGATAAGATACATTTGCCAACTTAATAATCAAATGAACGCTGATGTTATGTTAAAATGGATAAAATAGCGTGAGAGTTTTGATACAGTTGTGATTATCTAATTACTATCTATACAGCAATAATGTGTAAAGATGCATAAATCAAAATGTACAAGGAAGTTTTGATAAAACTAACTTTTGATTATCATATTACCATCTTAACCCTTTCTGTACCAGTGACGTCTATTATATTTTATTCTAGCACTATTTAGACGATTTTATGCAGCTTAGGAAGGATCTGTGGTAGTTAAATAGGTTTATTGAGACATTTCAAAGCATTATAATTGCTAGAGGTCCTTTCAAAGTGAATAAAATTGATTAATAATAGCCAGGGGGTGTATACCTCGTGTGTTAGGAGTGCGATGACCTATGCCTCTGAGACGTGGCCGGTTAAAGCTGAGGATATCAATAGAAATTAACGGAATGAGTAGAATATGGGGAGATGGATATGTGGGATTAAGAAGGCGTCTGGGCATTAGGAGTATCATTGAAGTGATATGCACGAGCCGTCTTGGTTGGTTTGGACATGTGGAGAAAATGGATGATAAGAACTGAGTGACTGTGAACGTGGGGGGAGCTGCACGTAGGGGTAAACCTAGAATGACATAGGATCAGGTACTCCGGTCCGATCTCAAAATATAGAACTTGACAACAAAGCAATTATGTCAACGGTACAGAAGGAAATAACTACTGTGATGCTAAACAAATGTTTCAATCAAATAATAAAGGAAATTGTAGACAAAGTTAACTGTGATAATTTACTTTCCATTTATACGATACCGATGCTGTAAAAAGGTGCACTAATCAAATTTGTACAAGGAATTTAGATCACGAGGCAACATGTGTGCTGTGTATAAACAAGGTGCTGACATCTATAGCTTGTTATTTCCAACTGACGGTAAATTGACATGATTCCACCTTGATCACTCGGCTATTACGAAGAATTAGTACTGAAATATGTTGTTAATTATGAAAACTAAACATTAGTTTATCAGAGTGCAGTTGGGAGTATGTACATGCTAAGATTAATATGCAGTATTCGAGAATGCATAATATATTGTAGGCTTGTGCATAAACCTTTAACTGTCTTGATAGCCTAATGCTTAGTGTGCGGAATTTTGGTGTGAGTATCCTAGGTTCGAGTCTTTGGAGTACCACATGTATTCATTACTTTCATTGATTTCATTAGTTAGGTTTATTTGTAAATTAATTGGTGGATTGGTGAAAACAAATATGAATTTATATGAAACAGAGACATAGTAGCTTCATATTCTTTCATTAAGTATTAACGATGTGAAAGAAACTTGCAAATAATAAATTGTCATTATTTTTATGATTATGGTGGTATTATTATTTTGTATTTATATATTTTTTATTTTTTTGAGCAGAATCTTTAGTACTGTATATTGCTTTCACAAATTTATTGTTTTGTAATCTATTGTACTGTACATTGCATTTGAGTTGATAATTTTCAGATGTTTATTATTGTTGTCTGATTTTCTTCTCATATGATACTGCCACTCATATATATTGAAAGTTTGGGGACCTTTTCATTTTTATATTTATTGTACAGGTCTCCCTTGATTTACGATTGGGTTACGTTCCTGAAAACCCGGTCTTAAATAGAAAAATCATATAGCGAACCCTATAATTCATGGGGTAAATGGGGATGCGTTCTGGGACCAACTAAAACCCAAACACCTAAAAACCTATAATAATATCGTAAATCAGGGCATCGGATAGTGAGGGAGACCTGTATTTATTTATATATTTATTTACTTATCAGAGAAAGAGAGAATTTGAGTGTATTCTTTTACCTCTCTGTTATCAGTTTTTATTCTTCAGTGTTTCTTCTATTCGGCAAGTAAACTTTGGAATTCTCTCCCTCAATCTGTCTTTCCCTCATCCTATGACTTAAATTGCTTCAAGCATTTTGACTCTAACGTACCTTGAATTTTGTCACTTTCAACTTTGGGGGAGACACTTGTTACAGGCAGCTTTGCCTTTTGCCTCCTTTATTCACATGGAATACAAAAAAGTTCAAATATTCTCTCACGCTCTGTCTCTCTCATTTATATGCCTGTGCCAAAGTAGGCCTCAGCATTTGGGGATAACATGACTACCAGTTAAATAGTGTAGACAAATTTGTAAGGGGATAAACATAAATTCAATTGAGACTGCAGCTACATACTTAATACACAATCATACTCGTTATATACTGCAGGGTGTCAATCCAGAGCAATGTTGTTTGAACACTTGAATGAATATGAGAAGGAATGAACATGACAGCAAATTGTTTTGGCCATTTTATTATTTCCTAAGACATAATTTGACCTATAAACCATAATTTAATCTTCACATATACAGCAATAAAGACTACAAATAATGAACTCTGCTTTCGTTTGACACCCTGATATACTGTATGCCCGTACTGTAGTTCAGAAATTCATGCATTATGCAACTACTGTACAGTGTCTTGAAATATATATATATATATACAGTACAGTATATATATAGTTAGACTCCAAAATGAAGAATATATGCCGGTATACGGGAAGAAGTTAAATACTGTAAATGCATCACTTTGCTCGTTTTCTGATCTCGTGTGTGCATTAATTAACTTTGCAGTACTGGTGACATCCTATTCATTATATTCTGGCAACTAATTGACGATTTTATTCAGCTTAGCAAGGACGTCTATCACTTATAAAATGCTGCAAACTATATAAAATAACTTTTAGCTACCACAATCCTTCCCAAGATTCATAAAATTGTCTAAATGTATCTGAAATCAAATGAGAAAGACGTCGCCGGCACTGTGAGGGTTAACGCTGGTCTTATTTGAATATATATATATATGGTTTAGGATACTGTTGCCCATATAATTTATTTTACTGGTTTGTAATATGTCGATATTTTGATTTAATAGAACGTTTATTCTTGTTCAAACTTAAGATAACTTATTTTGCTGGCCTGTACTATGCTTAAGTTATAGTATTTAATTTAAGATTGTTTTTCTTATTTACATTAATTGTTTAAGTATAGATCTATAGATAATTTTCATTATAATTATTTTTAGTGGAATGCATTTATCAAAGTGCTTAAAGTGCTCACTCTGTAATTATAGTATGTTTTGTTTGTTATAGGTAGCGCTAGTGAACTTGACAATAATCTTGACCCCTTAACTTCTCAAAATGAATTAAAGCAATCGAGCTGACGTTTCTATCATTTGGGAAGAGTCCATCAGGAAATAGGTGTGAATATTTACAGCCAGTTTGCTCTAGCCCTTTTGAGTTACAGAGAGGTCAGTGAACAAGATTATTGTCAAGTTTGTTGGCGCTACCTATAGTTCATGTTCACTACTGTATTATTCAGTAACTATTGTATATTGGCTAAGTGTATAATTTTAAAAATATGTCCTATATGCTGTATTTTGATATAATTTCTGAATTGTATCATAAACACATTAAATTTACCCTGCTGTATTTTCATATAATTTTGTAATTGTATTGTATCATAAACACATTACATTTACCACTGTATTAAGCTCTTCAGCAAGGTGTCAACATTTTAATTTTGGGTAACACTAAATAATTACATTCAGTCTTGGACATGTAGGAATCAAAAGAGCTCAGAGCATCTCAATTAATCTTTTGACAATCATATCCTTCCAAAAAACATTTCAACATGGAAGTCAAATTTCCACAGATCCTTCTTAAACTAAATACAATTGTCCAATTGTATAAAAATAAGAAAAAAGCCAGATGGTGACTTTAATACAGAGGTGACTTTAACCCCTTCAGCAACATGACGTTCTTTTTTTTTTTTGCCAGGCACCGTAATACCCGAGAAGGAGTGGCCATGAAGATTAGGCGTTTATCACAAATTGCTAGATCAAGTTGCCCGGGCTTAACATCTACCAATAACATTTTGACAGAGACGATTCGATCCGCCGACCTTTTGATCAGCAGTCGAAGCTCTACTGACTATGCCACGGCTCGCTAAAATTAGATGGTTGTATGCAGTTTAAGAAGAACCTATGTTATCAGGAGGGTTTATTGAGATTGTATTTACCCATTTGAGTCCTAGAGGTATATTATTATCTAAAGACCATCGTCTAATGGTAACCAGAATAAGATAAAAATTACGTCATGGTGGTGAAGGGGTTAATACTGTTTACGTTCTTAGCTCAACACTGAGGTTGGTGGTATATTATATTTAACTGATATTGGAAGTTTAGTAAAAAAAAAAAAATCTTGTGTAGTAGTATAGATATGTTGTGTGATTAGAGATTGACACTCATTTATGACGGCAATTAACATACTGTATAAATAATATAATATAATTAAATTAGTACTAAATTAACATACTGTATAAATAATATAATATAAATAGAGTGAACTGTGAACTGAAGGATTAGAAAGGTTAGCAAGGGGAGATACTAGATCAAGTTTCATTTATATATATTTTTAAGTGAATATAATCAAAAGGAAAAGTTGGCAATGTTAGAAAATCATCACATTTAGTAACGTAGTTTTTCTATGTGAAAATGATCACTATTAGTAATTTAGTTTTCTATGTGAATAAAATCAAAAGGAAGTGTTGCCTTTAGTACAGTATGATTTTGAAAGAAATCCAGAAGAAAGGCCATAATAAAGATACAGTACATCAGAAGAGCTGACTAGGGAGGTAGCTCTGAATAGGGCTTCCTGGAACGCCACCATTAGGATGTGAGCCTGAACCCACATCTCATGTGGAGCACTCTGTCTTTAACCCCTTCTGTACCGGCGACGACTTTTCAATTTGACTCTAGCTATATTTAGACAATTTTATGCAGTTTAATAAGGATTTGTGGTAGTATAAAGGATTAAGTGAGATAGTTCCAAGCCTGTCAATTTGCTGGAGGCCCTTTTGAAACTGAATAGAATCGTGTAATAGTAGCCAGAATATAATGAAAAAGACGTCGTCGGTACAGAAGGGGTTAATAGCGTAGTGATTAAGTGCGCAGAATTTTGGTGATGGTATCCTAGGTTCGAATCCACGGAGTACCACATGTATTCATTGTTCCATTAATTAGGTTTATTTGTAAGTTAATTGGTGGGTTGGTGATATGAATTTATAATCACTTGAAAATATATTGAGAACAACTTGCATCACCAAGTACCTCTGCTGGATATAAAAGTCTCATGTGCTTGGTTGAAACTTTGAAAGTGTTAAGATATAAATGGCCCTTACTATATCCCAATTTCTAATATATGTGTACTGTACACCTGTATTCAAAAGTTCATTGACGTCCTCAATAATATATCTTTTATATTCTCGAGAAAAGCCAATCATTCGAGCATCCTATGGCTAGAAATAAAGAGCAAAGTTAATAGACGACTGGAAGCATCTGTAAACTGCCAAGATAATATGCTTCCTCTTGAATATACAGTAAAACCTCACACTTTCGGACTAATTGGAGGGGGTTGACTGTCCGAAAGAGTAATTTTTCCGAATTTCTGATACTCTGGACTCCAACCTCAGACTTCCGGAAAATTTTGAAAGTCTGAGAAATATACCGGAACTTTTTGACTGCGGGTGTACTACTGTTCTTTACCTCGCCACCCTTCACTCACTCACCACTACTACTATAGTCTGTTCATTATGAGCAGTCTGATAGTTGTGACCTCTAGCCTCTCATAACTAGGGAAGAGCCGGAGCTAACAGGCTGTAGATGTCCACTGTTAACCCATACAGTACCGGTGACATCCATTTTGTTATATTCTGGCAACTATTAGATGATTTTATTCAGCTTAGGAAGGAACACTAACAATTAAAAGGCTATAGACTATTTCCATTAATCATTTGAGCTACCCCAGATCCTTCATAAGCTGACTAAATCGTCTGATAGTGTCCAGAATGATAAAAAGGACGTCACCGGTACTGAACGGGTAAATAGACGCAATCAAGGTTATTGTTTTATCATATAGGAAGAGTCCACCAGTTAGGTGGACTCTTCCCACATGGTAGAACAATAAGCTTGATTCCGTCTATTTTTGAGTTACGAGAGGTTGGAGGTTGGGATTTCTCTTGTCATAATATATAGAGAGGCCGCAGTGAACATACAGATTGGACAACTTTCTAAATCATGGTTGCTGCTGTGCTGTCATATATGGAGGTTCTTTCCATTCATTAATTTTTTAATGCATGGTGCCGTGTTATTCATTACAGGAAAACACTTCTCTTATCGGCGGAATCGGTGGGAGGCCCTGTCTGAAAGTGTCAAACCTCTACGGCTTTCCAACTTTGTCTGGATAACTGCGGTAAATATCTGAACTTTTATGGGTAAAAAATTTGCTAAAATTGTCAAAATTATAACCTTTTACAAACTATTTTTGGCATGACATCAACTAGAATGTTGTCCAGTTGGCTGCCTTGCGTCTCTCTTGTATAATCGGTTCTCAAGTGCCTTCAAACAAGTATTCTTCACCAGTAGGTTTTATAAGCTATATAAAAATGTTAAAGTTTTAATAAAATATTTTATGTATTTGCTACCACAGCCTTTTTTATTACCTCATTAGATTGATTACGGTTAGTTCTTCTGGGCCTGGGTCTCTCGGTATTTCTCCTGGGCGACCTAGATATGTGTGATTTTGTGTGGTTTTTTTTGTATGTGTTGTGATGTCCCTGTTCGGGCTCTATTAACCCGGGAACTGCGGGGAGACTCTTAAGAGTGAGTGAAAACAAAAAATCAACTTTTGACATCGAAAACAAAATATTTTTATTATTATTTTTTTGTATTTATTTTTTGCCCCTGGGCCATGCAAAATCTGTCCTCTACCTCCCCTCCTTCCCCACTGTCCTCCTCTCCTTCAGTTATCACCTATTTTCCCTGTTATTCCCTTATTCTGAGGTATATTTTCGTGCTAACATTAGAAATCCGGTTGCAGGGTGTGGTCATCACTGATAGCAAGCGAATGCAAGAGAGAGAGAGAGAGAGTATCGATCGACTGTGTCTCACTGGCCTTGGGGGAAATTGGCGGGAAAGCAGCTTGCCTCACCCATACATTATACAACTCGCGGGCTATATCTCCGATTTTGACCATCCAAACGCTGTTTTCACTCGTTTTATTGTTGTTTCAGGTTAATACCTTTATAATCAACCCATAATAGGCGCATATGGATAAGTATTAATGCTATTAATGGTACAATGAATATTTTAGTGACGGAAACACCTCAAATACGTCAGCACAGGGGGACGTTTCCAATTACCCCCATGCGCACTTGTTAGGTTAAAAAATAAAATAAAAAATAAATAAATACATGGAAATAGGAAAACTGGGGGAGGTGCCAGAGTATATACATACATATACATACTTTAAAAAAACTCAAGAGGATCAATAGTTCATACTGAGAGCAGTGGAGATTAACTATTTCAGAATGGTATCTGGCATAAAGACGCTAGATGAACTAAGTAATAGGAAAGTGTACAAGTCTTTCGGAATGAAAGAACAAGCTCTGGATATCGAGTGTGTATTAGTTAACTGGATAAGAGAAATACAGTACTGTACTGTACTTTGCGGTGGTACAGTCATCATAAGGACTTGAACAGAATGCTAAAATGATACATAAAATGCAAGTGAGAGGGACAGTTGATGGTGGAAAACTAATGGTTTGGGGAGAAAAAATTGAAAATTAAGCCAAGATAAATATCCATAGTGGCACGGGCAAATGGAGTGTCTAGGAAAAGTAGTTTGTAGGGGTTTCTGTTAACTGTCTTAATGGTGTAATGGTTAGAGCGTGTAAGTTCTGAATGAGATATCCTAGATTCGAATCCTGGGAGAATTACATGCTATCATTATTAATTTCATTTGGGGGTTATTGGTGTTAAGAACCATGTTAAAAATAATAGTCATTGTTTAGTAGGGGCTTCCCAGGAGGAAGTCGGGCGTCGGAGATGATGATGATTGAATTAAGAGTTGTATGAGCATCCTGGACAGGGAGACACATGCAATGACAAGATGGAGAAGAAAAACAAAAATTGGAATAAGTGCCAGAATAGTATCTGTGTAACGCCAACTCGACTACCTGTAAATATAATAGGAAACGGATGCCAGAATGAAAGGCTGTTTCCTATATTGTCAGATCGTTGTGGAAGATAAGATTGCTGTCAATTGAAAGATCACAGATGTTTTCTTATTTTTATTTCCATACAAAAACACAACTCAGATTTATTCATAAAATATTTAAAACACATCTTAAATTCACCCAGCATATAAGGTACCCTATTGTTTTGCCTAGAAGTCTGTTCAGCCCTAACATTGTAAGACCATAATTTTGTTTTCACCAACACTATGACATGGGCTACCTTAAATTAAACTAAATTTAGGTTATGGTTAATTTACTGTTTGGTTAGGGCTTGGTTAAGATTAAATTAAGTTGTGGTTGGGTACGGTTAATCGAATATGGTTGGGTTATGTGGGAATATGGTTAGGCGAGTATTTACTTTATTGTAGGCAAAATTACCTGTTGACAAAGTGATCATAAATATACATACTGTAATATTAATTGTGCCCCTCATGGTTATTTGAGCTATATGGCTGCACAGAGGATTTTCTAACTCCCTGTAATAATGTAACATTTGGTGACCAGACAACTTAACCCTATCTAGCATTAGATCTCAACCAGTAGGATTGATTATATTATCAGCGGTTCACTGATTAGCGTCGTGCAGTCTCGCCTCAGTAGTCCAAAGATCACACCCTGCTCAAGGCGTAACATTTTTCACATTATAACATCACGTTACATATCAGCAAGACAAGGAGGGTGGCGGAGGAAAGATAGAAATAGAAAGAAACGTGAGCGGGCTACAGAAAATAATGGGCAATCAAGCAAAAGGTGGGAGACAGAAAGCTGAGCAGTACAGCAGGAGTAAATAGACAGAGATCACAACATTATGAGTCGTTATTGTATCCGTTGATTCAGGGGATGGGTGTTGGGTGGTCTATGGGTTTTCTTGCTGATACAGCCATAACAAGCCTGAATCAAGGCTTTATCCTAGGTGATAGTCCACTTAGGGACCTTTATGGCTACATTGTGTTTAAACAACCTTAGCACTATCCCTTTGGGATTCACTTAGTCATATTTTTACCCTTATGTTGATGATCCACTTTTTAAAGTTGTACTCTCCCTTGATTGACAGGGCTATGGCATGCCCTTGTTACTGGGACTTTACTGGATATTTGCCACAAATCGCTAGACCTGAGTGTTCAAACTCTTGACGTCTACCAGTGGCTCATGGTGGGATCGAACTGCTGACCCTTCTATCAGCAGTCAAACACGCTACTGACAATGCCACGGCCCACAGCATGGTCCTGGTTAAGTTGGCACTGATTGAGTTATCTGGAAACCATTTGTATCATTACAAGGTAGACTATAAAGAGCAAACAAGATACGATGATTAAGTAATTTAAACTCCTCTACATCTAATACAGTAAACCCTCGCTCTTTCGGACTAATTGGGGGAGACCCCTGTCCGAAAGGGCCGAGTCCGAACTCACACTTCAGCCATTCGGACTTGTCCGAATGGCTGAAATAATGCATCTATCTCCCTTATACATATATATAACTATGTCTTATTTGGTCTTTTTTTAATTAAAATGTAAAACTTGCAAACTAAACAAACCAAAATTGGGACAAGGACAATATAAAGTCAAATTAAATTATCAAAATCGCTATGTGGAAACAACGTTTACTAAAATGAAAATTATTAAATAAAAGAACACAATCCACCACATAGGGTGTACATCACTACATGAATCAATGAATCTATGAATCAATTCTAATATGATGGAATTGAAAACAATATTACCCTTCTAATACACAAATAATAAAATGAAAAAGAGAGTAAATAAAAATGTCTCCTTTGTCTTTCAGAAACATAAGTCCGTCTCGTATATGTTAGTATTTTATCGCTCGCTCGCTCGCCCCTAGCCACTCTCTCTCTATCTATTTATCTCTAATGCATCTAACTAACTCCCTTATACATTAACATAACTGTCTTATTTGGACTTTTTGTAATCTATAAATAATTTCTAATGCGATGGAATTGAAAACAATATTATCCTTCTAGCACACAAATAATAACATGAAAGAGTCAATATAAAAGTCTCCTTTGTCTTTTCAGAACCAATTAAGTCTGTCTCATAATAGTTGTGTTTATCGCTCACTTCCCCTTCTGCAACTCTCTTTCTATCTATCTTGTCTTTTCTAAACCAATTAAGTCTGTCTCATAATAGTTTGTGTTTATCGCTCACTTCCCCTTCTGCAACTCTCTTTCTATCTATCTTGTCTTTTCAGAACCAATAAGTCCGTCTCATAATAGTTTGTGTTTATCGCTCACTCCCCCTCTGTAACTCTCTCTTTCTATCTATCTATCTCTCTAATGCATCTACATAACTCCCTTATACATTAACATAACTATGTCTTATTTGGACTTTTTGTAATCTTTGAATCATTTCTAATGCAATGGAATTGAAAACAATATTATCCTTCTAGCACACAAATAATAACATGAAAAAGAGTCAATATAAAAGTCTCCTTTGTCTTTTCAGGACCAATTAAGTCTGTCTCATAATAGTTCGTGTTTATCGCTCACTCCCCCTCTGTAACTCTCTCTTTCTATCTATCTATCTCTCTAATGCATCTACGTAACTCCCTTATACATTAACATAACTATGTCTTATTTGGACTTTTTGTAATCTTTGAATCATTTCTAATGCAATGGAATTGAAAAATATAATATATAATAAATATAAGGCCAAAACTCGGCTCTTCGGTCCGAATGCGAAATTATTTTTCTCAGCCTTTCAGACAAATCCGAAAGGCTGAAATAATGTCCGAAGTTTATAAGTCCGAATACACATTCACCTAACCAGACAAGTCCGAAACTCGGCTCTTTGGTCCGAATGCGATTTAATTTTTCTCAGCCTATCGGACAAATCCGAAAGGCTGAAGCATGAGTCCGAAGTTAAATGTAGTCCGAAAGTGTAGTCCGAAAAGGACGGAGGTATTTTCTCAGCCTTTCGGACAAATCCGAAAGGCTGAACCATGAGTTCGAATTGAAATGCTTGTCCGAAAGCCTTGGAATTCCGAAAGAGTGAAGTACGAAAGAGCGAGGGTTTACTGTAGTTATATTATCTAGGTTGGAACTAGAAAAAGTCACAACTATTCTGGAAATAAATTGAACATACTGTAAAGGAATGATATATGCATTTGATTTGGAATGTCTTCTGTTCCACTGTCATAAAGTAATATTTACAATCCTTCTTTATGCTTCAAAATCAAATTCTGAATCACATTTAGTTACAATCAAGTTTTCTTTCAATACCTAATGCTGCCAATGGCATGATACGATGAGCATTGTAAGCTGCCCTATATTTGCAGAATTGGAAAATAAGAAAGACATACATGTTAAAAAATGTAATACATATCTTATAAGACGAGGATTCAATATTATTCTTGAAGTTAACGGTTCATCAGCATTAAGTCACTTGGTCAATATTTACCTATTAGCTGCAAGTCAGGTCACTATTGTATTAAGCAGAAAGGGTTTACTAAACAAACTTGCATTGCACTTTCACAAATTGCATCTTAGCTAATTGGTCTTTCTGGTTTTAGACAGATGTTACTCCCTTTAACTATAAATTTAATTTTGGCTATAATTAGACAATTTTAATCAGTTCAAGAATGGTCAGTGGGAGTAAAAAGATTAAGATAATTAAACACCTACTGGTATTCTTATTTTCTTCCTAAAGCTGAATAAATGAACCTGTCACTGTACTGTAAGGGTTTAATATACAGTATCTGAACAAAGCTTGCTCTTCAAGGGCCTGCAAACATAGCATATCATGATGGTGAGAGCATAATCGACCGACAAAGTTGCAGTCGTAAATTTCTGAACCAAAAACTGTTGTTGTTGATCCCCAGTCTGTCTGGCCGAGCAGCCCCAAGGTCCCAAACGAGGCCAAGGCCGTAATTCAGATCCCCCACAGGACCCTACCAGCTTTACCACAAAGGCAAAGAGAGCACAGAAATGCCCGGGACACCGAAGCCCCTCCCAGGGCCCTGTGCCCCTTAAAAAGTTATGAAGAGAAATTTGAGGGGAAAGGAAAAAAAATAAAATAAAATCTGTCTCCGAGAGGATAGCGAGGGAGCGGATCATGAGCCCACCCTCCACAACCCCCCTTGCAGTGCCACCCAATCGGGCGATCTCGCCAGCATCTAGAAGAAAAAGTAGTACAGTAAAAGAGACAGACACAAACGGCTAAGGTAGGGTAGAAGACGCCTTCAACCTACCAAAAATTGTACCACACTTGGGTCTTTCACATTAAAGTAAAGTCTTGACCAGATACTTAACCCAAAAGTCTCACCAATGAGTTTCAACACCGTGACTTCGATACATCCACCGCTAAAAGTGCTGTGTGACTCAGATTTTAAAGCAATACACAAACATGTCAAGCTTGGCCCCATAGAATCCATAGCACCCAAAGAGAGCATCAAGCTTCGAAGTAAATACTCAGAAAATTGAAAATACACTTACTGTACATCACACTGCCACTACCTGATACCTGATAATCCCCCCTCCCAAAATAAATAAAATCATAAAATAAAATAATACTGGAACTATAAATACCAAAAACAAAAACATGATACCTTTAGCATTGCACTACTGTATAAATACCAAAGCTTACCCTGTAAACAATGTGAGGAAATACTACATTAATATATGGAATGAAAATCTGCATACCCTTCTCTAGAGGTCAGCTAAAGAAGAGTTGAATATTTACGAGGTACAGTACACTAGCGCTCCCAAGGCCAGGATGAGCAACTCGGTGGTACCCCCGCAGCACCAACAAATTTGTCCTTGTTAAAAATTATCCCTTTATATTACCATCATACATCATGGCACAAATTCATCAATCATCTACGTCTTATATTTCCAACACACCAATCATTCATATGTCTATAACAACCCACCTTCGTCACAAGAATTACTCAATCACTTATACAGGACATCACCTCCATATACATAACACTTCCCCTAACAGCCGCCTCCCGTGCTCAGCTAGAGAAGTGGAGTACCAGTACTGTATATACAAGGTAGCTAAGTACTCCCGAGTGTCAGAATGAGCACAGAAATCACCACAACCACCAAGTTCTCCCTCCGCAGTGAGCGCAAACTGAGTTCTGTTCACAATTCTCCCTTTCAATTATCAACAGTTATCATAGATAAACCACTATTATCTTACACAGCATTTCCAACACCAAATACACAATCATCTATAGCTACCCATCTCCATAGCAAGCATTAATCAATCACTTATGCCTATATAAATCTGCCTCCCGTGCTCAGCTGGGGAAGAAGAGAATGTATACAAGGTAAACTAGCGCTCCCAGGGCCAGTATAAGAATGGACAGGACCATAGCCACTCGGTTCTCCCCCCGCAGTGAGCGTAGGTTGGTCTGGTGGCGGGACAGGTGGGTCTTTATGTCCTTCACCTCACGCTCCAATCGTTTCTTCTCGTCAGTCGGGTAGTAACGCCGACGGAGGTTTGTCTCGATGTACTCCAGTCTGAAAAGAGAAGTTGGTGTGTTGGACAGGAACAGGATATAAGAGAGGAAATAGGGGTACGGTTTATGACAGTTAAAGTCAAATTTTTCAAAGCTTATTGGAAAATGTAATCCCTTAGCAGCTAGTTCTCGATACTCACTGGAAAAATAATAGAGCTAGTGTTTCAAAAAAAAAATGTTTTAACTTGGTGGAAAATGCATACCCTCATCAGCTGATTTACCAATACTCAATAACAAGATAATAACCTGCTATCAATGTATATCATTTTCAACAAATGTTCATAGTTAACACCAGATTTTGTTATAAATCCTCATACATTAGCTAAGTCAAGATGAGGACAAGTCAATTTCTTGCCAGCTTAAAATAACAGACCACAGGAGTAGAAACTATTTCTGGGGTTTGGATGTCAAGGAACAGAAGATGAAAAAGAAGAGACAGGCATACTTGGGTTGGACAGAGCAAGGGGTACGAGATAAAACAGAAGACAGTGGTAGTAGTAGACAGACAGTGGTATGGTTGGTATAGTGGCACAACAGGTGGGGCTATAACTCCTTCACCTAGCGCTCCAACTGTTTCTTATCACTCGGATACTTTTTTATTGATGCATAGTACTCCAGTTTGATATTGAATAAGTATAGAAAAAGAAGTTGACGAGATTTAGGAGGAAATTAGCTTGATGGAGGTCTAGGGAGGAAATAAATAGAATAATATAAAGATAAATATATAAGAAAATATATACACCCATCCCCTCGTAAGTGAACATGAGTGAGTCAACATTACGAGTGACCTGGAACAAACCTCTGATAACACTCCTGGATCTCCTTCGATGTGTCCTCCAGTTGGTTCATGACGGAGGTCTTATCACCACCACTAGCACCACCACTGCTAGCAACACCTTCACCCTCCATGGCACTTTTCACCTGGAAAAATATATACAGTACTGGTATAGTACAGTACTGTACTGTACAGTATTTAACTTTTTGACACACTGGGTCTGTATATATACAGTATAGTATATACATATATATATATATATACATACTGTAAACTACCATACCGTACCAATACCGAGTTAGCATATTCTCCCTAAATTGAATTTTCCTCTAAAAATTTGCTGGAGAGTTTCAAGACACATACAGTACTTTTGTGACTCATCCCACACACTTAATTCCTACGTAAATTTTCATCATAGACTATTTCACTTACCAATTTGTCAAGGATCAAATTGCAGAGTACAGTACTTGACTTTCGCGGGTAAGGGGCCTAACCCGTGAGGCCGTGACCATATCTCTGTAATGCATCGGCTTTCCTTCAGGACCATAATGCACATACTGTAGGCTAGCGTGTTTACAATGGCAATAAATCAACTGGGTATGAATTGTTCAACACACAGCAAACGCATATGTCTATGATCTACGTAATTTTATGGGAAGGATGTAGTTTCCAGGCGTACGGTAGTCATATTCACATAGGTCGATCACTTGCGGTTAAGTTCCTGCATTTTGACCGTTGACGACTATTTTTTCTGTTATTTGCCCCCTGCTGGCAATATAGGCCTATATGATGATGACAAGAAGTCATGGGGGGTGAGGGGGCTATTATTGTATCCCACCACAGCAGTAAAAGTAGACGGGAACATGATCGCGAGCGTCCGCATTGTGGGATTTTTTTTATTTTAATACCACAAATTTTCGGAGTGCTTTTTATAAACAAAATTGTGCATTTGCATCAATATATAGTGTTTGTAATCAATTAGAAATCTCGGGAAAACCTATTGTCCCCATTAGGCCTATCGATCGTATCGGATCGATGTTGAGACATGCCCCCCATAGTGATTTGAAAAGACATTAGCCTAACCTAACAACCTTACCTAACCTAACCTAGTATTATGGGTGGGGGCTGCCGCCCCCACACCCCCGCTGGTTGAGTACTAATTCCTTAGTAAATAAAACAAAAATTGGCTGTCGATTATACAAAGGTGAAAGAAAAGTCGAAGAAGTCTACGGTGTTTACTCTGTAATCTTCAGCTTTGATTGTACATTGATAACGAGAAAGTACCATATTGACAACCTTGTTAGGCTACGAAAATTAAATTTTAGTACCATATTTTTATATTAGGTTTTTCCGAGGGTTTAACACATTTTCATAAGATCTTTAGAGCTATCGATAACTGGAAGTACCGTACTGTATTGACAACCTTGTTACGAAAAATATATTTTAGTACCATACTTTTTTATTAGGTTTTGCCGAGGGTTAAAACAAATTTTCTTATGATCTTTAGAGCATATAGATTCAATATTTATCTTCAAATATATCAAAAATATTTGTGGTATTAAAATAACATTGAACCGCATTGTGTAAAGAAGGCCGCAGGGCGCAGGCGGCCGCTGTGCCTGAATAGCCTACTACATCCTTGCCAATTTTATTTTTATGCGATTATAGTTTAGGCCTAGTACATTTGTGAGCCTATGTGAGGTTAGCCTTGTATTAATAAGGGGGTGTGTTAGGCAACTTAGGGCCTAGGGGACATGTTAGGTTAGACTAAGGTTAGTTGGTTAGGGTAAGGTAATGGGTAAATAGCTAAGGCTTAAGCCTGCAAAAGTTCTCAATACAGTACCATAATGAGGGTAAATTTCTATAATTGCACCTATACGAGCTAAAAAATATATTATTGTATTTAACAGGAAGGTACGACGAGGTAAGTGATGTGGTATAGGTGGCAATATGCGGAAATGGATTATAAGGGTATTCCGCCCCCTCTGACAAAAGTCTATCAATCTAGTGTGACAAGGATTTTACATTGTTTCAGAGAGACATTAGCCGGTAAATCTACAGTTATACTACCCCTCACCCACTACCCCCACCACCTCCCCCCTTCAAAACACGCCTTTTAGCGTGTTTTTGGATGGTTCAGCAGACGCGGAAACTGGAAAAAAACGTATTTTGATAAAAATTTATCACCAACCAGATACAAGTTTTTCAGGTAATTTGTTGTTGTTTTTTATTTTTTATTTGATATACAGTGTTGTTTAATACCGAGGACCGTCGCATTTTAGTATTTTTAACATTCGCCTAACCTAACCGAAAACTAACCTGTTTCCGAGATGGTTTAAACCCAGCTCACGTTCCCTGTTTATGGGTGCGCGACGGTCTAAACCCAGCTCACGTTCCCTGTTTATGGGTTCGCGAAGGTTTGTAATACTTCAATGTATCTATTTCAAGTCAAATGTACATTTCCGCGTATCATCAAACCATACTAAGTCTACTATTAATAATATTAACCCATTAGTACCAACAGAATAGCGACAAAATAGGGGTAGTATAACTGTAGATTTATCCATTAGCCTAACCTAACCTAACCTAGTATTATGGGAGGGGGCTGCCACCCCCGCTGGTTGGGTAAAACAGTAGAAATCCAGTTGGGGTGGAGTGAGGGTAAACCTGACTTTTTGGACCGACAGCGATTTCAGTAAGTTTTATTTTGTTTTTTGTAATTTTTCCTTCAGATATAGTGTTGTTTTATACTGAAGAGGAGCGGAAATGAGTATTTACCCATTATCCAACAATCTAAAAACACGCCCCCCACAAGTGGGGAGGGCTATGAAGTTCTATGAAGGAAAATGAGGGGTTAAAAGCGTAAAAATACAATAATATAGCGTTTTGTATTAAAACTTGGCTCGGGTTTTCCCAAATTGCAAACCCATACAACCCAATTTTGTGAATACCCGAGCCAACTTTTGACGAAAGCTGGCTCGGATTTCACGGGGGTGGAGTGGGTAGCCTAATATCTCATGTTATAAAAATAGTCAACTTTGGGAAGACATTAGCCTAACCTAACCTATCCTAGTATTATGGGTGGGGGCTGCCGCCCCCACACCCCCGCTGGTTGGGTTAGATTTTTTTTTTTTTTTTTTTTTTTTTTTAATGTTCTAGGCTATTAGCCTAACCTAACAACCTTACCTAACCTAACCTAGTATATGGGTGGGGGCTGCTGCCCCCACACCCCCGCTGGTTGCATGGGTTATTTTTTTTTTTTTTTTTTTTATGTGCTAGGCTATTAGCCTAACTTAACCTAACCTAACCTAACCTAGTACAGTATATGGGTGGGGGCTGCTGCCCCCACACCCCCGCTGGTTGGGTACTGGCTGAAAAACTTATTGTTTTACAGTAGCCTAGGCCTATACATGTATTTTAGCGTTTTTGGTTTTTTCTCCCTTATAATACATTTCAGCTCTTAATGCCATATATAGCAATGATGTATATGCTCTACCGGACCTATTAGGCCTAAACAGATCGATGGGCTAACTGTCGGTCCAAAACATCAGTATAACCGGAGTGAGTAACCGTAGATTTTCGTAAGGGGGTCAGAGGGGGCGGAATGCCCTTATAATCCATTTCCGAATATTGACACCTAGCCTATACCACATCACTTACCTCATCATACCTTCCTGTTAAATACAATAATAATTTGTTAAGCTCGTATAGGTGCAATTATAGACCTATACCATGAGTAATACCATGTTCTGTAGTTATACCAACCACTCATCTAGGCTACTTATTATTAATTCACTTTATCTGATCACCCATTGACTTACTCTCCTTCTTTTGACAGGTCCACGGTGTGACAGTTATGAGGTGGCTGTTACACGTGTCCTATTTACAACAAATGTATTGCTATTATATACATTCACACAGTATATTATCAGGTATTAACCTCCTACACTCATTGGTAACCTTCGCTGATAATAATTTAGCCAGATAAAGGACTAAATGTGGGACAACTTGGCCATATTACCTCGGCAGCTATGGAGACGGGACAATTCGCTTCCTGGTCTCTTCGCTACGAATTCATATGGACGTTTCGCTTATGGTATGTTCGCTACTGAAACGTTTCCGTATTAGGTAGGTTTTTATTATATTTTCTTTAATTATTATTGAGGATTTTGCTTGCTTTTGCTATTTTTGATAAATATATTTTAATTTGTCGCCTAGGTTAACAATTAAAACGCCTCCCCAGGTGCTTTATTTTGGTTACCCAGGCTTCCTTCAAACTAAAAAATGCCCATCCAGATCCCCTTCAAGCTAAATTTGGGGATAGCGATACATACTACAGTCTCATAGCATATCATTGAGGGAAAATGCCGATATACAGGCGAGGTCAGCTTGCCCCAGAAGAAAAAGGTCTGCTTTTGTTCCTTGGTACATCGATGTTAGTATATAAACATCATAACATCGATGTACCAAGGAACAAAAGCGAAGTACGCGCTAGGAAATATAGAAACGGGATGGGTAGTAAGCAAGAGGGGGGTAAGGCAGGGGTGCGTATTATCGCCGTTATTATTTGCGTTATATATGGAAGAAATGACACAGAGGATGAAAAGAGTTGGGGAGGGGATTCAGATAAACAAAGAAAGACTGGGGGTACTGCTGTTTGCTGACGACGTAGTTCTGATGGCAGAAACGGAAGGAGGGTTGCAGAGACTACTAGAGGAAGCAACGAGATTCGGGGAGGAACTTGAAGTAAGATTTAGTAAAGAAAAGAGCCAGGTGATGAAAATGAATGGAGAGCTTCAAGAAGAAGAGGAATGGACACTGGAAGGAAACAGAATGAAGAAGACAAGGGAGTATAAATATCTGGGGGTAACGATCACGGAGAAAGGGTTTGAGAAGGCGAAAAGTGAAAAGGTGGGACAAATGCAACAATGGAATGGAAGACTATGGAGCGCGACAAGGCTAAGAGCGAATAGCTATGAAATAGTGCGAGGGCTGTGGAAAGGATTGGGAGTACCTGCAATAATGTACGGCTTAGAGGCGGTAGAAACAACAGAGGCGGAAACGAAGAAATTAGAAACGATACAGAATAAAATCGGGAGGACAGGATTGGGGGCAAATAAATACGTAGCTCAAGAAGCAATCCGAGGGGAGATGGGGTGGAGTACGTTTGAGGAAAGGATTGGGAAAACGAAAGGGAAGTACAAAGTGAGACTAGAGGGGATGGAGGAAGATAGGTGGCCGGGGAAGGTATACAGATGGGCGAGCGAGCAAAGTAAATGGAACAGAGAGTGCAAAAAAAGATTGGGGAGGATAAATATAAAACAGGACCGGGTGGGGGGGGAATTTAGAAAAAGAAATGAGAGAGGGGTGTGGGTCATACTAGAGAATGGGAGGGGATGTGTCAGAGAGATAGAGAAGGGGATAAAGGAGGAGGGGAGAAGAAGATGGAGGGAGGGGGTAGAAAATAAAGCCACGCTGGCATATTATAGAGAGAAGGAAAAAACCAGCTAGAGAACTGTACTATGATGGGGGATGGGGATCGAAACTCCTATTTAAAGCAAGAACAGGATCGCTAGAAACGAATGAGAGAACAAGGAGATGGAATGGAGTGGGACCGCACTGCAGTCAATGTGAAATGGGAGGGGACCCAATAGTGGAGGATGTAGAACACATAGTAACCGAATGTACAAGATATAATGAGGAGAGAGGAGTTGGAGAGGTACATGAGGAATAGAGTTGGGGAGAGGGGGTGGGAGGAGATTAAGCAGAGGGAAGATAGAGGGGTGGGGGCGCTATTGGGGTTAACACAGGAGATGGAAACACAAGACATGGAGATGATGAAGAGGATATTGGATAAAATGTGGAGGAAGAGAAATGGGTGAGGGGGGGGGGGGGAACGGAGGTGAGGGGGAGGGGGGAGGAAGTGAGGGGGGGGTTATACAAACAAAACAAAAACTGTCTCTTAAACTATCCTTCTACTCTAAACTTTCCCTCCTACTAACGTTTCTGAGCCAGTACCGATACAAAGGTCAGCCCTGTGGATCTGCACGGTCTGCGGGCGGGTTCTAAAGAAGATTGTCAGTGTTGCTAACTTAGCAACTTTAAGATTGAACATACATTACCAAAGCGCATTTTATATGAACTTAACAAAATGTTTGTGATTGAATTAATGCTACCGAATTAATTACTGACAAATGTTCTCAGGGCTTTAGTACTGTATTTATAGCTTTAAATTATACTATCTAGCGATTATGAACACAAAACTAGCATTTTTCATGAACCTCGATAACTATGATTCTGTCGCCCAGCTGAGTGTGGCCTTGATCTAAACTGTCATCTATTTTGTCATTTTCTTCACCACCATCACGAGTTGTCTCCTCCTATGGTGCTGCAGTGGCTTCTTCAGGGATAAGGTAGTTTATTTGTAATTACTGGCCTTTAAATTAGGCGTAATTATTTACTGGAGAAGTTTTAGATGTAGGGTAGCCTAGGCCTAGTTTTCCTGGACTAGGCCTAGCTTAGAACACTGGGCTAGGCTATTCAGTTGGACAGAA
The DNA here is from genome assembly GCA_032716605.1 of Paralithodes platypus. NCBI lineage: Eukaryota > Metazoa > Arthropoda > Malacostraca > Decapoda > Lithodidae > Paralithodes > Paralithodes platypus. Next base: position 81,659,596 of record CM064575.1, on the reverse strand, counting down.
ACAAAAACCAGTTAGCCTGGCCCTATAGGCCTTGCATAGTGTTCACTGTATGTAATAATTTATGTGAAATAGCCTATTTAAGATAGCCTAGGCTAAATTTAGGGTATCCTAGGCCTATTCACTTACACTTACACTTAGTTGTATTCCGTCCGTTAGTGACACAGTTGAGCTGGGGCTCCACTGCGACCAGGCAGCTCCCTTTCTTCCACTCTCCATTCCAGAAGTCGGTTGGAGTTGGTGCTGGGGTATCCTGGTGTTGGTGGCCGGTCCGGTATTTTGGCCAGCCACATGTCCAAGTGTTTCTTGAAGGTGTCTGGAGACACCCCGGTTATGTTCCTGAGAGGGGCTGGTATACAGTTGAACAGTCTGGTTCCATTGTATGTAAAGCTGTGATGGATCAGGGATTTGATTTTTTGTGTTGATCCCGGCGTAGTCCTCACATAGCACAGCCTCCCTCTCCTTTGGTGCTGAGTCTCTTGGATGTTTGGGTTTGGTACCTTTTTTTCCAAAATCTTCCAGACGTAGATGATGATGTATCTCTCCCTACGTCTTTGAAGTGAGTACAGCTGCAGCTCCTTAAGTCTCTCCCAGTAGTTAAAGTGTTGAAACCCATGGATTTTACTGGTGAATGTCCTCTGGGTGGCTTCAATTTCTGTTATTTCTCCTACTTTTTGGGGAGACCAGAGCTGGGAGCAGTACTCCAGTCGTGGTAGGACCAGTGACTTCCACAATGTTAGCATACACCTCTCATTTCTTGTGTGGAAGGTTCTCAGGATCCAGCCTGCTATTTGTTTTGCTGTTGTTGTGGCTTTGGTAATATGCTGGGAAAAAGTGGCGTCACTGCTCATATTTACTCCCAAGTCCTTCACTGTGTCCTTGGCGGTAATTTCTTGCTGTCCGCTTTTGTAGTTGGTGTCGTTTTGTAGTGCTCTCTTGTTCCCGTACCTTAGAAGCTCGAACTTGTCTCCGTTTAGGGCCATGTTGTTTTCTTCTGCCCACTTCAGGATTTTGTCCAAGTCTTGTTGTAGTAGCTGAGCATCATGTTGTGAGGTGATTTTCTTCATGAGTCTGGTGTCGTCTGCAAACGATGTGGCTGTTGAGTGTTCCAGGTCCCTGTCGATGTCTCCTATCATGATGAGGAATAGGAGAGGTCCCAGTACTGATCCTTGTGGTACTCCGCTGATGACCCCACCTGCTTCTGATAGGCTTCCTTGAACCGTGACTCTTTGTTTTCTGTTGGTGATGAAGCTATGGAGCCATCTTCCAAGGTCTCCCCCTATTCCCAGTGATTTGAGTTTATGTAGAAGGATCCCATGGTCCACCTTGTCAAAAGCTTTGGCGAAATCTAGATTTATGACGTCTACATTTTCTCCGTCTTGAATATCCTGTAGGATTTTGTCGTAGTGTGATAGTAGTTGTGAGAGGCAGGAGCGGCCTTTTCTAAAGCCATGTTGCCCCTCGTTGAACGCCTCATTATCTTCCAGGAAGCTGACCATCTTAGCTCTTATTGTTCTTTCTATGATTTTAATAAGGTGTGACGTCAGCACCACTGGTCTGTAATTTTTGGCTATGCCTTTACTACCCCCTTTGTGTATTGGTGTGACATTACCTTCTTTTAGGGATTGTGGTACATATCCAGTTTGGAGGGACTTGCTCCACAGCAGTTTTAGAGGCAGGGCTAGCTGATGTTTGCATTTTTTTAGCAGTTGGGCATGAAAGCCGTCTGGTCCTGCTGCAGAGTTTGGTCCAATCTTGTCGATGGCTGCTATTATGTCCTCTGTTGATACTGTTACCGAGGAGAGTTGATGTGGTGTCTCTGGAGCGTTGCCAAAGAAAGTCGTTGCATTCTCGATTTTCTTGTCTTCATTTGGCGGGCTGAAGACACTTTCATACTGCTGTTTGAGTATCTTGGCCATTTCGGTTGGGTCACTCTCAAGTTCGCCCGTAGGTTTTGCAAGTGGTCCTATTGTTGTGGTATTCCTGAGTCTCCTTTTTGCATATGCATAGAAGAATTTGCTATTTACTCGTATGTTTGCAACTGCTTGTAGTTCTTCGCGTGTTCTTTGCTCTTGGTGTGACTGGATGAGTTTCAAGCAACGTTTCGCCGCAGTTCCTGCGGCAGTGGGACAGTTGCGGCGAATCAACGAACAAGTAACGGTCTTGACCTAGAGCCTTCGAATATCGTCGCAAAAGGTTGCTTAAATTTATCCAAAGTTAGGCTGGAGTGTATTGCCGGGTTATCAGCTGTCGATGTTAAAGAGTTAATGACCATAGCTTAATAGGCAAGAGTTCAAGAGTTGTGTTATCGGGCGTATCACCTACCTCTGACCGGGTATATCCTAGTGTTTACTAGGCTATACCCCTTTGAAAGGACATAATGGACATTAGCCTAACCTTACAACTTTACCTAACCTATCCTAGAGTATTATGGGTGAGGGCTGCCGCCCCCACACCCACGCTGTTTGACATCAACTTACGTGTTTACATGACGTACGGCCGGTAACACAACTCCTTCCGATTAATAGGTTTGCTATATTGTATAGGCCTACTTACCTATGAATATAGCCTATAGCCTAGCAATTCAAATTAGTCGCGAACGGCGAGTGTAAGATGCGTAACGGTCGTGGTCGTGACAGCGAACGTGCAAGCGTTTTCCCTATAATTACCCAGAATGCTTCACATAATAAGGTACAGTATTGTTCTATGGGGGCGGTTCGTTCGTGGCCACCCCTTCGGGGATCACGGCGTCAGGCAATAGATAGATAGATAGATTGTTCTATCATCGACATCCTAGGTTAGGTTAACTGAACCTAACTTAATCTAGAACAATATCGTATTATGAAGGATTCTGGCCTCTACTGTATGTTACTGAGGAATAGCGTGTTGCTCCAAATACTTAAATACTGTAAGAAAGTGAAACATACCAGTATGTGATGAGGACCTCTCTAGACTGAGAGATATGCTGTTTCAGAATGGTTTCTGGTGTGAACTAGCTATTTGGGAAGTGCATGAGTCATTAAGAATTTACCCAGCAAGCAAGATAGGCTTCATGGAAGTACAGTATCTCTAGCCTATAGAGTACGTGAGACCTCACAGAAGAGTCGAAGACAGCCCATGAAAATATACCCCCAAAATGCCCCACAGGCACTCAAATGGAAGCAATATGTGATTAGGTAGTATAATCACTCTCCAGTACCTCCTTCCTCTCCCCTTCATGTGTCCAAACCCTCCCCTCCCTCTCCTTCTCCCCCTCCCCCTTTCTCTCCCCACTTCCCCCTCCTCAATTATTGGCTATTATTCCACTTATTTTCGTCATTCCTCTCTTTCCCCGCACAAAATGTGAGAAGTCACAATACCTCCTACAAGATAGGATATCTAATGAGAAGTTGAGGAGACGGTTAGGTATCAAGAGTAACAGCGATGAGGTGCATTCAAGCAAGCTTTAATAATTTGCGCATGTAGAGAGGATAGATGAACTAAATTGGGTAAAAAGATGCAAATTAGTGAATGTGCAGGAAGCTGCACTGAGGGTTGCCCAAGAAAGATGTGGGCAAGAATGTAGTTACCGGGTGTACCGCCCGTCTCACCATCATGTTCCTGTCTATTTTGACTGCCTTTGGATACAAAAATACATTACCCTAACCAAACAACCTAACCTAACCTAACCTAACCTAGTATTATAGATTTATAAGTATTTATTTTATTATAAGTATTTATAGATGATTTATGTTGTATGTCGGTAGTGGTACACCCGGTAACTACATCCATCCCAAGATGTGGGGCCATATGCTCTGATTTGAAATGATTAAACTTGACAAGTGTGGCAGCTCTGAATAGGGCTGTATGGAACGCCGCCATTAGGACATGAGACTGAAACCACATGCGGCACTATATGTGGACCAATCAGTCCACAGTATATATACAGTACACAGTATACAGTATATACCGGTATATGTATGAAGGAGTATTGTGGCTGAGGCAAAAGGAGCTTATCTTGACGAGTAATCTGGCAGCGGTTCTGTCATGACCATCCTTTAGAAGATATTTCCCAAGAGGAAACAAGGTGTTGTAGATGATGATGATGTTGAAGCAGAGGGAGAGAAAATCTAAAACTCTCCCTCTCTCCCCCCACATGAAGGATGCTGCATGGGTGATGGCGGATGACGGGGCAGCAGTACCACCACCACAACAGCCGGCACACCAGGAGCCACAACCTCCACCACCGGTACTACAACACCACCAAAGACCACATCCTAGGTCCATTAACTCTCAGGTATGCTACAACAGACAGACAGTCGGAGGTATATACCTCAGACTCACTCTTATGTCGTACCAACTGAGCAGTGAGAGGAAGAGAGAAGCAGAAAACTTAAGCTTACCAATACAGTCAAAACATTCTCTTTCAGACCCTGTGCTTCCAGAAACACATAACATTCAGACTAGGTACCCCATTGGACCAATCTGGACATAACCTCTCTCTTTCGGTCCGTTTCGGAGAACCGAACTTACTGGAATATTTATTGGGACAGTTACACTTTCCTGTGCAATGTTAAGGTGGTTGACAATATAGCCCAGGACACCAGTATGAACATAAGGCAGTGTAGTTAGTAGCAGTGTGCTGTTCCTAATGATCTCCCATGATCCCTGGAGGTGGTAATGTGGTGCTGGAGCCTTGGAGGTTGACCATGCAAGGGTTGAATTTCTGGCTGGGCATGTGTCATGGCTGTCGGAGAGTAGCTCATTTATTTTAATAAACAATATGTATCAATATATGATTCAGAGTTTAAAGACTGAGATAAATGTGTGAACAATACTGTTCAATACGGATATGTAGTATATTTTGGAGAAGATTTGGAAGTTTGTGGTATAAATCCAAACACTTGATATCCACTTTAGACTTTCACCTCAGTATTTCACACTTGAGAGTACAGTACCATAAATCCAAAAAACTTGAGATAAAAGTATAAACGACTTTTGGTTTGTAAGTGTACAGTATATACTATACAGTACTGTACTGTAGAACAATCCTCAAAACATGTACCAGTAGCCAGATAAACAATGCAAACCTAGGGTGGGGTACAGGAATATCTTGAGCCAACTGTACATGTGTTGTTGATGTTGACTACTCTCCTCCTCCTTCACAGATCCGGAGCTACGTGTGTTTCATCAACCGCACACAGAAGTACGTGGACGTCTTCTGGGCAAACTACCAAGGAGAGGAATCTAAATATACGGTCAGTTGGCTGATGGAAACGGTTCGAGGGCAACTAAGCTACATACCTCCATCACATTCCCTACTTGCTATCACATTTCATCCTTACATCCGAAACCATTGAGTATAAATTCAATGAGCAAAGCTGCCACATGTTCAAGGAGTGTCTGATTATCACTGAGAATCATACTTATACTTTATGAAAGTATTTTAAGCCTTTAACCCTTGTCTAGCGGGGTGTTTTGGGCTCATTTGGGCATATTCAGGCCCTCCTCCATGATAAATCAAGCATCTGCATGAACAAAATTTATTTAGCAAAAAACTAGGCACTAAAAGCTTCAAAATGAGACCAGAACGAGCTACGTAGCACTCGTGGTTCTCTTGCAGTGGTGCCACGAACATGGAAGTTTAGCATATATCGGTATATTTTTCCCAGCTATGCTCACTACTGGCTACACTGCCGGCCTCTCGAGAACACAGGGAACTTAATGGCTGGCGGTAAGCCCTGGGAGTCGGCTGTCTGGCCCGCTGCTCTCCCGGCCATTTGCACTCGATTTTAACCCTTTAAAAGCCTTAATAATGCTCCTAACTTGCTGCAAATTGGAGCACGACTTAAGTCGAGCGCCGCTCTTTAAGGGTTAAGACAGTATTTGAGGTCTTTAGTTCATACCTGAAATACATACAGTACATACAAGTTTAAATGAGTATTAAAAACCCTGATAGGGTAAATATACCACTGCAATTAAAGGGGGTCTGTCTGATCATTATGTAGTGGTAGCTAAGGTTAGGATACAAAAGAAGTGGGTGAGGAGAGCGGGAGGGAGGCGAGAGGAGGGTGGAATGGTGAGGAGGGTGGAGAGGTTGCAGGAGAGGGAAGGGAGGAGTACAGGAGAGCAGTGGAAAGACGACTAGGTGGGTTCGACCTGGAAGTTATGGAGGAAGTGGAGGAGATGAGCAAGGTGTTTAAGGATGAGATCTGTGCAGCATGTGATGGTGTGTGGAGTGAGGAAGAGGGAGGGGAGTGAAAGGTACAGCATGGTGGCCACAGAAGAGGTAAGAATAGCTGTGGAAGAAAAGAGAAAGCATATAGAGTGTGGTTGGGTAGTAGAGGGAATGAAGATTCCGAGACAGAAACGCGCGAGGTACGTGGAGAGTAAGAGGGTGGTGAAGAGAGTAGTGAAGGAAAATAAGAGAAGAGTAGATGAGAATTTGGAAGGAATCTGAGTGTACAATGGAGGGAGAGTAAGAAACTGTTCTGGAAGAAGTCAAGAAAGTTAGGGAAGGTAGCAGGGAATTAAGGTGTGAAAGATAAGAATGGGAGAATGCTAGCCGCGAGAAGCAAGAGAAGAGTCGCAAAGATGGAGGGAGGGGGAGTACATTCAGTGAGTTTTTTGCTAAATGAAAGCGAATGACGAGCCAGCAAACCCCATAGCTGGATATGGTATGGGATGGGAGAAGAAGAGAAATAGTGGAGGAGGAGGTGGGGATCAGGAGGTCAGATAGTGTGGGAAGCCACTTGAATGAAGAGTGAAGTTGGGGGAGTGAAAAGCACCAGGAACAGATGGAGTGGTGGGGAAAAAATTGTTTAGGTATGGTGGTGAGATTAGTGTATAGAATGGGTATGGACAAAATGTGGCAATAGCATGGGAGAAGGGGAGTGCCCCCGATGGACTGGAAGACTGGCATAATAGTCCCCCTATATAATGGGCACGGGGAAGGGGAAGAGGGGAGTGTGTGGTAACCACCGAGGAACGATTGTCGTCTAAGCGTAGTAGTAGGGGAAGGTATACAGTAAGGGTAGTGATTAGGGAGAGTGATGATGAGAACGGAGAAATGGATAGTCGCCGGCACGGAGCAGGGACGGTTTAGGAAGGGACAGAGGGCATTTTTGTAGATCAGATTTTTAACCTCTGAATTGTGTTGTGGATAAGTATCTGGAGAAGAAACAAAAGCGTGTATTTTGCTTATGGACTTGGAGAAGGCCTATGACGAGGATAGAGAAGGTTTGTGGAAAGTCACTTAGAATATACGGAAGTAGAATGGGCAAGTTGCTGACAAGCAGTGAAGAGCCATGTATGAGGGTCAAGAAAAAAGGCGGACAGTACGTGTGGGAGAGGAGCAGAGCGAGTTCTTTGAAAACCCTGAATGTTGGTTTGAAACCAGTGGGTGTGTGATGTCCCCGTGGTTGTTTACTGTATTTTGGATGGAAGTTATGAAAGAAATACTATCAAAGGAGCAGTGGATGTTGGTGTATCGCTGAAACGGGAGGGAATGAGAGTGGAAGCTACCTATACGTCTGTTTGCGGATGATAACAGTTTCTGGATGAAGTGATAAGTGAAGGTGGGAGTTGCAGGGTCTGGTAACTGAGTTTGGGAACAGTGTGCGAAAACGGAATATGAAGGTAACTACGGGGAAGAGCAAGGTTATGGTCCTCGAAAGGGGTGAAGTCACAGAGTGTGCAGGTGAAGCTGACCGTCAGGCTATGGCAGATCGTCAAACTCTTTTTTAAGTATCTGGCAGTGTGTTGAGTAAAAAGAATGGGATAATGGATGTAAGAGGTGCGGGTAGAGGGTACAAACAGGGGAAGAGGGTTGTTAGGAACGCTAAAAGCAGTGTAACAAGAAGAGGGTAGGGTGTGGCAGAGGTATGGAAAGTGAAGAGAGTCCTTGGCATGACAGTGTTGTAAATCCCGACACTGACTTACGGAAGCGAAGCCATGGACGTTGGTTGAGGAGACTCAGACAAGAGTGCAGAGTGCGAGCCAGTGGGAAATGAAATTACTTAAGGAGGTTTGCGTGCGGAGTGTACATGGGGCTAAGACAGACAACTGAGGAAAGTAAGAGGATCGGTGTGGTGTGGAGGTAGATGTGCTGGGGGGAAAGTGTGAAACAGGAAACCAACTTGAGATGGTTCGGGCCTATATGAGAAGGAGTATGGAAAGCGAGAGAAATGACTAAGAGGGTGTACGAGAGCGAGGCCAATGGAGTGAACATGAGGGGGAAGAGGTAGACCGAGATCTGAGGTGGAAAGGATGGGAGGTGAGGGAACTACATGAACGAAGGCGGTTGCTGGTATGGGGGGGGGGCGTGCGCGACTGACTGGGGACAGACGGGTGCATGGGGGGGGTGGGGCGGTGTCGTTCGTAGGCCACTAACCCTGGATCCGGGATCACACGGCGTCAGGCAAATAGATAGATAGATAGAATTAAGAAAGCATGTATATTCTATCCACTAATACTGGTCACCAACGTACATATGGGCTAACCTTTAGACTATTCTGGATACCCTGAATGACCCACAATACATACATACTGGATACATACATACCGGTACAATACACACAAGTTTCAAGGCAGTTATAGGACATTGTCTCAATACAGTACCTGTACTGCATTATGTGAGATAAAAAAAATGTTAGTCCCTAATTTATATAAGTAGGGAATTTGCACTTGGGTTGGATTTTGGTAATTGAAGAACCTCTTCCTACTGTTGAGCTAATTGCCTGATGGTACTGTGTCCAAATAACATCTTTCTAAATAAATGCACTGAATCTTTCGGTGTTGGTGGGTTTTTGAGCATCCTATAATAGGCATTGCGAATCCCTGGAATGCCACATGTATTTGATTGATTTCATTAATTGAGTTCTCGAGAGTAAAGTCGGTTGGTGGAGCCATCTGGTAACATAATAATTGCACAAAATACATATCCAGAATTATATTACAGTACTGGTACAGTATTATATAGCCAGTCAGATTAAAATTAGATTTGCTTGCCTGACTCTGAACAGCCCCCGAGGTCACCATTATTGCCGAGCGCACCCCGTGACCGAACCCATCCCTGCTTTACCACTAAAGAAAGCCCAGGGTGACTGAAGCCACTCATTCTGGCGAGGAGTCTGAGTGATGGGTGCGGATATGCCCTGGGACCCCCAAAGGCCCTATAACTCTTAACAATTATGAAGGGGAAAGTTAAGGGGCAAAGAAACAATGTGACGCTTTGGCTCCCAGTACCAGAAGAGAAGTCAATCCCACCAAAGAGAACTATTGAGATCTTGAAATCATAGATCTAGAGATCTAGAAAAATACAAAGTAAAGGGACTAGTCAGAGAATGCTCAAATCCTCACTCTGATAGCCTAGAGTCTAGGCTGGTCTAGGCCCTAGACCAGCCCATACACCACATGACTAGAACCCAAGCTCATCTCAGCATCAGCTAGGAAAGGCCCTATGAAAGCACCTTTGGCTCCCTATTTCAACCCCTTTCCGGGTTGCGGCCACCAGCCAGCTCAGTCTACCTTTACCTTTGGATACCCTTTGGATGTGGTTCGCCGCTCTTCTAGCGCCACCAAGGAGCGCGACGCCCCTCAGTTATGGGTGGTGAATTTGGTGAAGTAGACTGTTTGAAGCGAACAGCTCGATCCTTTGCGAGGATGGGCTCGTCTGGCACTTTTTTGCAGTCGACATCTAGGGCTCTCTTGAAGTTGTCTAACGAGATGTCCCCTCCTGTCTCTTACTCGCCGTGGGAGTTTGTTGAAGAGACTTGGGCCTCTGTGTGTGATAACCCAGCCCTCCTCGCAGAGAGCCCATAGCACCCCTGTATTCATCCGGGGATTTTGCATTCCCAGCCTCTCCTATCTCTAGTTTCTGATACCAATACGAAATAGTTCTCAAAATGTTGCCAAAATAAAGTGGTGTGGGATCAATAGTGGCAGGATAAAGTAGTGGTGTAAATTCACCTTTAATACTTTTCTCCCCCCCCCCCCCCCCCCCAGACCCTGACGCCCTGGACAGCAGTAAGAAGGTGAACACGTACGTCACTCCATCCGTGGTTGTTCAAGGACGCAGAAACCCACGCTGAGCTCGCTGGTCAACTCAGAACAGTACTTCTCTCCCCAAGGTACGGAACAGTGTGTCAATAATTATAAAGTAAAAACTTGCAAAACAAACAAACCAAAACAGGGACGACACAAGATAAACACAAATATGGTTTCAAGACTAGAAGGAATATGAAAGTGAATGAATCTAATTTATTTATTTCACTCCCAACCCCAAACACTTATCCCAATGAAATTAATGAAAGCATGTGATCCACCTGGGGTGATTCGAACCCGGGATTACCACATACAGACATCTTAAACACTCAAACCATTACACCATCAAAACAGTTTTAAGGTTAAGTACATGACTACAGTTTTATATTCTACAGTCTTTATGAAAGTGGAATACAGGAAAATTGTGAAAAATTTGCGGGGCATTTTTTGTTTTTAGCCATTTTATCATAATAAGAACTGGGGAAACATATACAGTATAATGAAACTGGGAAACATTTTTTTAATACAGTATATAACTGGGAAACATATACAGTATATAACTGGGAAACATATACAGTATATAACTGGGGAACACATATACAGTCATATAACTGTGGAAAACAAACCTATTTTTCACAGTATATAACTGGGAACATATACAGTATATAACTGGGAAACATATACAGTATATAACTGGGAAACATATACAGTTATATAACTTTTCATATTCAGTGACCCTGTTGATAATATAATAAACCAATATCATGTATCTATATAGCTCAGGCTCGACTCAAGACAGAGCCCGAACAGGGGTGGAAAAACAAAATAATATTATTAGATCATTAGTATAAATGTTTTTTTTCTCACTGTGTAGCCACACCCAACTCTGCCAGAAGGTTCAGGTGTTTGTATGGACCCGCCTGTCCACGGCACGCTAAGGCTCTCATACAGGATCTCCCCCCCCTCTATCCTCTCAGGGACCGTGCCGGGCTCAGGTGGGTGGTTGTATCTGTTTGGATCTCTCTATCTCTTAAGGGGGGATGGTGCGGATTTGTTTTAATGTTCTTTTAGTTTGTCCTAGACCTCCATCAAGCTTTAAAAAAAACATCCCCCAACACTCCTGCTTGAAGATAAATTTTGTACATTTTTTTGATAGAAAAATGTCCTGGCCACAGGCCGGTTCCTCTTCTAATACAGGCTTGCTATCGCTCTGCCAGGAAAAAATCGACACTTACAAGTAAATGACACAAAACATCTTAATATTGACAAGGAAATGGGGCAAAAGGTCTTAAAACTGCCAAAGTAATGGGCGGCTCAGGTGGGTGTAGCTCTTTATCTAGATGGGTTTGTATCTGTATATCTTTTTAAACCCCTTCTGTATAAGGCTATGTCCTTTTAACTTTATTTTGGCTATTTCTAAAACAATTTCATTCAGTTTTTAAATAGGGTCTCCAGCTCAGTTTCAATAGGGTCTCCAGCTCAGTTTAAAAATAGGGTCTCCAGCTCAGTTTAAATAGGGTCTCCAGCTAAGTTTAAATAGGGTCTCAAGCTCAGTTTAATAGGGTCTCCAGCTCAGTTTTTAAATAGGGTCTCCAGCTCAGTTTAAATAGGGTCTCCAGCTCATTTTAAGTATAGTCTCCAGCTTCATTTTAAATAGGGGTCTCCAGCAATTAACAGGCATCAAACTATCTCACGTCACCCTTTTTACTTACCACAGATTTCAGATTCTTCTTTAAACTGCACAAAATCCTCTAAATCTAAGCGAGATAGAAATAAAAAAGATTGGTTGCCGGTACAGAGGGGTTACAATGTATACTGTATTTCGTTCTTTATATATACTATCTATTGCCTGACGCCGTTATCCGCCGAAGGGGTTGGCCACGAATGAACCGCCCCAATGCACCCCTGTCCCCAGTCAGTCGACGCCCCTCCTCCCAACCAGCACCGCCTTCATCCCTATACTGTACTTCCTCACTCCGCATTCCACCTCTCCTTCGGTGCACCTCTCCCTCGTCTTGTCCTTCCACCTCGCTCTCCAGTACACCCTCTTTTTTTAGCAGGGGGGGGGGGGGGGGGGGGGGGGGAGTCATTCTCTCGCTTTCCATACGTTCCATATACCGTACTGTAATTTGTGTATATCTGTAATTTGAGGATCAGGTGGTAGGTGTAGCCTGGTGTTCTAAGTCAAATCATTATTGGAATATTTCTTATATTATTTTTCTTTTAGGTTGTCCAGCTCGTGCCTGAGAGACCCGAGCGAG
>CM064575.1:81365012-81647215 GCA_032716605.1 Paralithodes platypus | reverse complement strand
GCTACCTATACTGCTGTTTTGCAGATGATACAGTTCTGATGAGTGATAATGAATGGGAGTTGCAGGGTCTGGTAAATGAGTTTGGAACATTGTGCGAAAAACGGAATTTGAAGGTAAATACTGGAAGAGCAAGGTTATGGTCTTCGAAAGGGGTGAAGTCACAGAGTGTGAGGTGAAGCTGAACGGTCAGGCTATGGAGATCGTCAACTCTTTTAAGTATCTGGGCAGTGTGTTGAGTAAAGATGGGACTATGGATGAAGAGGTGCGGGAGAGGGTACAAACAGGGGAAGAGGGTTGTAGGAACGCTAAAAGCAGTAACAAGAAATAGGGTGGTCAGTATGGAAGTGAAGAATTCCTTGCATGACAGTGTGGTAATCCCGACACTGACTTACGGAAGCGAAGCATGGACGTGGGTTGAGAGACTCAGACCAAGAGTGAGAGCAGTGGAAATGAATTACTTAAGGAGTGCGTGGGGGGTTACATGGAGGGATAGACAGACTAATGAGGAAGTAAGAAGGAGGTGTGGTGTGGAGGTAGATGTGCTGGAAAGTGTGAAAAGGAACAACTTGAGATGGTTCGGCCATATGGAACGTATGGAAAGCGAGAGAATGACTAAGAGGGTGTACGAGAGCGAGGTGGAGGGACAGAGGGGGAGAGGTAGACCGAATATGAGGTGGAAGGATGGAGTGAGGAACTACATGAACGAAGGCGGTGCTGGTTGGGGGGAGGGGCGTCGACTGACTGGGGACAGAGGTGCATGGGGGCGGTTCGTTCGTGGCCACCCCTTCGGGGATCACGGCGTCAGGCAATAGATAGATAGATAGAATTAAAGCATTATATTCTATCCTACTAATACTGGTACCGGTACATACTGGGCTAACTTTAGACATTTCTGGATAAACTGTAATGACCCACATACATACATACTGTACATACATACCGTACATACACACAAGTTTAAAGGCAGTTATAGGAAATTGTCTCAATACAGTACTGTACTGCATTATGGAGAAAAAAAATGTATAGTCTAATTTATATAACTTAGGGAATTTGCACTTGGTTGGTTTGGGATTGAGAACTCTACTTTGAGCTAATTGCCTGATGGTACTGTGTCCAAATAACATCTTTCTAAATAAATGCACTGAATTTCGGTGTGGTGTGAGCATCCTAGGTTCGAATCCCTGGACTGCCACATGTATTTGTTGATTTCATTAATTGAGTTTAGGAGTAAAGTCGGTTGGTGGAGGTAACATAATAATTGCAAAAATAAAATACAAGAATTATATTACAGTACTGTACAGTATTATTAGCCAGTCAGATTAAAATAGATTGCTGCCTGACTGAACAGCCCCGAGGTCCCCATTGCCGAGCGCCCCCACAGAACCCTCCCTGCTTTACCACTAAGAAAGCCCAGGTGACTGAAGCCACTCTCTGGCGAGGAGCTGAGGAGGGTGCGGATATGCCTGGGACACCCAAGGCCCTATAACTCTTAACAATTATGAAGGGAAAGTTAAGGGGCAAAGAAACAATGTGACGCTTTGGCTCCCAGTACAGAAGAGAAGTCAATCCACCAAAGAGACTTGAGATCTTGAAATCTAGATCTAGAGATCTAGAAAATATACAAGTAAAGGGAATAGTCAGAGAATGCTCAACTCTCACTCTGATAGCCTAGAGTCTAGGCTGGTCTAGGCCCTAGACCAGCCCATCACCACATGACTAGAACCCAATCCTCTCAGCATCAGCTAGGAAAGGCCCTAGAAAGCCACCTTTGGCTCCCCTATTTCAACCCCTTTCCGGGTTGGGCACCAGCCAGCTCAGTCTACCTTTACCTTTGGATACCTTTGGATGTGTTCGCCGCTCTTCTAGCGGCACCAAGGAGCGCGACGCCCCTCGTTATGGGTGGTGATTTGGTGCAGTAGACTGTTTGAAGCGACAGCTCGCTCCTTTGCGAGGATGGGCTCATCTGGCACTTTTTGCAGTTCGACATCTAGGGCTCTCTTGAAGTTGTCTAACGAGATGTCCCTCATGTCTCTTACTCGCCGTGGGAGTTTGTTGAAGAGACGTGGGCCTCTGTGTGATAACCAGCCCTCTCGCAGAGAGCCCATAGCACCCCTGTTATTCATCCGGGGGATTTTGCATTCCCAGCCTCTCCTATCTCTAGTTGCTGATACCAATACGAAATAGTCTCAAAATGTTGCCAAAATAAAGTTGTGGATCAATAGTGGCAGGAAAAGTAGTGGTGTAAATTCACCTTTAATACTTTTCTCCCCCCCCCCCCCCCAGACCCTGAGCCCTGGACAGCAGTACAAGGTGAACACGTACGTCACTCATCCGTGGTTGTTCAAGGACGCAGAAACCCACGCTGAGCTGCTGGTCAACTCAGAACAGTACTTCTTCCCCAAGGTACGGAACAGTGTGTCAATAATTATAATGTAAAACTTGCAAAACAAACAAACCAAAACAGGGACGACACAAGATAAACACAAATTTGGTTTCAAGACTAGAAGGAATATGAAAGTGAATAATCTAATTTATTTATTTCACTTCCAACCCCAAACACCTCCCAATGAAATTAATGAAAGCATGTGATCCACCTGGGATTCGAACCGGGATTACCACATACAGATCTTAAACACTCAAACCATTACACCATCAAAACAGTTTAAGGTTAAGTACATGACTACAGTTTTATATCTACAGTATTTATGAAAGTGAATACAGGAAAATTGTGAAATTGCATTGTTTTAGCCATTTTATCATAATAAGAACTGGGAAACATATACAGTATATAACTGGGAAACATATACAGTATATAACTGGGAAACATATACAGTATATAACTGGGAAACATATACAGTATATAACTGGGAAACATATACAGTATATAACTGGGAAACATATACAGTATATAACTGGGAAACATATACAGTATATAACTGGGAAACATATACAGTATATAACTGGGAAACATATACAGTATATAACTTTTCATATTCAGTGACAATGTTGATAATTATATACCAATATCATGTATCTATATACTCAGGCTCGACTCAAGACAGAGCCCGAACAGGGGGGAAAAAAAAATAATATTATTATCATTAGTATAAATGTTTTTTTTCTCACTGTTGTAGCCACACCCAACTCTGCCAGAAGGTCAGGTGTTGTATGGACCCGCCTGTCCACGGCACGCTAAGGCTCTCATCAGGATCCCCCTCTATCCTCTCAGGGACCGTGCGGCTCAGGTGGGTGGTGTATCTGTTTGGATCTCTCTATCTCTTAAGGGGGGATGGGCGGATTTGTTTAATGTTCTTTTAGTTTCCTCCCTAGACCTCCATCAAGCTTAAAAAAAACATCCCCCAACACCCTGCTTGAAGATAAATTTGTACATTTTTTGATAGAAAAATGTCCTGGCCAAAGGCCGGTTCCTCTTCTAATACAGGCTTGCTATCGCTCGCCAGGAAAAAATCGACACTTACAGTAAATGACACAAAACATCTTAATATTGACAAGGAAATGGGGCAAAAGGTCTTAAAACTGCCAAAGTAATGGGCGGCTCAGGTGGGTGTAGCTCTTTATCTAGATGGTTGTATCTGTATATCTTTTAACCCCTTCTGTATAGGCGATGTCTTTTAACTTTATTTTGGCTATTTCTAGACAATTTCATTCAGTTTAAATAGGGTCTCCAGCTCAGTTTAAATAGGGTCTCCAGCTCAGTTTAAATAGGGTCTCCAGCTCAGTTTAAATAGGGTCTCCAGCTCAGTTTAAATAGGGTCTCCAGCTCAGTTTAAATAGGGTCTCCAGCTCAGTTTAAATAGGGTCTCCAGCTCAGTTTAAATAGGGTCTCCAGCTCAGTTTAAATAGTCTCCAGCTCAGTTTAAATAGGGTCTCCAGCAATTAACAGGCTTCAAACTATCTCACTTCACCCTTTTTACTACCACAGATTCAGATTCTTCTTAAACTGCACAAAATCCTCTAAATCTAGCGAGATATAAATAAAAAAGATGTTGCCGGTACAGAAGGGGTTAAATGTATACTGTATTTCTTTCTTTCTATATCTATCTATTGCCTGACGCCGTTATCCCCGAAGGGGTGGCCACGAATGAACCGCCCCAATGCACCCCTGTCCCCAGTCAGTCGACGCCCCTCCTCCCAACCAGCACCGCCTTCATCCATATACTGTACTTCCTCACTCCATCATTCCACCTCTCCTTCGGTGCACCTCTCCCTCTCTGTCCTTCCACCTCGCTCTCGTACACCCTCTTAGTCATTCTCTGGCTTTCCATACGTTCCATATACCGTACTGTATTTGTGTATATCTGTATTTGAGGATCAGGTGTTGGTGTAGCCTTGTGTTCTAAGTCAATCATTATTGAATATTTATTTATTTATTTTTCTTTTAGGTTGTCCAGTCGTGCCTGAGAGACCCGAGCGAGGCCTCTAAGTTGGACATTCCTAAGGTCCTTCTCAACACTCTATCTAAGTGGTCCAACAGCTGAAAACAATCATAAATATTTATTCGGAAAGCGCCAAGTTCAAGAAAAATACTATAAAGAGAAATAAAGTGAATGCTGACCATAGAAAATTAGAGAAAGATTTATAATATTTGTTATACCAGTAAAGATAATAAACAAAGGTAGCGTATATAAACTTGAAGAAATAACCCAAAATACAGAAAATATATAGTACAGTAGCTGTGGTAATAATAAACTACAGTACTTACAAAAACAAATAGTTCAAATAAGAAAAGGAAATAGCTGAGACTTCAAAATATTTACACTACAGTACTGAGAACAAAAAAAGTTGAAATAATTAAAGGAAATAGCAGAGACTTCAAGATGCCGAGTGGAGGTACCCTAGAGAATGTGAACCCCCAGGTGTTTGGCCAGGCGGGGGTGCGAGCTGAGGGGCCGGGGGACTGGGATGATGATGTGGCCGATCCCTTCGACGCCAGGGAGATATTCGACCTCATCCGACACATTCGCGACCCGGAGCATCCACTCTCACTCGAGGAACTCAATGTGGTGGGTAGAGCTTCGGTTGTTTATTGTAATGCTTAACCCTTCCAGTACCGGTGAGGTATATTTTATTTTATTTCAGCTGCATTTAGATTAATTTATGAAGCTTAGGAAGGATATATGGTAGCTCTGTGAGGAGGGATTGAGATAGTCTGTAGCCTTTTAATTGGTAGATGTCTTTCCTAAGCTGAATACAATTGTCTAATAGTTGCCAGAATATAATTATATATACGTCGCCAGTACAGTATGGGTTAAGCTTATATTCTGAACAATTATTTTCTTCGTAGCCCGGTTATTGATAGAAAAAACATGGAAAATTATGTTACCTTTAGAAATAGGAATGCTAATGCATTTTTGTTTTTCTTTTCTTTTTATTGGCAGATGCCTTACTACTCTTTATGTGGGTGACCATACACAAAAGGCCACCATACGGATCTGTTCCCCGCGAGGACAACCCGTGCCAGTTTATTCAAGGACTTACAGGATTCTATCTATCTATCTATTGCCGGATGCCTTACTCCCCTTACGAGGGTGGCCATACACAGAATGCCCCCAAGCGGACCTACTCCCTGTGAGAGAGACAACCCGAGCCAGTTTAGTGAAGGACTTACAGGATTGACCACTCAATTCAGGATCCGTCCAACTCCGAGGCCCTCTTGTGTATCTTGTTAGCACTATTTTTCTACAGTGGTGTTCGGCTAATCCATCCACTAACCTGCCTTACCCTTAGGTAAGCAGTACGGATTTGTATCAGGTTTACTCCTCTAGATAGGTTGCCAACCAAGGCTGACGAGTCCCATCTACCCGGATTTTTATAAGGTTGTCTCCTCTAAATGGGTTGATGACCGAGGCTGACGAGTCCCATCCACTATAGCTATTACAGTATAGCTAAATAGTCAAATGTAAAACTTGCAAACTAAACAAACCAAAATTCGGACAAAGACAATATAAAGGCAAAATAACTAATCAAAACCGCTATGTGGAAACAACGCTTACTAAAATAAAATTTATGAAATAAAAGAACACAATCCACCACATAGGGTGTACATTACTACATGAACATATTGTTAATTTTCTGTTGATTTTGTAACTGCAGGTAGAGGAAAGTGCGTGCCAAGTTGAGTCAGGAGTGAATGGAGGGCAGGGTAAAGTAATGGTTCACTTCACCCCCACCATCCCTCACTGCAGTATGGCCTCACTCATCGGCCTTAGTATTAGACTCAAGCTGCTGCAGGCTCTACCAGCAAGGTGGGTTACTTACCTAGCTTTTAAGGGGAGGTTTCTAGTTTGTTTCCTACTCCTCCAGCAAGCTTATAATGTCACCCCCTTGACCCCCTTTCAAGATAAATTTGTAAATTTTTCGGTAGAAAAATTATCCGGCCAAAGGCCGGTTACTCTTAAATTACAGGCTCGCTATCGCTCGCCAGGATAAAATCGACACCTAAATTGCACGAATGGTCTTAAAATTGACAGAATGGGACGGAAATTCTTAAAATCACCAAACTAATGGGGCAAACGTCTTAAAATCTCAAAAGCAAGGGGGCTAACCATGAGGGAGAAAGGGGTCAAGAAAAAAATCCCTCAAGTGGAGACCTCCCCTTAACCAACTAGGCAAAATATTATTGATTTCATTGCGGGAAACAATAATTTTTTAAATCAAGGAACACCTCGTTCTTAAAATTAATCCTCCATTACAAACCCCAATGTTATTAATCTCTTTATCTATATACTGGACTGGACTGTATTTACTCAGGTCCAATTTTTTTTTTTTTTTTTTTTTTTTTTTTTTTTTTAAATCTGGGGGTGGCTGACTCAAGACAGAGCCCGAACAGGGATAACATAATACAAAAGAAAAACAATGAAGACGCAAACCCAATGCACTTGAATAAATTAATGGCAGCATATGATCCTCCCGGGATTCAAACTCGGGACACCACACCCAGAACATAATAATAATCATCTAAACCATTACATAACATGCATTTCTCATCTGGTTAATTTTAGACATAACCTCTTGCGTTGGAAAGTAACCATTCAAGGATTACATTTTTGGCTGGGAGTGTATTTAAATTGACAAGGTACATAATTATAATGTAAAACTTGCAAAATAAACAAACCAAAACTTGGACAAACACAGTAAAAAGACAAAAGAACTTCTAAAAATCTCTATGTGGAAAGAACACTTTAAAGCAAAATAATAATTTATAAATAAAAGAACACAATCCACCACATAGGGTGTACATTACTACATGAGCAACTTAATCTGTTTCCCAAGCAAACTAATCGCACGGATAACAACGTACTATCGTCATGTTCAAGAAATTAGTAAATTTGGGAATATATTTGATATAATTTTAATTAATAATAAGATAATGAATAATTGAGGTCCATGGATTTGTCTAAGTACATCTGCCCATCCCCCCTTCCCCCCTTCCCCCCTTCCCCCCATCCCCCCTTCCCCCCAGGCTGAAAGTGGACGTGCGTATCAACCCGGGGACCCACACCTCGGAGCACGCCATCAACAAACAACTGGCAGACAAGGAGCGTGTGGCGGCGGCCCTGGAGAACCCTCACCTTCTGGAGGTTATCAACAAGTGTCTGGCTCCTCCTGCACCACACGCTGCCGCAGCATAGTGTCAACAGGTACGGTAGTCTCGCAGGTTCACTGGAGTACTTTTTCCGGCAACTCTCTTTGATCAGCGACATTATTTGTGCAACATTCTAAGACCATTTTGATCATCAACATTATTTGTGCAACATTTTAAGACCATCAGGAAAGCTTAAGCAAATTTTATAACATTGTTGAGTAGGTAAGAGAGAAATTGAAGGTACGGATTAAGTTTTCTAAAATCATATAAAAAATCAACACACACACACACACAGGAGTTATTTCAATATCCTGTTTTGCAAGTTACATTGCACGCAGCATAATGAAAAGAGCAGAAATATGGTATAATAGCTTTCTAGAATAATGTTCAAATGCTCTACATAAGGTAAATATGGCTAATACATGCAAGCATGCTTCTGATGTTGAAAACAAATATATATATATGTTTATATAATATATAATGATATACCGGTACTGTAGTGTAGAGGTCGTATCACTGAAGTGCCATTTTAACCAGTCTATGTCTAGCAATTTGTGGCAAATACGTCCCTGTAACAAATGCACGCCCTAGCCCTGTAAATCAAGGGAGTGCTCGGAGTTGAAATCTGCATCTTATCTAAAATAAAAAAGTAATTGTTACCCTTCTGAGCTTTTCCCTTTTCTTTGCCTGATCAGGAGACTAGTGCTTCACAAGCAGACTACGGTACCCAGTCACATTGCAGTTGCCGTACATTGGGCCTAGATACTGGAGAAGTATACAGTATATTATAATTTCCTGATACAATTGATTATTTTACATGATCTTGTTGAAAATCTTGTTTTAGCACTACTGAACATTTTATATTTTTCTGACTATTATAAATTACAAAGAATACAAAAAAATCCATACTGTAGGGTAAGTCGTAGTATTTTAGCCACAAATAGCATTTTTTGTGCAATCTATACAGTCAGGTCTTTTTCTAAAGACCCGTATAATTATAATTGTAAGTAAAATAAATTGGGGCCATGCCACAGATTTTTTTAAGCTTACATACCTCACAGAAAAATTACCACGCCCGCCAGGGTAATTTTTCCGCGATCAATTTTCATTTGCACTCGATCGTTGAAAAGGGTTACAGACATCCACTAAAAAATGCTAAATGAAGCTCTTAATTTTCCTCTAGAGAATAGTGAAAACCAGAAGTCACTATGTCAAGTGGTTCGCCCAGGAGGAGGTGGTGAGTAACTTTGATTATTTTGTGCCGCCTAATCGCCGTTTGTATCTACTCGACCGGTACACAATTGCTGCATGGTAAACTATTTCATTTCTCAAAAGCCATTTGTTTGCACAATACAATTATTGTTGTCGCGGCGGAAATACCCCACGGCGGAATTACCCTCACTTACCATACACTCATTGCCATATTTACTGTATATATTTAAGTCTTATTTTATTAAAGCCAAGTATTATTATCATGCATAGTCACCACCAAATGTTCTGTTACACTTCAGCTTTCTACACCTAAAAAAAAAAAAAATTCTTGTAGCACCATGTGCATAGTTCTATTTTATTATCCATTACTTATTAGATTGTGTTAGAAAATTCTCTGTTCATCCATAGCTCTTCAATCTACTGTATACTGCATTCATTTACTTAAATTCCAGAGATAAATTATCTTACAAGCAAACACCAAGAGCAAGATTGTAAATGGAAACATGTGAGGCCGGATTAAATAAAATGCTTCATCAGTACATTACGTAATTCTCAATGTGGCTGTTGGTGAATATTTTAACCTGACTGTACGTAGAGCTACGAGAGCACAGGGATTTAGCGGCTCGCTTGGTGTAGTGACTAGCGTCTCGGACTTCCACCCAGAAGGCCCACGCTCGGCGCATTAAAGATTTTTCACAAGCACTGAGTCGTTACCATCCCTCATGAGCAAAGGGATGGGGTAGTAGTACAGGACCCCAATGGAAATACGCCTAATCGGCCTTATTGAGCTATCCTTAGCTAGCTTAGCATGCGCTAGCTTTAAGAACTATTATTATTATTATTATTATTATTATCATTATCATCTAACACCGTCTGTAGTCCAAGGGCCAAACCACTTATGTTCACAAGTATGTACTATCCAAGGGAGTTACATTTTCAGCATAACATACATAAGTCTGATGCCTTGCTTCTACAGGAAGCTTATAAAACAGGGATGGCCTGTTACTTTTACAATACAGTACTTATATATTTTCTAGATTTCAAGTTGCGGTGTCTCTTCCGTGGATTGAGCTCTCTACTGCCAACCTAGAGGTTGGCAGATTGGGTGCCAAAGCGTCACATTTTTCCTCTGCCCCTCAACTTTCCCTTCATAATTGTTAAGAGGCACATGGCCTGGGGTGGGGCTTCGGTGTCCCGGGCGTTTCCACACCCTCCTCAGCTCCTCGCCTGGGAGCGGCTTCGGTCACCTGGGCATTCTTAGTGGTAGAGCAGGGAGGGTTCTGTCGGGGCACTCGGTTATGGCCTTGACCTTGCTCGGGACCTTGGGGCTGTTCGATCAGCAGACAGCCTGGGGAATAACAACAACAACAACAACAACAACAGGGATGGCCATGGAGAAACCACCTCCAGGCTCTTTAACATGCCCCCACTGCCCACTCCATAATTCCACTATGTGGATTAAGACTATAAGCAGTGAAGAAACAGTCCCTCACCTGGACAGCTCTTCCACCACTGATTAGCTATTTACTGTGTTTTTATACGTTTTGGTTTGTTTATTTTGTAAGTTTTACATTATAATTACCTTTACCTCGTGGGGACCCTGATACTAAATAATATAGCTATCATCGTCACAACAAAAATAAAAATAGTCTGACAAAGAGCTTGGGGAAGAAATATGTAACCCTCTTGGATGGTTCTAAATTTCACTGGCCCACAAACAACTATATTAATGTGTATACTGTATTGTAGTATTATATACTTTTCTCTCTCTTTCAAGCTGCCTTATGCCAAGTGAATCACAAGGAAGATGGTGTGGAAAAAGCAGGCTAAAACAAAGTGCTTATAATCTAGTTCATCGGGAATTAGTACCCAGCCCAGATTCCAAGTAAATAGGGAAACAAGTTAATTTATAACTTTGATTATAAACCACATATAAAAAGCAGTATTTTATGAACAACTTGTATTTGTAAGTTTTCTCCTAGACCCATTTAATAATAACCTGCCACTAGCTGCCTACACTGTGGTGTATAGTAATTTGGCCAATGAAATATCTATGGGAAGCCTACATTTTTATTTAACCGTCTTGATAGCGTAATGGTTAGTGCATAGAATTTTGGTGTGATTATCCTAGGTTCGAATCCTTGGAGTACCACATGTATTCATTAGTTTCATTGATAAGGTTTATTTGTAAGTTAATTGGTGGGTTGGTGATACTATGAATGGTTATGAGAGATAATGTAAAGGTGTTCCTTCCCAATTTTACTACAGGAAAGGGTGCTGTATTGTTATGAACTACTTGAGTCTATCTATCTATCTATCTATATGCTCAGGCCCAATCCCCACTTTTCCTATTATTATTTATGTTTATTTTCTATTTTATTCTATTTTATTATTTTGTTTTAATTTTCTTGGGGGTGGCCGACTCAAGACAGAGCAAGAACAGGGAAAACACAAAACACAAGACAAAACAACGAAAAAAAAACACAGACAAAACATAAAATTCACACATCTAGGTCACCCAGGAGAATACCCAGAGACCAGGGTCACCAAGGTCGCTCCAGCACTCCCTCGGCCCCCGACCACCCGGAGAGGCTCCGATCTCGGCAGGCAGACATGCAGCGGAGCCAAAGCCACAAGCCCGCCCACCACACTTCCAGGCGCACCCTTCATATTAATCGTCCCCCCGGGCCAGGCGCCTGATTGACTATTATCTAGTCCAACTTGCGCCCGACCCCTTCCCTATTTGAGTAATAGTACTTTATTTATTATGTTCTCTCCACTAACCAACTTTACTCCTAAACTCGTTTAATGAAATTTTACAAACACATGTGGCAGTCCGGGGATTCGAACCCAGGACGCTCACACCGAAAATCAACACACTTATGCATTGCACCACGAAGACAGAACAGTATTGTGTTTGCATTCAAAACTGCTTTCATACTAATGTAAAATACAAAGTTAATGTTGCCAATGTATTATTGTCTTTGCCTATCTTTAAAAAATGCCATGTAAATCATTGCAACCAGCACTATCCCAATCTTAAAAAGGACATCAAGCCCATTGGATGTTTTGATTTAGTGTGTGGTTTACATGATTTTGTGCTTTCAATTTTCTATACTGTATGTTCCTAGTCTATATTTTTCTAGCACCTGATCAACATGGGCGTATTAATTTCTCTTACCCTTGTATGACCTTCTATCTGTATTTTTGTTTGCCTTTCCCTGTTCTTTTTCTGCAAGGTCTGTGCAGTCTGTGTATTTATGTAACTAAAAAATAATTCTTCCTCCCTGTTGTCCTCTTATTCTCTGTATTCTCCTCACCCTCTCTACAGGACAGGTGGATACATTAATGCAGTGGCGACTTTGTTTACATTTAGCGATATTGTTGTCTCCAGTATGGATCTGATATCTTGATATCTTGTCAAATTGCAAATTTAGCTTAATATAAAATTTGATATAAATTGTAGTTTCTTTATTCATACAGAATTTAGTCAAATCTACCAGAACGTCCTGGACTTCCCAAATTGACTAATTCCTTGAACATGACGAGGTGCATTGTTATATGTGCGATCAGTTTACTTGGAAGCAAATTGACTTGCTCATGTAGTTGTGTACACCCTATGTGGTGGATTGTGTTCTTTTATTTCAAAAATTTATTTTATTAAGCGTTGTTTCCACATAGCGATTTTGATCAGTTCTTTTGCATTTATCTTGTATTGTCCCAGTTTTAGTTTGTTTATTTTGCAAGATTTACATTATAATTGAATTGATCACCTGTGGGTTTTGGGCTATAAGGAAGCTGAAGACATAGATGTATAGCCTATATACAAAAAAACTTGGGTTTGTGAAGGACTGAAATTATGTAATATATATTTAATTGCTTATTTTTATGTATTATAGCTTAAATTCCAGCTAAATATCTGTCTACAGCTTGAACATCCTTATAGCTTTAATCTCAGAAGTGGTCAATTTCAGGACTTGTGTTTTCTTCTGGTTTTGTGGAGAATGCCGGGTATATAAAGCAGTTCTTCAGGACAGGAAGCCAAGCACCAATGTATAATGGAAATAAAACTTATATTGTACAGGTTACATGATTTTCTTATTAACATGAGGGGGGGAGGGAGGGAGGGACACTTTACAGGCACCGTTTGTCCCCCTCTTAAGCCCCGTCCACACGATCGAGCACTGCCCGTCGGGCACAAGGGAAATGTTCGATATGGGGCAAATACGCAGTTGAGTGAAATCACCAGGCACTGTTCGGCAGTTTGCCGGCGGTCATTTGGGCCCTCCAGGAAGGCCAAGTCGAACTGCCCGGCAGTTTGCCGGGGGGAATGGGGATAAAGGGGCCCGTGGAAGGAGTGAAATAAATGTGTAGCTTGATCTTTAACCCATTCAATACCATTCAATAACATCCATTTTATTATATTCTGGCAATTATTATAAGTCTTTACACGGCTTAGGAAGGATGTCTACCCATTAACCCGGGAGCTGCGGGGAGACTCTTAAGAGTTCCCCCGGCGCACTGCGGGAAGACTCTTAAGAGTCAGAGAAAATAAAAATCAACTTTTGACATCGAAAAAAAAAAATTTTTTTATATTTTTTTTTTTTTTATTTTTTTATTTTTTTTTGGCCCCTGGGCCATGCAAAATCTCAGTCCTCTACCTCCCCTCCTTCCCCACTTTCCTCCTCTCCTTCAGTTATCACCTATTTTCCCTGTTATTCCCTTATTCTGAGGTATATTTTCGTGCTAACATTAGAAATCCGATTGGAGGGTGTGGTCATCACTGATAGCAAGCGAGTGCAAGAGAGAGAGAGAGAGTATCGATCGACTGTGTCTCAGTGGCCTTGGGGGAAATTGGCGGGAAAGCAGATTGCCTCACCCATACATTATACAACTCGCGGGCTATATCTCCGATTTTGACCATCCAAACGCTGTTTTCACTCGTTTTATTGTTGTTTCAGGTTAATACCTTTATAATCAACCCATAATAGGCGCATATGGATAAATATTAATGCTATTAATGGCACAATGAATATTTTAGTGACGGAAACACCTCAAATACGTCAGCACAGGGGGACGTTTCCAATTACCCCCATGCGCACTTCAGAGGTTAAAAGGCTACAGACGATCTCAATTAATCCCTTTAGCTATCATATATGCTTTTAATCTTAATGCAATCGTCTAAATGTAGCTCAAAACAAATACAAAAATACTTCGCCGGTACAGAAGGGGTTAATAAATATATACATATTTTATCCTTCTATTATACGGGTATCAATCAGGAAAATTTGGTGGAAGGTAAACAGGATGTAATGTGTGCAATCACTTATTAAATGTCACTGATGGTATGACTTTAATGTTAGCTTCAGAATAAAGTATGGGGAGCGTCCCCATTTATATTGATAAGTTATTATTAGCAATATTATGAATATTTTATTAAGATTATTCCTATAAATATGATGTAATATATTTATCTTAAAAACAAAACTTTGGAATCGCAACGACGAGACGATTCCAAATATACCATTATCTTGAATAGTCAAAATCAGACCAAAATCATCGATTTGCCTGGGCTTAATTAAACCCAGGGATTTTGGAAAAAAATATTTTTGATTCTGGGGGAATGGCTGGTCAAAATTGCAATCTACGACCATGTATAGAAGCTACTCGTTGAGAGAAATCGAATGGCATCAGGTAGAAGTCTCTAGGACTTCTAGTTTGGGCTACAGAGGACTTTTAACGTCCAAAAAATGGCAAAGTCAAAATCGAAATCCTAAACTAATTGTCTGATTTCAATTCTGTTTGCGCCATTCGATTCAGCGTGTCAAAGTGTTCGTGTGGTATAAATTTGAACAATATCCTTATATAGATAACTACGGAAAGTACTGATTTACTGTATTTACAGTGTATACCACCTTTACGTAGGGCACGCGGTACCTGTCTTGCAACTCAATCCCACCCCTACTCTGTGCAACTCTCCAACCCAAGAGTGAAACATTACTCTCAAACTTTCTTCTACTCAACAGCTGAGCTCTGGAACTCTCCCAGAATCAGTCTTTCCCTCTTCCTATGACTTAAATTGCTTCAAACTCCGCGTGTCTAGGCATTTTGGCTCGAACATCCCTTGATTTTGGCCCTGTCACTTTCAACTATGGGGGAGGCACTCGCTATAGGCAGTTCTGCCTTTTGCCTCCCTCAATCACATAGAAAAAAAATATATATATTTCTAATAAAATATATTAGTTACCCATTCAAACTATCGTTTTCTGTAAAGATTATTGAAAGAAAACGAGCCCGTCTTAAATAATGTATGGC
Organism: Paralithodes platypus; assembly: GCA_032716605.1. Taxonomy (NCBI): domain Eukaryota; kingdom Metazoa; phylum Arthropoda; class Malacostraca; order Decapoda; family Lithodidae; genus Paralithodes; species Paralithodes platypus. Next base: position 81,632,082 of record CM064575.1, on the reverse strand, counting down.
TAACTATACTATTTGAACATAACATTATCACTTACGTGGCTGCTCCATTATAACAAGTGGGTAGATTGGGTGGAAGGAAGACACAGGAAAGAGCTTTAATTATATACCCTTCTCTAACTAATAACACACTCAACAAAGCCACTCCAACAGCTTCTTCTCTGACTTAGACAGCCATCATGTAGGGGACTTTTTTTAAACTATAAAATAGGCCTATTGGGTCTAAAAATTTGTCAACATTTAAAAATGCCTATATCGTTGCAATCCTAATGACAAGACAAATCCATATATACCCATGAAAACTCGAAATTCGAAAGTTGCCCGCCAAGAGCAAAAATTTGCCTGGATTTTGGAAAAAATATTTTTGATTCTGGCCGAATGGCTGGTCGAAATTGCAATCTACGACCATGTATAGAAGCTACTTGTCGAGAGAAATCGAATGGCACCAGGTAGAAGTCTCTAGGACATATAGTTTGGGCTACAGAGGACTTTTAAAGTCCAAAACGCGGTCCCCTGGGCCCTCCAGGAAGGCCAAGTCAAAATCTAAATCCTAAACTAATTTTCCGATTTCAATTATGTGTGCGCCATTCGATTCAGCGTGTCAAAGTGTACTTTCGGTATAAATTTGAACAAAATTCATAGATCGATAACTTGTCTACGGAGTTTTTTAACTTTAAAATAGGCCTATCGAGCCTAAAAATTGGTAAAAATTAAAATATTTATATACCGTTTGAATCGCAACGACGAGTCAATTTCAAATATACCATCTGCAATTGCATTATTTAATTAATTTTATGTAAACTTAGGTTGGATGGTCTCACTATAAATCTCACCTGCAAGCACTCTTGAGAGTACTGTACTGTACTTCGTATATTGCTCGACAAGTTTCAGGAATAATGCGAGACAAACTATGCTTGGATAATCTTTTAGTATAATGCAAATAAGTGTAGCTGCATCCATTTGAAACAAACATGAGGTATTGCCTCCAGTTGAGCTTGGTAAAAATGGTAAAACTTGCAAAATAAACAAACCAAACCTGGTACGACACAAGATACTGTAAATGCAAAAGAACTAATCAACACATCAAGATTAGGATAATAAAAACATTGTAATAATTTATAATAGTTTATCAATGTTCATTATTAATAAATCACAGATACAGAGTTCTTACCAATTACACAATGGATAATTATTACCAATATTTGTCCAAAGTTTGTTTTGAGTTTCCTGGCAAAGAATTCATATAATCTATTTTTTGTTTATTAATTTCACCACAACACCAAACACCTCCAATGAAATTAATGAAATCCTATAGGCCTATGTGATCCACCAGGACTCTAACCCGGGTTATCACACACAGATCCTTAGACACCTTAACCATTACACCACCAAGACGGTTAAAGGTTTATGCACATGCCTACGACTTATCAGAATAGAGTTGGGATTGCTTAAACATTTTTAGGGCAGCTAATATAGTTCATTATAATTTGACCAGAAATCTTGACCCATTAACCTCTTTAACTCATAATGGGCTAGAGCAAATGGGCTGTTAATTTGTACACCTATTCCTTGGCTGACTCTTCCCAAATGGTAAAACTACTAGCTCAATTTCTTTAGTCCTTTTTAGAGTTATAGAGATTATTGGTCAAGATTTCTGGTCTAATATTAACCCTTTCAAGCTCCAATACGCATTTCTGTTTTGTTCCGGTTAATTATTATAAGATTTTATTCAGATTATGAAGTGTATATGGAAGTCAGAGGGTTGATTGAGAGATACTTTACCCTTTTAATACTCACACATCCTTCCTAAGCTGCATAAAATTTTCTAATGATAGCCAACATATACTGCTAAAATGCGTTAGAGCTTCAAGGGGTTAATATACAGACTATGGTTTCTTAAAGTATACAAAATAATGATTGACTATATTCCATTCATTATAGATGGGCTAAAAATTGTGATCTTTATCCTCTGTAACTCAGAAAGGGCAAGAGCAAATGGGCTGTAAATATCTACACCGATTCCCTAGCTGACTCTTCCCTATTGGTAGATAAAGGACATCGAATTTCATTTATTTTAGGAGTTACAGAAGTTACGGGGAGTCAGACCATTTTTCTGGACCCCCTTCTCCCGTTTTTCTGGGATCCCTTCTCCCTAATATTTAACCCCACTAGTTATAAGATTTATAAGACGTTCGGCCCAATAGTTTGGCGATTTTAACACCTTTTGCCCCATTTCTAATGTTTAGCCCCACTAGTTTTGAGATTTATAAGACGTTCGGCCCATTAGTTAGGCGATTTTAACACCTTTCGCCCCATTTCGTTGTCAATTTTAAGACCTTTCGTGCCATTTAGGTGTCAATTATTTCCTGGCGAGCGACAGCGAGCCTGCAATTTTAAGAGGAACCGGCCTTCGGCCTGTACATTTATCTTGAAGGGGGGTCTAGGGTTTTTTTTCTTCTAAGCTTGATGGAGGTCTAGGGAGGAAACTAAAAAAAAATATATGAATAAATGAATTAATAGACCAAACAAACGGTCATTCTCCCCTTAACCCCTTCAGCACCATGAAGTCTTTTACCTTTGATTCGGGCTAAATTTAGAAGATTTTATGCCGTTTAAGAAGGATCTACGTCATCAGGAGGGTTTATAGAGATCGTATTTACCCATTTGAGTCGTATAGGTACATTTGAGTCGTATAGGTACATTTTATGCTAAAGATAATCGTCGAATGGTAACCAGAATATGATGGAAATTACGTCATGGTGGTGAAGGGGTTAAGAGACAAGATTTCTGGCCTACCTATAATGAATGGACTAAAGTCAAATTAAGAATAAGTAGAGAGAACTGTACTACATGTTATTAATGGCATGTTCACAGATGCAGATTTTGTGTCGTGTGATAAGTGGCTTGAAATACTTGATACTTGAGTGGATTCAAAAGCTTATATTTGCTTAACAACGCCATCCAAGATGAACAGTTAGAAACGGTAGGGATATTAAATGACATTGATTGGCCTTGGCAAGATTGTTGGAGATAAAACTCCACGGTGGCCTAGTGGTTAAGGAGTTGGAGTGCTGCACTACTGGCCTGGGTTCAAGCACTGGCTGGGTCAATATCACAAAAATATTAAATACTGTATTTAGCCAACAAATAAATTAGGACAAGCAGCTTCTCTGAACTGGCCTATTCAAATATTTGTTCAATTTGTTCATGTTTTTAGTCAAATTGGCCAGGAAGCTTTAAACAGTCTATGCAAGGACATACTGTATTTATAATTAATAAGCTTTTGAGCAGCTATGCAATATTCTTGTAAATTTTATATTTTTTTTTAGTGAAATCTACTCAATGACTAAAAAAAAACGAGAATATTTTTGAGTAGTTTCATATTTTTAATTATTTTTTGCTCTCCAAAATTAACCTATTAAAAATTTAACTACAGTACGAGATTGTCCCTAATAGAATACACTTGTTGAGGGTTAGCAGAACCATAAGTGGACGAAAGCAGTAATTCCTATTAGCATCTGGTTACACTACAAGTACTACAGTTTTCTTTGTCAACTGCTATGTACAGGACTCCCTCACAATCCAATGCCCCAATTTATTATATTATTATTTTAGGTTTTTAGGTGTTTGGGTTTAGGCTGGTCCGAGAACGCACCCCAATTTACCCCATGAAATTTATGGTTCGCTATGTAATTTTTCTATTAAAGATCGTGTTTTCAGGAACACAACCCAATCGTATATCGAGGGAGACATGTATACTGTACAGTACAGGTCTCCCTTGATTTACGAAAGGATTAAGTTCCTTGAAACCCGATCTTAAATAGAAAAAAATCGTACAGCAAACCCTAAAATATATTGGGTAAATGGGAATGTGTTCTGGGACCAGCCAAAACCCAAACCCGAACACCTAAAAACCTATAATAATATCCTAAATTGAGGCATCGTATATCGAAGGATACCTGTATAGTGATCGATCAGTCACTAACCGGGTTGAATGACTGGGTTTTATGATGTTACAATACACTCAAATTATAAAGTTTGTTAACAACCTAAATGAAAAACTATGGTAACTCAATAAGAAATACTTGTTCATGACCGGTCACAAGTTGTTTGCAATAACACAACAACTGGTGAACGTTACTATTTCCCATAAGAATGTCAAATTAGCGAGTGTTTGTAATGGAGGATTAATATTAAGAACGGAGTGTTCCTTAATTTATTTACCAAATTTTTCATCTAAGGTTGTTGAAGAACTTTTGACTGGGTGTATGTACCATATGTAATTCCAATTTTATCTCCCCCTTTTTTTTTTTTTTTTTTTTTTTTTTTTAATCGTAGTATAACCCTTCCCGCCCGGGCAGCATTTTAAAATTACACCGCGGCAGATGGTCAGGAGCCCGGGTGTCTTTTTAAAATCCGTAAGCTTGAAAGCCTATAAAGCGCGTTTTGAAAGCCGTGCGTCCAACGTATGTAAACAAAGCCTGTCTTTGCGTCACCGCACCTCCGAAAACAAGAAGAGTCGGAGTTTGTTATTGTGTTGTCTGCTAGAACAGATCTAGTGTTGAAAAGTGTCTGCTAGTGCTAACATTACATCGAAACTCTCTCCACGGAAATCGTCATCACAACTGAACCAGTTGACCTAGAGAGCTCTACTTAACGCCAGTCTACAGATACGAAACACACCTACATTTAGAGATGCGTGGGAATTCTCTAGCAGATAAAATAACAAAGATACGGGTAGCCTATTAAAGAAATGTTTCTACCAGATCGCCCGGATCTCCATGCTGTCATTAGGAAGGCGAGCCCAGGCGGGAAGGGTTAACCAGACCACTGAGCTACAGAACGCAACTCTTATAGGGCTGGCCAATTTTATCTCTTAACATTTGAATTTACTATTCAGAGATTTGTTCCTAATTCTCATATTATTGAGGGACTCGATTCTTATCGCAACATAAATGCAGTATCAGAAAGTGCATTGTGTGATCCAACTCCAAGAGAAGTAAAGGAAAAATAGGCGCTATATTGAGAATTGTCTGGACGCAGTATTGAGAAAGGTGATGTAAACTAACCCTGCTAAACAGACTACGGTACCATACCACCCAACTGTAGAGAATCAAGAGCATAAATGGGAACACACCAATTTGAATCCCTATTGAATTAATATGAAATAAACAGGAACCACACAATATAAAATGAAAGAACTTATCAAAATCACTATGTGGAAATAACACATTGAAGATTTAGCAAAATTATATAAAATATAAAAAAACACAATTAAAATATAGCTTCTTTAGGTCAATGAAGAAGCCATAATGAACACATTGTCATGATCAGCAAGATGCTGCTCAGAATGGTGTACACAACCTTAGATAACAGCTGCCATCAATTTTAGAAGTTAAAGTACTGTAATGCTTTACTTTTAACCCATCGGTAGGAGTGGTGTTCTTTTTTTTTTACTTAATTACAGCCATGTTTAGACCATTTAGTGTGCACAAAATCGTCTAAATATAGCTACAATTAATTTATAATCTAAAAGATGTCACCGGTAAAGAACAGGTTAAACAAAAGCCGTAAATACCCTTAAACACTAACTCTAATAATAGTAATGAATATATATCTCTAACGTTAAACCTGACTACTAATGATTAGAAGTGGATTCAATAGGAAGCCGACACTTGGTGAACACGAGAGATCCTATGGTTGGTGGAGATGGGATATTATGTCCCTTTCAATACCAGTGCCGGCCTTTTCACTTCATTCTGGCTACTATTAGACAATTACATTGAGTTTACGCCCTTTCAGGGATAGATACTTGTTTTACGCTCTGGGTCTTGTTTATGCATGAAAATGAGCACGGAAACAACCCTATTTAGGGTAAAAAAAACCCGCTGGGCGGCACAGTGTAAAATACCCTACCACCCGCTCTTTGTGTGTTAAATCACCCATCCATCTCTTTGACTATAGGAACCCCAATAAACACATCAAATATCATTAGTAGGTAGACACAACACAGACTTGTATAGCAAGCCATCAAGTACTTATATCATTCACTCCTTAAAGCGGAAGGAGAACCAGATACCGTACCCAAATAGTAGAATCCCATCCATGTTTGGGATGGAGATGTACCGGACAGTGGGTTTCCCAGGCTCAACCGCCAGGAAGAGAGATTTTGTATGAGCAGGATGTCAAACCAGAGACTATTCTAACCAGGTCCTAAAACCAAGCCCTCTTTTTTCGCCATTATTTTATATTTTGGATGGTACCGATTATCCCTCTGGCCCACGGATTATATGGGAGGCAGGGGACGCTCAAACCCCATTCTGAGAGGACCAGCCCACGGCCATAATACACCTCTACCAGTGAAAAGTGTTACATAATAATTGTTCACCTCTTATATTAACGGCAAGATATTTACACTCCCTCCTATCCTTATCAAAAACCTGGCTAAGCTTCATTCACTCCCTGTTCATCCATTCATAAATCACTGCTTTAACCCATTCTGTACCAACGACGTCTTGTTTATTTTATTTCAGCTACATTTAGACGATTTTATGAAGCTTGGAAAGGATATATGGTAGCTAAAAGGAATAATCGAGATAGTCTGCAACGTTTATGAAGCTTGGAAAGGATATATGGTAGCTAAAAGGAATAATCGAGATAGTCTGCAACGTTTATGAAGCTTGGAAAGGATATATGGTAGCTAAAAGGAATAATCGAGATAGTCTGCAACGTTTATGAAGCTTGGAAAGGATATGGTAGCTAAAAGGAATAATCGAGATAGTCTGCAACGTTTATGAAGCTTGGAAAGGATATATGGTAGCTAAAAGGAATAATCGAGATAGTCTGCAACGTTTATGAAGCTTGGAAAGGATATATGGTAGCTAAAAGGAATAATCGAGATAGTCTGCAACGTTTTAATGTCCAGACGTCATTCCTAAGATGAATTAAATCGTCTAATAGCTACCAGAATATAATGAAAAGGACGTCCTCGATACTGAATGGGTTAATCTTGCAATTTACACAATAAAGTTACCGTACTTCACGAACCTTAATATCCATCATTATTCTACTGTAGTTAGCTCATGCCAATCTTGAGAACTGTAGAATGGTGAACAGGGTGACATAAAACCTATTAACTTAAGGGGAACACATAACTTTATTTCTCTATTTCTCTCTCTCTTTCTGGGTTGTATCCATTCGGCCCCATTCAGCCTACTGTTTTAAAACATTTATATCCATCCAGGTATTGACTTTTTTCCTGGCGAGCAATAGCGAGCCAGCATATTTTGGATGAAGAATTAGACAGCAGGCTAAATGTGTAAATTTTTCGATAGAAAAATTTCTCCGGCGAAGCCGGATTTCGCCAAACAATGCTGGCTCGCTTTCGCTCGCCAGGAAATAATCGATACTTGGATGGGAATAAATTTCTTAAAACAGTAGGCTGACAGGGGCCAAATGGATACAACCCAGAATAAGAGAAAAAATATGAGGTGAGCCCCCTTAACATAAACAATACTAAAGTGGCCACAATATTATTCCTTGCAGTACCGGTATATACAAGGACACATTTATTTGGCTTATTTTGTCACTAATTAGATTTTATTCAGTTTAGGAAGAGCTTGTTAATTTTAGAGGGTTAATGTAGATAATTTTTACCCCTTTGATATTTAGCGGTCTTTCCTAAACTGCACAATATCAGCTAATGATAACCAGAATAAAATATCAAATAATCACAGGTACTCAAGGGATTAACGTTGCCACATTTCCTATAGGTCACCGGTATACAGTACCTTGTTATACAACGCAATAGACGGTTTGTTTTCAACCGATGGTAAATTCAGTCCCTTAGCTGCAGATTTCTAGGTACTTTACTTGCTGGGAAAATATGAAATCAATATGTCTCTGCATCCTATTAATGACAAGTTTTCATAATTAATGACAAAAACCTCGTAAAACGATAGTGCGTTGTTATATGTGCGATTAGTTTGCTTGGGAAACAGATTAACTTGCTCATGTAGTAATGTACACCTTATGTGGTGGATTGTGTTCTTCTATTTCATAAATTTTATTTTACTAAGCGTTATTTCCAGATTGCGATTTTGACAAGTTATTTAACCTTTATCTTGTATCGTCCAAGTTTTGGTTTGTTTAGTTTGCAAGTTTTACATTTTAATAAAGACGGAGGCATGGCAATTTACCGTCAGCTGGGAAAAAAAAAAACACACAGAGTACAGTATAGTAAGACGACCATGTGAGGATGGGTCTATATTATATTGTCTTACTTGACAGCTTCTAGTTCTAGTTAGACAAAGCTGTAAATTGAAACATTGTCATAATGGCAATCTATCCTCATGTGTCTCTCTTACCATTGCACCATATAGATTTAGGTTACATATGCCTTGCAATGCATCATTAGGAAGGCAATGCTGGTTGCGGTGATGTTCTATGAAACTGGCGACTTTAGTGTTATTTAAGTTGCCTTCTAGTGTAAAACAGTGCAAAATACAAGACAGATCTCTTTGTTTATATGGTAGCCTACTGTACAATTGATTATCATAATGTGGGCAAAGTGATTGTGGGGAAATGATGTGGAGAAAGTGACAATATGATTACAGTGTACTTCAATAGTTTTTCTTAATAATGCAACTTACAGTACAGTACTATACTGCAGTTGAAACATTACCAATGTATTCAGAACCCTGCTTAATAAAAGAGTATGTATGTATGACTCAAGAGTATGGGATTATATATGTATTACAATCAGGTCAGTGATGGAGTTAACCCGTACAGCCCCAGCGACGCGCCTGACGCGTCGGCGATGTATGTAACGCACAGCCCCAGAGACGCGCCTGGCGCGTCACCCTAATTGCGCCGACCGTAACCTCAGGTGTAGCCACTCAAGAGGGCTCAGATTTGTATGGGAACTGTGTACATATCCCACGCAACCGTGCCGATGGTTGAAAACTCTCAAAGTCCACGTGCGTGCGCGTGAGCGCGTAATAACCTGTTTTTTTGGGGTAATTGCCTTCAATTTTTTACTCTTGTAAAATACGTTTTCAGGGGCTCTGTAGGACCATTCTTTAAGCTTTTTGAGCGGTTTTTCGTGGTTTTTCCTTCATTCCTAACCCATTCACTATTGTTTCTGGAATAAAACAATTTTTTGAAAACCGGCTGGGTTCTGGTGAACAAACATTAGAAAACTAGCCGGGGCTGGACGGGTTAAAGGAAAGATGTCTTTTGTTTAGTTGAAGATTTGATGGTCATTTAATTTCCAATATTATATATGTGATGTATCCATATACAAGCACATACATATGAAACAGAAACATTTGTTGATGTGCAGGATTCAATGTTCTCGTAAATGTGTTCATAGTTATGAAAATACATGTAAATAAGTTGGTTTACCCATTAGCATAAATGTGTTACATGGATATAATTATTCAACCTCTATAATCTAAAAGTACGCATGGTAATGGCCAAATACATCAAGCCTTTGCCGGCACTTGTCTTTACTGCATCTCAGGTGAAATCTTCATGAAACAAGAAACTTCATCTGGACGACAACTATCTTGGAAAGGGGTTAGAAATAAATGTAATATCTTTCATTTTTACCACTACTGCATCACTCTACTACCACATGACACCTGTTACCCTTCATTCTGACAAGAAGCTTTAATATTGTTGACAAGATTGCCGCATTGCCTGGAAAAGCAATAAAAGAATAAAATGATAATCTTTCCCCCTTCTACAACTACAACAACCAACTATTTTATCACCACCATGGCACTTCCACCTCCCATTGTGACAACAGGCCTTGAAGGGGTTGACCTGATAATAGAGAAAAATATAACTTCCCCAATTTCACAACTTCTACAATAACCTACCACCGTATGAGACCTTTGCGACACCACCATGACACCCTTACCTCCCATTGCGACAACAGGCCTTGATGGGGTTGTCAAGGTTGGCACACCCGTTGGCCTGCAGTGGGTAGGGCCCGTCGGTAATGTTGTCGCAGTACCACAGATTATCAGGTGTGAGAGCAGGGCAAGCGTCGGCCAGAGCTCCCAAACCCCGGCCAGACAGACGATAGCAGCCGCTCACATCCAGGGTGGTCAGATTCGATACTGCCATAGCTCCCGCCAGAGCCCCCAGACCGGCATCCGTCACCCGCCAGCACCCAGAGAGGCTTAGGCTCTTCAGTTGCATCCCTCTCGGTCTTGCATCAGCTTGCCACGCCTGATTTCTTTGCATCTGGTTTGCATTCTGTTGCATCCCTGTCGATCTCACAGACGGCTGACATACTTCATTCCCCTGGATGTGGTTCGGCTCGTGTCTACTCAATGGCAAGTCTTCGGCTCTGCTCACTCTGTCTGAAACATTACTGAAATGGTGGGCATTTTGATAACAGATGCTCTCCAGTTGTCTATCAAGTTGGGGATTCTCTTCCCAGCATGTGTAATCCGTCATTCCGTTGGAGTCAAGATACTCCGGCGAAATGTGTGGTGCTCTATTTCCGTTGTGGCTCTGTGAATGATGGTGAACCTCTTCGATGTCCATTTCCGATGACTTCATAGTGAGTGCATCAAAAAGATCGTTGCATTTCAAGGACCCCTCACTTATCACGTACCGTTGCTGTTGTCGGTTATGTGCACAGGTACCGCCAATGTGTGTACCATTGACAGGTGCACTTATACCATTCATGTCTGTACCATTGGTATATCTGTGTGTACCATTACCATACTGTTCCATACCACTATTATTAGAGTGTCGACAGGTACAATGATTGCAAAGCTGACCCCCTCCATCGTGTCCCCAGCTCTGGTCCCCTGGCTGATATAAGGGAACAGGATTAGGCTGATATAGGGGTACAGAATTAGGGTAATGTTGGGTCTCAGTAATAGAGTGATACAGGGAGCCTTGATGTTGGTATAGTGGTCCACAGCGAGCCAGATACGTGAGAGCCGTGTCGTCCACCAGATAGCAGCCAGACAGGTCTAGGTGAGACAGGCGACTCAAACCTCTCGCCCACACTCTGTCAAAGTTGTGAAAATACATTAATACTCTGTTCATATTACGGAGAAGTACACCTTATATGGAAAAGTTTATATTTCTGTAATGATACAGTATTAGCTTCTTTCTACATATGTATATTATAATGTAAAACTTGCTACCAAGGCACATACCCCATAACTGGGGGTGGCCGACTCGAGACACAGCTTGAACTGAAACAACATTTAAAGTTAGAATTCTTAGGGTCCGGGACCACTTTCGCGTTCCCTCGCCCCTTTCTCTGTCTCGTCTAGTAGGTGAATTTTACAAGGGGAGGAGGATTCCTAGCCTCCCACCCCCATATATAAGAGTACCAAAGAGAGTGACTGACCCCTTGAAGGCGTAAGAGTCGATGAGTGTGTGTGCTGCTTGGAGGGATGTGATGGAGGGACAGAGACGGAAGGTGTGGTGGAGGAGCCGAGAGGTAACGCCCCGACCAGCCTCCACCACCAGGCTTCTAACTCCACAACCCACACGCGGCAAGACCCACTGGATCAGTCTGGGGGATAAAAATTAAGTACAGGTCTCCCTCGATTTACAATTGGGTTACGTTCCAGAAAACCCGATCTTAAATAGAAAAATCATATAGCAAACCCTAAAATTAATGGGGTGTATGGGGATGTGTTCTGGGACCAGCCAGAACCCAAACCCAAACACCTAAAAACCTATAATAATATCCTAAATTAGGGCATCAGATAGTGAGGGAAACCAGGGGATTGATGTAGTGTCCGGGCGTACGGTCGTCATATTTACATAGGTCGATCGCCGTGGTTAAGTTCGCGTCTATTTTGACGGCGATTTTTTTCGGTTATTTGCCCCATGCTGGCAATATATATGATGATGACAATATGTCATGGGGGGGTGAGGGGGGGAAAAGCCCCCCGGTAGCGCTAATAAGTCATGTCTCAGCTGTCATTACATTTAGCTTGCTCTGTGCTGTATTATTGTCTGTCAGACATTGAATAGGGTGGGTAAGTGTAGGAACATGTTGGTATATTTCACTAAAAAAAAAATCATGTGTAAATATTCCTGATACCAATTATTGATCAAAACATAATTGGTGCTGAGACATCACTTATTAGGCCGACTGTACACTAAGCTATGTAGCAGTCACTCATACTTGTGTATTTAACCTTTACTCTGTTTAGAGCTTATGGTTTCTTGTCACTCATTCGGCTTTGGGGGAGACACTCGTTACAAGCAACCTGCCTTTTATCTCCTTCATGCACATAGGAAGAAAAAAAAACGAAGAGGCTACCGGATTCGGTGGTCAACCTATCAACCATCTGAGTGGCCAGTTATTTTTTAATTGTCTGTTCCAAGGGAGGTTCAAACAAGCACACTGCTGTGGAGTTGACTCTCAGGCAAATCTTTTACCAATGCTGCAACCCAGTTGGGTTGAGAAACATGCCTGCCAAGTTGAATTTTAGCAGATATACTAAACTGTAAAACCCCTCCCTTTCGGAATAAATAAAGGGAGACCCTATTCAGTCTGGATATATAATATTTTCTGGAAGGGTTTAACACCTACCGGTAGTCTTTCAAAATTTTACTTTGGTCTTTTGGATTTCATAAGAAAGACCAAGATGATAGTCCGACCTGGGTATTAGGTATCCGGACACTTGCCTCCGACTTTCAGTTATTTAGACTAGGTCCAATTTTTTTTTTCCCTATGTTTCAACCTTAGGACTGTAGGCTGTTCTGTAGCCTGTAACTCTTACAAGGCCCCGAGATTATCAGTTGAAGCTGTGAGATGTTGGGTGCTTCATATGTGTCGCACTAGATGGTCTCATTGGAGCTTCAAGGTGTTGGTTGCTTCCTTTCTGCCACACTAGATGACGACACCTTATTTATACAAGTCACTTGATTTGGAGAGAGCAGCTATACTGTCGTTCACAGCATCTTCGAATATGGTCGGGCATCTTCTATGCTATGAATTGGTGAAGATTTAGGGGGTGTTTTCTTGATGTGTCGGTGTAGCCAGGATATTTGTAGAACAGCAGGAACGATCAGATCACCTCGGAAAAAACTCTGACGTTTGGCGTGGACTCGATCTGAGGTCCTTTTGGTCTGCAATCCACAAAGATATCCACTGTGCTATCATTAGAGAGGTAAATCTCTGGGCTGAATACAAATAGTCACCAGGACCTGTCATTCACTTTTACTATAGTTTTTAGACTTTAAAAAAAAAAAAAAAAAAAATAGGTAAAGTCAAGATTGGATACCTAGATGAAAGAAAGCCTAAATTTTTCGATCCCTGAAATCCAAAAGAGGGGGTTTCACTTTATCTCCTAGACAGAGGTCCCTAATGTTAACTTGAGGTTCCAAGTTTATACGTATCTGCCAGTGACTGACCCATGAAGTACAGAATGTCTCCATGTGGCAAAAGGGTTGGGTTGTTAGGCAGCTTCACTCGCGTCCACATCATATCAGGCAGTTATGAAGTTACCCGGTAATCAATCAGTCAGTCAAATCAGAAAGCCAATCTGTCCACCAGTAAGTTAGCAAGTCAAGTAGGCTATCAATAAGTCCACAAGTCAGTTAATCAATCAGTCAACTACTCAGACTCTATCTCTCTCTTACCCCTGTAGTACAGATCGTTCACGTAAAGCAAGAGGGTCTGGTTGTTGTTCAGCCTCGTCCACGTCAGCGTCCTCATCCCACTTGGCCGTCCCTGACCCCCCGGCCCCTCGTCCAGCTGCTGCATCCTCCAACGCCTCACCCAGACCTACATTGTGGCTCGCCCAGATACCTGCCATCATAATAATATATCAATTATTGTAAACAGCATGTACATAAAGCAGAAAGTAACCCTCTACAATTGAATAATTATGAGAAAGTGTATAATGCATAGCCATTTTACTAACAGTATCTCTTTGGGTGATATTATTATGTTCTCTCCACTAACCAACTTTACTCCTAAACTCGATTAATGAAATTAACAAACACATGTGGCAGTCCGAGGATTCAAACCCAGGACGCTCTATCTCTTAAAGTATTGTTGAAATAGGCTACTTAAATCTATTAGCAACACAATGAGCCGCTTGTGAGAAGCAGTGGATTCCAAGAAGCCGGTAATGGTTAACTGGCAGACCAAGAGACAGCTCAGTACCGGTACTCTGCTCCATAGAGACAAAGTTCAGAAAACCTAAGGCCAATATTCAGACTTGGGGGCTAAACCCCCCCGGGAGGGTTTTCTCCAGCTGATGCAACTTCCTTGAACCATTCAGAGAATTTGAAATTATGTAACGGCTGACTAGCAAAAAATATATAGGAAAGACAAAAAAAATTGAGTTATGCACCCACCACGTGCCCACTGCACCGGGTAGAGATGTGACCAGAGAGCAGGGGTATAGGCAGCCACATTCCAGTCCTGGCACACTTGGGCACACCGACACAGGTCCAGGGGCATTAGGTACCTAAAGATCTCCACAAGTACCTCGCCTGGCAGACTGGGCGTCGTAGAGGGGCGGAGATTCTCGATAGTTTCTTCTGGGATATATACCTTGACTCTATCTTCCGGGAAACTGTATGCCTTATAATTATCATTGTCATAGATCTCTCTTCTGTCATCTAGGGTATATATTTCAACTCTTTCTTCTGAGGAAATCCGTGTAATAGATGTATCATTGTCATGGCTAGCTCTTCTGTCTTTCTGAATATGCAAGTCAATTCGATCTTCTGGGGAAACTTTAGCTATGTATGTGTCATTATCGTAACATTCCTGGTCTTCTGGGGATACATGAACTATGTCTCTTTCACTGTCATAATATTCCTGTCTCTCTTTCCATAATTGCTGTCCATATCCTTCATTTGTTGAGAAAAGTAGATTTTGGTGTTCAGTATTAAGGAAATCTCTCTTCTGGTTGTAAAGGGAATCCAAAATACTATCCTGGTGGCATAATATGTCTGTGGCATTTTCCTGTTGGCCGAAGGAATCTGAAGTAACATCATGTTGGTAAACTTGATGACTTCTATCTTCTTGTACTTGCTGGCAAAGAGAGTCACACAGAGGTTCAGAAATATGTAATGTGTCGATGGGATTCTTCTGTTGGCAGTCAGCATCCAAAGTACAAGAATCACTGGTGGAGTTTGAGGTACAATCCTGTTGGCTAAGAGAATCCGAGGTACTGATTTGTTGGCAGTAAGAGTCGGAGGTGTTTTCCTGAGGTTCACATAACTCCTCCAAGTGCAGGCAGTCCAGATCCCTGAGGTCCTTCAGGTCTGGGCATGTCTCCCCTGCCCTGAGGTCCTCCTCCCTCTGGCCCTTCTCTCGTCCCAGCTCCTTCACCACCTCGTGTTCTTTCAGTACCACCTCCTTCAGGATCTTCAGCTCCTCATACTCAAAGAGTTCCACCAGCAGAGGCTGTTTGGGATACCAATAGCATTTTCAGTACCTACCAATGGGATTTGAACCCCACACTATCAAATGAGAGCCCATGACTCAGAATAATAGCTGATAGTATTATATCAAATACAACATAAGTTAACAACACTTTCAAAACTGTGACATTCAAGGTCCCTACCTGAAAGACCTGCTCCTCCTCCTCCATGTGTGGGAGGAAGTTGCTGACAAAGTCATGGAAAGCTCGCTGGAGCCGCAATCCAAACCTCAGTCTCTCTCCCACACTGCTCTGTCTCACTCCTACACCAGTCTTCATCACCTGCACCACCTGTACAAATAAACATTAATTCATACATACATACAAGTTTAAAGACTGCTTCATCCACAGAGTATGGTTTTAATCTCTTTACTGTAGTACAATACAATAAAGATTTGCCATAGCAC
Organism: Paralithodes platypus; assembly: GCA_032716605.1. Classification (NCBI taxonomy): domain Eukaryota; kingdom Metazoa; phylum Arthropoda; class Malacostraca; order Decapoda; family Lithodidae; genus Paralithodes; species Paralithodes platypus. The sequence continues at coordinate 81,616,244 of CM064575.1, read as the reverse complement.
AGCTCCAAACCTCCAACCAGGCTGGGAAATTAGTGTTCCAGATCTAGTTGCCCCGGGCTAGTGAATTCAGAAATTTACTTGCCCTGATATATTCCTTACTTGCCCTGATATTTTTGTACTTGCCCTGAATATGAAATTTGTTGAATTAATACAAATTATGCTATATACTGTATATACAGTATATAATGTTTTTTAGTTATTTTGTTTTATTCAATAGTTTTTTTTTTTAGGGGAATACAAAGGTTGCACATAGCAAAAAATAGCTTTCACAAGTTAGCATATAAAGACAGTGACAAAGTTACAAACAATGCAATACCATCAGATGATTAGTTATCTAATTAATATGTCAAAAATAACTAATACGGTACCAGTAAGTAATAAGCTGTCAGTGTACAATTATATTATAGAAAACTTATGAAATCATACTCATGTTGAATATTAAGTAAGGTAAACCTCTGCAGAAAACTCATTCTGAAATCTGAACTAAATAAATAACTATCTATCTATCTAATATCTATCTATCTATCAATCTGTCTGTCTGTCTGTGTGTGTGTGTGTGTACTCACCTAATTGTAGTATACAGGATTTGAGCCTAAGCTCGTGTTGTCCTGTCTCTCTCTCTACATTTATCCAATTTTGCTTTAAAAGTTTGGATATTTCTTGCTCCCACCACCTCCCCATCCAACTTATTCCAACACTCAATGCTTCTATACGGGAAGCTGAACTTTCTTACATCAGACTTACATATAACTTTCCTCAACTTACAATCATGACCCCTGGTTCTTCCCTCGTCCCTCACCACAAAATCTCCCTTGTCGATCTTCTCAAAACCTTTCACACACTTAAACATCATGATCATGTCACCTCTCTCTCTCCTCTCCCTCAGCGTTGGCAGCTTTAGCCTCTCCAATCTCTCCTCATAAGGCAGGTCTCTAAGGCTAGCTATCATCTTAGTGGCAACTCTCTGAACTCTTTCCAGTTTTTTATTATGTTTTATAAGGTGTGGAGACCACACCACTGCTGCATACTCCAGTCTTGGTCGTATTATTGTCCCTATTATTTTTGCTAACATCTCTTCATCTAAATAATTCAGAGCTATTCTCATGTTAGTCAACACTGCATAGGTTTCACCAGTTATTTTATTTATATGCTGTTCAGGTGACAAGCTGTCTGCCACAACTACCCCTAGGTCTTTTGCTTTCACAGCTTTACTAATTATTTCATCTCCTATTTTATATCCCCAAGAAGGTCTATATTTACTTTTTCCCATCTCAAGAACCTGACACTTACTCGTGTTGAATTCCATTTTCCAAGTTTGACTCCACTCATATAACTTATCTAGGTCTCTCTGTAATTCTTCACAACTACTCCTACTTGTAATATGCTTCATTAATTTTGCATCATCAGCAAACATAGATATATATGAGCCTATTCCCACTTGAAGGTCGTTGATGAAAACCAAAAACATGATTGGGGCCATGTGTGTGTGTGTGTGTGTGTGTGTGTGTGTGTGTGTGTGTGTGTGTGTGTGTGTGTGTGTGTGTGTGTGTGTGTGTGTGTGTGTGTGTGTGTGTGTGTGTGTGTGTGTGTGTGTGTGTGTGTAGATATTATATTGCAAAATTCATGGTTCACATCTCTAATGAATGCGAAGGACTAGCTTTAGTTTATGATAATAAATATTGCTGATTTTTGTTTTTGTTTTTTTTGTATATAGAAAATAGAAATATGTCCAGAAAGTGAGTGATAAAGTCATCTTTAATCGACATTCGACACTCGGTACTTATTACTTAAGCCCATGGCCTCCCAACCAATGTCTGCAATGGCAGACATTAGGGGTGAAGTAGACCAGTGTTGTATTTACAACGTGAATACAAGACCCTGATCAGCATGATCGAATTAATTACACTGGTTACAAACTAAATTCACCACCACAGCCATTCCAACAGTATGATAACACACATTTCACTTGAACCCCCATACACAAATAATAATTCGCGGTTAGACATTATCAATTACCAACCCTCCCACGAAACAAGATACAAAATCGAACGAACTGAATTGAACGTTGCCTCTATGCTGGAGCTTAGTTTGTGTCCATCCCCTCAGGGATCAAGTTGTCTGGCAATAAATATAGTTTTATTTAGGCCTAGGCATACTTTACATTGTACAGTAGGAGAACAGAGACTGCAGAGTATCATATATATATTTTTGTATTAAAAATTGTGTAACTAAATCCTTAAGATTGTTTATAAACACATTTTTGTAACATTAAGTAAATATCTTAGGTAGAAAACATAGGTGGAGTAGCTTACCAACAATTTTCACTTAAGAGGCGAGTCAATAAGAGAAATCTATCGTCTGACAGACTGACTAGGCTAGATACAAAAAAGTTAACAAACTATTTTAAAACAACGGTTTTACCTAGTTGTACTTGTTGATGGTGGTTGTTTTAGTGTTAAGAATCTTGTCAAGGTAGCCTGTTGTTTCTTAGACACACTCATTATAGTACATTTTCTCACTAAACACGTGCTTCCCCGGCGACAATTGAAACACTAATGTTATTGATAAAGAGCGGCGAGCGAGCCGCCTATTCGGAAGTATCTCTTCTCTATCCAACGGTTATAATATTATGTAGGCCTACGGGGGGGGGGGGAGAGGAGGAGGAAATAGAGAGAATAGTGACGTGAAATTAACGTGAATCGAAAACCACCCGTTACGTTACCAGTAACCAATGGTCGTTGAAAGTGGAAATAGTAGATACATCTGCCTGTCTCTTATACTTTATTTATATTTATGGAAAGTGTGTATGTTTGTTTTTATATTTGTTTTACCATTTTTCAAGGGTTAAAAGGCAAAAAAATTTGACTTGTCCCCCGGGCAGACCAACATTAAAAAGCACTTGCCCGGCAACATATCCGGGCTATACCTAATTTCCCAGCCTGCCTCCAACATGTCATCACAGTGGCCACTGTTAGTATAGCGCTAACAGTGTCTCAGCGAGACTCAACAAAGTCCTCCTAAAGCACTTACACCTGGCGAATCCGCACCACACCAGCCTTAACTGTGCTACAATAAGACAGTAAACAAGAAATCACCGTAACTGCTACAGAGGCCGACTGCACTACAGAAGTGGTGGGCGGTGGGGTCGCTGCATCTCATTAAAAAAAAATCTTTATTTACGGTATTCAGTTGACGGGCTATGAAGGCAACAAAACTATATATCCTGCCAAGGAAGGGAAGCAATCAATCCTACCTAAAGACAGGAAGCTACGAACATCACTTTTAAAATAAAAGTTAAGTTAGCTGCACTTTGCCGCATTGCTTATCTCCTGCCAACCAAGTTAAGAAACTATTGTCCGGAACAGTACAATAGTCTTAGTCTAAAATAATGTGAAAGCCAGTTGCTATTAATTCCCATTGATATATGTAGCAGGGTGGTTGTTGAACTACAGTACTGTACTTTGGTATCAAAATAATGCCTTTATGCCTAGACCATAAACTTTATTTCTTTGTCCAGGACCAAGATTAAAACATGCGCACTAAAGTGAGGTTCCTCTCTTGAAGCAAGCTTGTACTAGACCACTAAGACTTTGACTTCAAAGTCAGAAAGAACAGGGGAAAGTAGAATGTATTTTGTACCAGTCAACTTGAGAGTTGAGCTACGCCCCCAAACTGTTTAACTGTCCACCATTATAGTACAGTACCGGCTACTGGTACTTGTACAGTACCAGGTGGTGTTCAGAAATGGCATAGCTCGACTGTCAAGTCGGCTGGAGATGACCTAGCATATAGTATTATAGAAAAAATTAGAAAGGAAAGGAGACTCATGATGATTAGCGATGGCAGTGATGGAAAAGGAGCAGTGAGGGAAGAAGAGAAAACTTACATCAGCAAGTCTGTTATCAGCATGACAATCACAAACAGCAGCGTTGGAGATCTGGCGCTGCTTAAGTCTGTTCTTTAGTTGGTCCATGATGAAGATGTTCTCTATGGACTCATGACTCTTGAACTCCTGGAGGGTGGAGTCCAAACCGCGCAGCAGGGACACCACCTCTGAGCCATCGCGGTAGTCTATATGCTCGATCTGTTGACAAATTTAATTAGGTTAAGAGTATAGTAAATTGGTTAGCCTAATATAGCTTTAACGTTAATAATACTATAATCGCCTCTGTACTGTAGCCACTAAGCCACCAATCCTATATCTCACGAGCATAGGCCTATACACCTTTTTAAGCAATCTCCTTCAGGGTATCAAATGAAAGCCAAGTCCATTATTTGATAATCTTCAAGGACACTACTGTACATCCGCCTTATTAGAAACAATTTATTAGGGAAAATAGGGACCAATAGACTCGCCATATTTTTCTCATTATAGTCCGCATGGAGGAATTTCGTTATCGACACTTGAAAAAACCCGATTACACCGAAAAATAACACAAAAATAGTAAGTCCCGACCGTAAACAAAGCATTGCGCACAATGAATCCTTCGTCCTTCTTCTTCTTGTTTTGAAAGATGCGGTGAGTGCGATTCACCCAATAAATGGCGTGAGCGTTACTCACAAAAACTAAATACTGGCAACCTGTTTTTGCCCCCTTACAGATCTACATACTGTATATGAGGATGACCATAAATCAAGGGGGGGTGAGGGGGGCAATGCCCCCCCTAGCTGTCAAAATATGCAGGAACTTAACCGCCATCGATCGATACATGACGACCTTAGCCTACACCCGGACCCTACATCCTTCCCCAATTACCATAATGGTGTTAGCCTAATACTTAAGAAAAATAGGAAAATATCAAGGAAACCGGCCACAAATTTTCCTGGAAATTTGGAAGTCACCCATCGAATGAACATAGGCCTAACCTATACATCATAGGCTATTAATATATGTTTCAACTTTCGGAAAAAACTTTTTCCCCATTATCCAACAATCTTAAGATACGGCCCCCGATAGTGGGGACGGCTATGAAGTACAGGGAAATTGAGGGGTAAAAGACGAAAATAAGGGGTAATATTAGCCTAACCTAACAACCTTACCTAACCTAACCTAGTATATTAGGTGGGGGCTGCCGCCCCCACAACCCCCTCTGGTTTGGTATGTAGCCTAGGCTAATTAATAAAAGGTTGACGGTCGCCCAAAAAAACTTGAATGAAGTCTCCGGTATTTACTCCGCAATCTTCAGTATTGGCTGTGGATAACAGGAGGTAAATATTAACTTTTTCAAAGTAGGCTAATTGAAAAAAAAATTCTCCGAAAGTTGAAAACATAGGCCTATATTAATAATTAGATGTAGCCTATAGGCCTAGGTTATGTTCATTCGATGGGTGACTTCCAAATTTCCAGGAAAATTTGTGGCCGGTTTCCTTGATAGGCTAAATACCGAAAAATAGGATAGCCTTGGCTAGAAAAAAAAAATGGTTGCAAGTCCTTGACCAACTTCTTCTTCTTCTTCTTCTTTTGAACCCGCCCGCAGACCGTGCAGATCCGCAGGGCTGACCTTTGTATCGGTACTGGCTCAGAAACGTTAGTAGGAGGGAAAGTTTAGAGTAGAAGGACAGTTTAAGAGACAGTTTTTGTTTTGTTTGTATAAACCCCCCCTCACTTCCTCCCCCCTCCCCCTCACCCCCCCCCCCCCCCCCCCCCCCCTCACTCATTTCTCTTCCTCCACATTTTCTCCAATATCCTCTTCATCATCTCCATGTCTTGTGTTTCCATCTCCTGTGTTAACCCCAATAGCGCCCCCACCCCTCTATCTTCCCTCTGCTTAATCTCCTCCCACCCCCTCTCCCCAACTCTATTCCTCATGTACCTCTCCAACTCCTCTCTCTCCTCATTATATCTTGTACATTCGGTTACTATGTGTTCTACTGTTTCTACATCCTCCACTATTGGATCCCCTCCCATTTCACATTGACTGCAGTGCGGTCCCACTCCATTCCATCTCCTTGTTCTCTCATTCGTTTCTAGCGATCCTGTTCTTGCTTTAAATAGGAGTTTCGATCCCCATCCCCCATCATAGTACAGTTCTCTAACTGGTTTTTCCTTCTCTCTATAATATGCCAGCGTGGCTTTATTTTCTACCCCCTCCCTCCATCTTCTTCTCCCCTTCTCTATCTCTCTGACACATCCCCTCCCATTCTCTAGTATGACCCACTCCCCTCTCTCATTTCTTTTTCTAAATTCGGTCAATATACAGGAGGCGCTACAATATAGGTAGCAAAATTATAATGGTAGTTTTGGGTTCCTATCATCATATGCTTCATTTCTATATACTTTTTATCCCCGGGAAAAAAGAAAAAAAATCTTGGGTTTTTTTTTTTTTCTTGTTTTTTTTTTTTTTTTTATTAACCTAAACCAAAAAACCTAACCTAACCTAACCTAAATGTATTTGGGGGCTATTAGGTTAGGTTAGGTTAGGTTTTTTGGTTAGGTTAATGACCAAAACAAAAAATCCCAAGAAAATAAATGAAAAATCCCAATTTTTTTTTTTTTTCCCCGGGGATAAAAAGTATATAGAAATGAAGCATATGATGATAGGAACCCAAAACTACCATTATAATTTTGCTACCTATATTGTAGCGCCTCCTGTATATTGACCCTAAATTCCCCCCCCACCCGGTCCTGTTTTATATTTATCCTCCCCAATCTTTTTTTGCACTCTCTGTTCCATTTACTTTGCTCGCTCGCCCATCTGTATACCTTCCCCGGCCACCTATCTTCCTCCATCCCCTCTAGTCTCACTTTGTACTTCCCTTTCGCTTTCCCAATCCTTTCCTCAAACGTACTCCACCCCATCTCCCCTCAGATTGCTTCTTGAGCTACTAGGCCTATCCTAGGCCTAAAAATACACTAACATCATAAGTCACTCTGTATTACTACCAAAGAAGGATTGGTTATATAAAAGCGAGTGCATATTTATATAGGCTAAATATATACCAAGCAATGCAGAATTAATGATATTACACAATCGGATAGCTGTCAGTCGAATTCCTGTCACACGAATCCCTCTATAACCACGACCTTTACTCGTTAACGTCACATATTTCAGCACATTTCAAGATATTCCCTGGTGTATATGCTGCCTTTATACCTTCTGAGTGTATATGTTGACCAGTTCCTTCATGCGAGAGTGGGGAGCTGTGAAAACGTCAATTTCTTCAGGGACGTACGGAGCCATTTTTGTTTACTATGTCTCGGACAGCGTTACCAACGTCCACTCTTCTTCTTCTTCTTCTTCTTTTTGTGGAGTTGCTGTCCCCTCTCAAAGCCAGCTCACCTATGCACCGGTGACTTCTCCAGAAACAGATAGAGCTAGATTTAAGAATTAGTTTAGAAATTATGTAGTCGTAGAAAGGATAGTTAAAGACAAAGAATTGAAGTATATAGCTTAAGCAGAACTCTCCCCTCCTTATTTTACCCCCTCCTCCACCCCCCAATATCTTGTTCTCTCCTTATCTTAATTTATCTTTTCCCCTCTCTACTATTTAATCTCATTTTTCTTCCTCCCCCGCTCTGGTCCCCTTCTCTCCCCCCTCATCCTATTCTATCCTATTCCGTTTTCTCTTCTGCCACACCTGCTCCAGGAATCTTTTCACTACCTTCATTCTTTTCCCCATTTCCCCATCTACCACCCCCTCTTCTGTCTCGAGACCTAACACAAATTTTTACACCCTCATCCTCCTCTCCTCTTTCTGCTCTTCCCATTCCCTCTCCCCTACCACCCGTTCATCAACTCATTTTCCAACCCCTCTCTCTCCTCTTCATACCCCTGGCACTCTGTCACTATATGTTCTATTGACTCCTCCACTCTCCTCCCTCCCACCTCACACTGTAGACACTCTTTCACCCCCCCATTCCACCTCCATGTTCTCCTATTTGTCTCTAATTGCTCCTGCCCTAGCCTTAAACAGTAGTTCAGCTCCCAACTTCCGTCATAGAACTCCTCTTTTCTCGGTCTCCCCTTGCTTCTATATCTTTATCAGTGTACTTTTCTTCTCCATATTTTCTCTTCCATTCCTGTCTTCCTACTTCCTTCACTCTCGTTCCTATCTCTTTCTCTAGTCCTCCTTCCCTGACCTAATCCTGTATTACTCCCTACATCTCTCCACTCCTCTCCCACCCTTCTTTGTTTCACTCCTATTTTTTCAGTTTTCTCTTACACTCTTTTGCCCATCTACGCTTTCCCCTCCCCCCATTCATTCACTCTCCTTGGCCACCTATGATCCTCCATCTCCTCCAAACCTACTCTGTACCTCAACTTTGCCTTCGCCACTCTCTCCTCAAACGTACTCCATCCCATCTCCCCTCTCACTGCTTCATTTGCTGTCCACCTTCTTGCTCCTAACCCCATTCTTCCTATTTTATTTTGTCCCGTCTCCAGTCTATTTATTTCTCCCCCTGTACTCCCTCTCACATCCATCCCGTACATTATTCTCGGCACTTCAAAGTCCTTCCACACCTCTCTTACTATTTTATATTTATTTACTCTGGTTTTTGTCACATTCCACAGTTTCCCCACTACACTGCTCCACCTTCATGATTTTCTCATTCATTGTCCTTTGTCGCCCTTCCCTCCCTATCCATACCCCTAAATACTTCACTTCCTCCCTTGTTTCTATTCTTTCCCCTCCTATCCTCATTTCTACTGCCTCTGGTCCATTTACTACTATCATACTGCTTTTCTCTACACTGAACTTCATTTCTAGGTCTCTGCCAAACCTTTCCGCCTCCTGTAACATTTCCCCCATATCTTCCTCTGTCTCTGCTGTCAGCACAACATCATCAGCAAACGTCAGAATTGCTAGCCTATACTGCCCTATTTTCACTCCTTGACCCTTACTCTTAATTCTCCTCACCAACTCCTCCATGCACATTGCAAAAATTATGGTGACAGGTTACATCCCTGCCTTAACCCTTTCCTTCTCCTGATTCCTTTCACTGCAATATTTTTCCACACAATCTCTGTCTCCGCCCCTTCATACATATTCATTATCATGTTCCTTATCTTCCTACTCACTCCTAGTTTCTCCATCACTGCTTCTGCAACTCCCCTACTAATCTTATCATATGCCTTCTCCACATCCAAACACACTATAAACACACATTTCCCTTGCTTTGCCTTTTTCTCTATAATCTCATCTAATATAAATATATTGTCCGTTCTCTTCTTCTCCCCTTCCTAAACCCATTTTGCTCTTCACTAAGTAGGATCCTTTCTTCTACATACTCTCCTACCCTCTTCCTTTAGTATCCATAAAATATCTTATTTATTATGTTTATTACCGTGTTATTGTCTATAACTCCCCATTTCGTGCACATTTTTTGCTCCTCCTTTGTAAATCAATGTGACCCTTTCTTCTTTCCATCTTGCTGGTATTTCTCTTCCTCCTCCCATATTTTATCAAATAGCTTCTTCAACATCCTAACTATCATCTCCCCTCCTTCATATACATCTCTGCTGTTATCCCATCCGGTCCTGCCGCTTTGTTTCTCTTCAGCTTTCTTCACACTCCTCCTAATCTCCTCCTCACTCACCATCTCATTCATATTTTCATCTATTTCTTCCTCATTTAGTTCAATATTCCATTGCCCTACTCTTATTTGGTCATTTACCCCTCCCACTTCCTCCCCCCCCAGTATCTTTTTATTTCCTCTCCAATTTATTTACATCCCTAACTGTTTTCCCCACCTAAAATTCAGCTCCACTACTACCTTTTCCCTCCTTTTTTTCTTTTTAGCCATCTATACCACTCAGCTTTTCCTTTGTCCCCCTTCTCTTTTATCCTATCAATTTCTTTCTGTTCATGCTTCTCTATTGCTCCTCTTATTAAGTTTTTTGTGTTTTTCCTTTCCCTCTCGTATTCTTCCCTTGCTATTCGAATTTCCTCCTCACTTATATTTTTCCCCTCTCATTTTCCCCCTTCTCCCCAACTCTTTCCTAATCCTATTCCTCTCTTTCCTCTTCTTCCTCGCCTCCTTAATGTCTGTATTCCACCATCCTTTCATTCCTCTACCTTTCTTCCTCCCTATTTTCTCCTTCTCTAACACTCTCGATCTGCTACCTTATTTATTTCCCTCTCTATCCTCTTATCAATTTGTATTGCACTCCCTCCCCCCACTTCATCTATATCCATATTCCCTATTTCCTCCCTAAACCTCCCCCACTCCGCCTCCTTCAGTTTCCATCTTTCTGGCTTATTAGCCTCTCTACACTTCTCTATCTTCTCCTTGTGAGACTTTATGCTGTATCTTAGTTTCAGCAGGTTATGGTCACTGTTTATTTCAAAGTTTCTTTCTTCATCTACTACCATTTCTATCACTCTCTCTCCTGCTTTCCTGTTCACTAATATATAATCAATAGCTGACCTCCTCCCTTCTCTTCCTCTCCATGTTACTTTCCCCTCCGCCTCTACCATATTCAAATTTTCTAACTGCTCATCCTCACATAGGTCTATCAATAATTTCCCATTCCTATTGATTTGTTCCCCTAAGATTCCTGTGTGAGCATTCATATCCCCCATTATTATACTGGTTCTGCTGGAATAGTGGTCCAGATCAAAAGCGCTTCTTCTTCTTCTTCTTCTTCTTTAGAACCCGCCCGCAGACCGTGCAAGATCCACAGGGCTGACCTTTGTATCGGTACTGGCTCAGAAACGTTAGTAGGAGGGAAAGTTTAGGTAGAAGGATAGTTTAAGAGATTTTTTTTTTTTTTATAAACCCCCCCCCCCCTCCCCCTCACCTCCGCTCCCCCCCCCCCCATTTATCTTCCTCCACATTTTCTCCAACATCCTCTTCACCATCTCCATGTCTTGTGTTTCCATCTCCTGTGTTAACCCCAATAGCGCCCCTACCCCTCTATCTTCTCTGCTTAATCTCCTCCCACCCCCTCTCCCCAACTCTATTCCTCATGTACCTCTCCAACTCGTCTCTCTCCTCATTATATCTTGTACATTCCGTTACTATGTGTTCTACATCCTCCACTATTGGGTCTCCTCCCATTTCACATTGACTGCAGTGCGGTCCCACTCCATTCCATCTCCTTGTTCTCTCATTCGTTTCTAGCGATCCTGTTCTTGCTTTAAATAGAAGTTTCGATCCCCATCCTCCATCATAGTATAGTTCTCTAGCTGGTTTTTCCTTCTCTCTATAATATGCCAGCATGGCTTTATTTTCTACCCCCTCCTCCTTTATCCCTTTCTCTATCTCTCTGACACATCCCCTCCCATTTTCTAGTATGACCCACTCCTCTCTCTCATTTCGTTTTCTAAATTCCCCTCCCACCCGGTCCTGTTTTATATTTATCCTCCCCAATCTTTTTTTTGCACTCTCTGTTCCATTTACTTTGCTCGCTCGCCCATCTGTATACCTTCCCCGGCCACCTATCTTCCTCCATCGATCCCCTCTAGCCTCACTTTGTACTTCCCTTTCGCTTTCCCAATCCTTTCCTCAAACGTACTCCACCCCATCTCCCCTCGGATTGCTTCTTGTGCTACGTATTTATTTGCCCCCAATCCTGTCCTCCCGATTTTATTCTGTACCGTTTCTAATTTCTTCGTTTCTGCCTCTGTTGTTTCTACCGCCTCTAAGCCGTACATTATTGCAGGTACTCCTAATCCTTTCCACAGCCCTCGCACTATTTCATAGCTATTCGCTCTTAGCCTTGTCACGCTCCATAGTCTCCCATTCCATTGTTGCATTTGTCCAACCTTTTCACTTTTCGCCTTCTCAAACCCTTTCTCCGTGATCGTTACCCCCAGATATTTATACTCCCGTTTTCTTCATTCGGTTTCCTTCCAGTGTCCATTCCTCGTCCTCTTGAAGCTCTCCATTCATTTTCATCACCTGGCTCTTTCTTTACTAAATCTTACTTCAAGTTCCTCCCCGAATCTCGTTGCTACAATTTCGCTAGATCAGCTGCAGACGCGCAGGTGGTTAGGTGAAGGTACACCTATTGCGGGATAAGCCTTTACAACGGCAACTCGTAGCTACTTTCTACTTTTCCTATTTTTTGAAGAGTGTAAAGAGGGGAGAAGGCTCTTCTTTACCATGGGAGAAGGGGTGTTGGAGAGAGGAAGCTGTTGAAGTGGCTTTGGTATGTGTGTTATTAGTCTGTATACGTCGTCGAGGTGTCCCCCGACTGGGTGCGAGCATGTGAAACACGCTAGGACGTACTACAACACCCACTAAAATGTCCGCCTTGGCTGGGATCGAACCCAGGTCAAGCAGATGCACACGTGAGAGTGCTCTCCACTCAACCGCCGCTTTCGCACCCAGTCACCTCGACGACGTATACAGACTAATAACACACAACGAAGCCACTCCAACAGCTTCCTCTCTCTCCAACATCCCTTTCTCCCTTCTCAACACTTCGGAAAGTAGATACGAGGTGCCTTTGTAAAGGCTTATCCCTCAATACCTTCACCTGACCTGACCTTGAACTGCAGTTACACTATCTTAGAGGAGATTTTCTTCTGGACCCCCTTCTCCCACTTGGGTATATGCTCATTATGCCCTAAGGACCCCTTGTTCCACGACTGCCTTGCATGGTCTTTCCCCTGGGAACCCGGCCTTCACTGAGGCCACCCGGGGTCCGGGGCTGGCCAACGTGTACTATCACCATTCTTGTTGTTGTGTGTGAGAGAGAGATTCTGGTATGTGGATGCATGATATATAGACAGAGGTGTTTGTCAATACTGTATATCACATAGAGTAGGCTACATGTGAAATGGTGAGTGTGTGTGTATGTATCTGAGTGTGTATGTTTGTATGTATGTGTGTGTGTGTGACGTATGTATATGTGGACGCAATTATCTGTGTGTAGGTGATAACATCTCTAAACAATCCGAAGATATGGCGATACACCCTCAACATCTATTCAATTTAATCAGATAGTATATACCACAAGGTTAATCAGTTCATAAAGTCATGATCAGTCAGTCAGCCAGTAGCCAGTCCTAAATCCCAAAGGCCACAGCTCTACCATTTACACAGAGGCCTACTCTCTTATACAGTAGGTGAGAAAGTTATGTATACTGAATTTTTTATATTATTGCAACTAGCCTATCCATCTTCCCTCCCATTCCCTTCAATTCTAATGAGTGCCATTTGTATTTAGTACTATTGTTAATGTCTTGTCATGTTGCAAATTTGATTTTAATAGAACATTTTGACACTATTGTACTGTAGTTTCTTTTTTCATGCAGAGTTTAGTCAAATTTACCAGAACGTCCTGGACTTCCCAAATTGACTAATTCCTTGAACATGACGAAGGTGCATTGTTACGTGTGTGATCAGTTTGCTTGAGAACCAGATTGACTTGCTCATATAGTGATGTACACCCTATGTGGTGGATTGTGTTATTTTATTTAAAATAGTTTTATTTCAGTAAGCGTTGTTTCCACATAGCGATTTTGATCAGTTATTTTGCCTTAATATTGTCTTTGTCCCAGTTTTGGTTTGTTTAGTTTGCAAGTTTAATTTTTTTAATAAGAGTAGGTCTATGATATATGCATAGAAATACCCCAACTTATTTTAATACATTTGTTTGGTGTAGGTATTAGGTTAATTCTTATACATCACACGATGACAGAAAAAGAGAGATACTGTATGAAATAACATTTATGAATCATCTCTAATTGTTACCACCAGGCAAATTAATTTATCTTAGAGGGACCTCTGATTCAAAGGGTTGTTGTTTTTCCCCAGGCTGCCTGGCCGAACAGCCCCGAGGTCCCGAGCAAGGCCAAGGCCATAGAGCGCCCCCACAAAACCCTCCCTGCTTACCACTAACAAAGCCCGGGTGACCGAAGCCACTCTAAGGCAGGGAGCTGAGGAGGGTGCGGAAACGCCCGGGAAACCAAAGCCCCACCCAAGGCCCTGTGCCCCTCAGCAATTATGAAGGGAAAGTTGAGGGGCAAGGGAAAAAATGTGACGCTTTGGCTCCCAATCTGCCAACTTTTAGGTTGGCAGTAGGGAGGTCGATCCATAGAAAAGACGCCGTCACTTGAGATCTAGAAGATATATAAGTAAAAGGAACAGTCATAGTAAGCTATGGGTATGACAGAGATCGCTCAGCTCTCACTCTGATAGACCAGCCCATCACCATTGATTCAAAGGGTTAATTGATATCATATAGTGTCAGCCCTCCCTTTGACTTTGAGAGGTCCTTCTGTAATAGGGCTAAAACTGGTGTCAGATATTGAATGTAAAACTCACTTGACTGATATCATTCAGACAAGTGGGATACTTCTATTGTCGCAATGGTTATAGGGCCATTCTAGTAACTGATTAGTCTTATAATTACATCATTGACAACGTTCCCCAGACTTGTTAGAACTTGCCCTGAAGGGTGAATGTAATATTACTAACAATCAAAACAACTATCTTCTTCAAGGGCTTAAAGTTTGTTTTTCATTTTCATAAAAGAACCATGTCGGGCCCAGACTCACAGAGGGAGTACATTGTGAAGGCCAAGAAGAATGATGAGATACGCAAGTTCATCATGCACAAGAGTGAGAAGTACGACAACCTGGTCAAGACCATCAGGGGTTCCTTCGACGTCAAGTATAGCAATGAAGTGAAACTATTTTGGAAAGGTGGGAACAGACATTCAGAGTTTATTTGTATTATTATTAGTAATTACTAATAGGGTTTGAAGCATAATTTGGATAACAAGAACTTTTCCTCTGATTACGTTGATGTACTTTTCATCTCGTTTTGCTAAAGTTGTATTTTTGGCGGGAATGCCGGAACAAGGATAGGTGCATTCAAACTTATTCACGCACTCACCAGGTTAAATCCTTACGGTTTCTACCTGTTGATTTTGGATGGCATTGTTAAGCAAATATAAGCTTTTGAATCAGCTCAACAAGCATCTGCGCCTCATTTCAGGTCACTTATCATGTGACTCGAACACACAGTCCACAGCTGTGAAGACGCCTATTACAATGGACCACTTGCGAGTTTCGTTCAGATCGTTCTACAAGGAAGTTGGAACTGTAAACATCGATATTGGGCAGAATTACCTTACCAGATAAAATAGGGTTTTTAGTACAATTTAAATACATAAAACCCAAATCAACATAATAATTTAATCATTCGAAACCTACATCATTATTGTATTGTTGTTTTATATCAATGTTTACAGCTCCAACTTCCTTATACAGTAGCCTGAAACTCGCAAGTGGTCAATTAGTCTGTCATTCCAGATGTAGATGGTGATGATATTCAACTAACCTGCCTGAGTGAACTAAGAGCGGCCTTACTGGAGATGCAGACCAGGGGGATTGATACCTTGAAAATAAATGTAGTAGAATATGTTCAACCACACTACTCATAGGTTTAACTTATTTTTTTAGTAAAGAAAAACACATACTGTATATAGACACACACACACAATAAATTTGTTATGGCATAGATATCATCATCATCTCCGACGCCTTGTTTCCCCCTGGGAAACCCCCGCTAAAGGATGGCCACGACAGAAACGTCTCCAGGCTACTTTGTCAAGACATGCTCCCTTTGCTCGTGCCACAATGCACCTTCCACTACGTGGAGGTTTTTCCTCAATGTATTTTTCCATTTTCTTTGCCATAGATATGGCATATACATATAACAAAAACACTGACCTACACACGTGTAGATCATAGTCTTTCATGTACCGGTGTATATATATATGATCAGATAGAGGGACGAGTCATGTCTGAAAAGGTTTTATTATCATCATTAGTTATTTTTTTTTAGTTAACCCTTTCATTGCTGTGGATGTCTTGATACATTATAGCCTATATAATATAATTGTTAACTGCGGCCGACACCTTGGTCGCTCGATATTTCACAAATTAATGGATGGATTTAGATGAAACTTTGTCAATATCTTAATTTGGCACATAAAATAAACAATTAACTCTTGGCCAACTTTCAATGATCCCCCCATCCCCTAAAGAAATTAATCCTTTCAAAAATGACAAGTAAACGCCGATAGCTAGGGGCTTTGGGTCATAACCCCTAAAATTTAACATGCCGTTGTCTCTAAACGCATAAACACAATTGAATGGTATTTAGAAGGACAGAGAGGGAAAGGCAGACCGAGAGTGAGGTGGAAGGATGGAGTTGAGAGGTATTAAAATGTAAAACTTGCAAACTAAACAAACCAAAATTGGGACAAGGACAATATAAAGTCAAATTAAATTATCAAAATCGCTATGTGGAAACAACGCTTACTAAAATTAAATTTATGAAATAAAAGAACACAATACAAGGGAAAGCGGTGTTGGAAGGGAGGGGCATCGGCTGACAAGAGACTGAGGTGCATGGGATGATTCATTCGTGGCCACCCCTTCGGGGATCATGGCGTCTAGGAATAGATACAGGTCTCCCTCGATTTACGATTGGGCTACGTTTATGAAAATTATTATTTTACTTAAGCGGTTTCCACATAGCGATTTGGATTAGTTGTTTTGTCGTTTTACTGTGTTCGTATAAGTTTTGGTTTGTTTATTTTGCAAGTTTTACATTATAACTCGATCTTAAATAGAAAAATCATATAGCACACCCAGAAATTAATGGGGTAAATGGGAACGCATTCTCAGACCAGCCAAAACACAAACACAAACGCCTAAAAACGTATAATAATATCGTAAATTGGGGAATTGGATAGTGAAGGAAACCTGAAGATCGATGACACTTGCTCTGGTTTGCACCCATAAAACTTCCAATGTTCACTTGTTGATCATGTCTAGGGTTCTATCCCTTGGAGGTGTTCATACTTTCATAGGCAATTGAATTAAATTAAATACAATGGTTTATGAACATTTATTTTCCATATCAATTTGATACATAAAAATACAATAGTACTTGTAATATCACCGAAAGCCAAGCACATTAATATATGCTAATATATTATTTCTATTATCAAATTGTACAATATATAAAAGTGTTTAAAGTGCATTAAAATCTAACGTCATTCAAACATTTAAGAGCTGTCAGTGGCATTAAACTAAAATAATAGACAGTACATATACCGATACTAGACAAATAAACACTAAAGACACTATACAAATAAAACTACATAGAATATAAACTTATGAGAGACTATAATTACACATAATATAATCTTATGAGACTGTCTAACATAACGAACACTAAATATGAACTGTTTTTACTTTGCCAACTGTCCTTAACCCTTTCAGTCAGATGCCGTCAAATTTTTAATATTCTAGATACCTGCAAAGAATTATAGTCAGCTTTGGCAGGATCTATATTTGTGACTGGGCATTATATTTTCATATTATCACCAACCCACCAATTAATTTACAAATAAAACTAATTAATTAAATCAATGAAACTAATGAGGGCTATCAGGGCTCTGACATGTTCTTCCCAAGTTGAATAAAATCATCATAAAGTAGTAAATATAGAACACAAATTAGTAACTTGATTAAAATGGTATGAAACACTTTTTCATAAACGACACTTCAGTTTATTTTCATTTGGTTTCATGTCTACGTTTAAATTAGAATGGTAGTGTCAGTTATGGTGATTTTTAATAAGCGTGGTGACATTTGTGGGAATACGGTTGTTTAGCCCACAGTACTCTCCATCCACACTTAACAAGTTGAATTCCTACACTTTGTAAGTTGGTTCACCAGCTTAGAATAACTTCGCTAAGCAAGACTTGGATAGCAAGTGATGATGGCCTCTTCCAACTGAAAGCTGTAGAGATGAAGTACTTCAGAAAGGCATCTGGTGTGAACGGGCTACGGCTAGATGGAGTACATAATGAAACAGGGCAACATACAGGTCTTTTGGAATGGAAGAGCATGTTCTGGGCATTGTATGTTAGTGGTTAAATAGATAAAGAAAAATACTTTAGTGGTTCAGTCATGAGAAGAGAAGAGAATAGATGAGTACACAATGCCGAGAAAAATACATGGAAGTCAATTTTTTTTTTTTTTTTTTTTTTTTTTTTTTTTTTTTCTATATTCCAACTACTCCCTCTCGGGCATAGGCTGAGAGCCTGTACATTCCACCGCCCAACACGGTGAAGCCCGTGAGGTCTTGTTCCAGTCTGGGGAGTGAGACATGCGAAGCATCCATCATGGCTCGAAGCAGCTCCATCTCTGAAGCGGCCGGTTGCTTCGCTCAAGTGCTTCACCGTCTCACCCTCCAGACTCAGACCCTCACTCTCAGAACGCCACCTATTGAGAGTAACAGTCGCTAGCGGCAGACCACCAATGCTTTTAGGGAAAAAATGAAAAAAAGTATGATATATAAAGAAAAACTCCCATGTAGTGGAAGGAGCATTGTGGCACAGGAAAAAGAAATGTGTTAGGGCAAAGTTGCGAGAAGGCGTTTCTGTCATGACCATCCTTTAGCTGGGGATTCCCAGTTAGAATCAAAGCATTGGAGATAATGATGATGACAGAGATATATAGGATCCTATAATTATGCTCATTCCCTGTCTGATAGAACCACCATACACTTCCAGTATATACTGTATAATAAAACAAAAATATACATGAATGTCTACACTTAGAACATTAAACATCAAAATATATGCTTACGGAAATAATATGCGAGAGACAATGGATGCTCAACTCCCAATCTGATAGAACCACCAGATACTATACAGAATACAAAAATACTAGGACACAGAACATCAAAATCTATGTACAGAGAAGAAACTATACTATATCTACAAAACCAGGGCAAGGGGTGGTGAGGGTGGGTGGTGGTACAGTGACTTTGAGCGGTGGCTGGGAAAGGGTGCGTTGGCTACAGTATTGAACCCTTCAATATACAGTTATGCCATCGTTTTTCATTATACTCTGGCTAACACTAAATTGACCACTTGCGAGTTTCAGGTTATGAGGAAGCTGGAGCTGTAAACATAGATTTTATACAGAAAAGCAATAATAATGTAGGTTTTTGATGGATACAAAGTAAAGTATGTTGATTATGAGTTTGTGTGTTTATACATGACGTACAACCGTATTTTGGCTGGTAATTCTGCTGAACATTGATGTATACGGCTCCAACTTCCTCATAGCCTGAAACTTGCAAGTGGTCAATTATTTTGCTTGGCTAACAAATGACCTTTGGGGATCGAGAGGGTAAAATACTTTCGCCTCTCATTTTTTAACCGGCCACAAATCTTTCCTAAGCTGAATAAAATTGTCTAATGATAGCCAGAATAAAATATGTGCAAGGTGCTACATACTGAAAGGTTTGAATATGGGGAAGGTACAGTCGCGCTAATAAGTCATGTCCCAGCTATCATTACGTTTGGCTTGCTCTGTGCTGTATTAATGTATGTCAGATGTTGAATAGGGTGGGTAAGTGTAGGAACATGTTTGTATGTTTCACTGATATGAAGAAATGAAGCTTGAATATTGCCGATACCAACTATGGATCAAAACATACTTGGTGCCGAGACATCACTTATTAGCGCGACTGTACACACTCTCCCCTTCCCTGTATTATTGTCAATGGGGGGGGGGGGCAAAGAGAGTGAGTGAGTGAGTGAGTGAGTGAGAGTGAGAGAGATACATCACTTGAAGGGAAATTTTTTTTTTTTTTCTGGACCCCTTTCTGCCTCGTGTTTAGCCCATTTGTTTCGAGATTTTAAGACGTTCGCCCCATTAGTTTGGTGATTTTAACAACTTTCGCCCTATTTCTGTCAATGTCAAGACGTTTCGTGTCCTTTAGGTGTTGATTTTTACCTGGCAAGCGATAGCGAGCCTGTAATTTAAA
This sequence comes from Paralithodes platypus, assembly GCA_032716605.1. Classification (NCBI taxonomy): domain Eukaryota; kingdom Metazoa; phylum Arthropoda; class Malacostraca; order Decapoda; family Lithodidae; genus Paralithodes; species Paralithodes platypus. The sequence continues at coordinate 81,596,488 of CM064575.1, read as the reverse complement.
AGGAACCGGCCTTTGGCTGGAACATTTTCTACTGGAAAATGTACAAATTTATCTTGAAACGGTGTCTAGGGGGCATAATTATAAGCTTGATGGAGGTCTAGAGAACAAACTAACAACCTCCCCTTAATAGATACGCCCACATCTGAGGAAATTTTATTTATATTGTGAGATTAACCGCTTGAAATGAGGGGAACAGGGGCTCATTGAAGACATCCAAAAGCTTACATATTCACACTGAAGCCATTTAAGATCAACAGGTAGAATAGTAAGGAGTTTGGTTGGTCACGATTCCCTGTTTCTGGCCAACAATCGGATGAATCTGACAACAGGGGTATCTCTATTGGCAAGTTAACACAAATGACAATAAAATAGTACTGTATCCATATAACACTGCTCAAGAGAAACAAAGCTGACAATACCTAAATCCTGTTAATTGTGTAATAATGACAACACATAGAACAGTAACCCACATACAGCACACCTATTGTACAGTTACCCACATGTCTCAATGGTACACAGATACTTTTATTTACCATATATCCTGGCAGAGATTTTTTTTTTTTTAATAAATACATTCCCCAGGCCACAGGCCGTAGCGCAGTTGCTAGAGCACTTGCCTGCAGCCCGTGAGGTCGAGGGTTCGAGTTGGGGCAGCCAGTGTGTTATTTGTCAGATGTCAGTGTTGTGGTGGACTAGTAATCTGTGGCAACTGTTCACTGTCACTGATACATCAGGGCACCCACCCTACCCCAGCTGTTCAGCAGGGACTGCATGGTGGTCAAATCTGCATCTGCATCCTAAATAAGATTGCATCTTGCACGCTAGCAGTAATTCGCTTTTTGGATGAACTTTAATAGTAAATTTTGTAGATTCGTATTCCACGAAGGGCGTCTACTACGCCAGGAAATACAGTACAGGTATACCAATTTACCTATACATATATGATTACTGTACATTATAAAAAGGTTAGTAAACAGTTTTCAGCCTTTCATTTAAAACTTATTTATATCATGCAAGTAAAATAAAGTTTTAGCCTCTCGTTTTATTTAAAGCAGGTAGAGTCTTCAAGATATACCAGTATATATACTGTTTTTATATACAGTAAAAGTCCGATAATCCGACTACCGATAATTGGAATCTCCCAATAGTCCGAATTTTTTAAAATGAGGCCAAATCCGAATTCACCCAATAGTCCGAATTTAAAAAAGTCCCAAAGTCCCCTTTTTGAGGAATTAGGCCACCCAAATAACATATAATGGGACACACACATCATATGTTCATGAAATCACTTTATAAGTTTACCATTATGTGTCATATGGGATGTATAGTGTTATATTGTGCATATGCATTGCTTATATTGTGTTCAGGTTTTGGTCAGGCCATTAATACACAGGTTCATAGGGGTAAATTCCAATAATCCCAAAAATCCGGTAATCGGAACGAGGCCTGGTCCCCTGCTATTCGGATTACAGGACTTTTACTGTACTGTGTATATATATATATATATATATACATACCGGTATATATATATATATATATATATGTACATGCGGTATACATAAAACTAATAAATGATAATAAAAAATAGCTCTGTGGCAACTGGACGTGGTGGGCAACTGAACTTGATATAAAATGATCTCTCTAAACCACAACAAAGCACAGAACATGTATTTAAAACAGAGTTACATTATCAAGCTAATTTTCTCAAAAAAGAACCAGTGCAGCAGAAATCTTAAAGTGTCAAAATACATTCCCTCTAATACATCTTGGCACCAAAATTGACCCAATATACAAAATACCGTATGATGACAAATAAACTAACACAGCTACGGTATGCGTGGGTTTAATTTCCTATCACGACCACTACAGTTACAATTATAAGTGATGCTCTACGTTCACATCTTTCGACCTTATATTCCTCTCTCAATACAGTACCGGTACATAAACAAACATTCAACCAGTATTTTTCTTAGTGCAAAGGAGAAAATTGAAAGTGCAATTGTGAGAGGGAACACGACTTGACATGACTACGATAATCTTCTTCATACCGCCAACGCCCCTTTTACAGAACTTCCGAATCATCAAAAAAGGAGTGTTTGTTGGTGCTGTGTTTCCTTCTAGTGTAGACTATCCATTAACTATAACCTTCAAATTGTATAAGAGGATCAAGAAAGATAATAAAGTATTTTTCTTTGGCCCATGAGTCGGATGGTGTATTCTGTACTGTACTAGATAGCAAGTGGTTCTCTAATATCAAAATAGGAAACTAAATTTGAATTTGTAAACAGAGTTGGTGCTCTACATAGCGATTTCGATAAGTTGTTTTGTCTTTTTACTGTGTTCGCCCAAGTTTTGGTTTATATATTTTGCAAGTTCTACATTATATTTTCAAGAGATTCTATAATATCAAAATAGGAAACTAAACTTGAATCTAATCTCAAAAGAGGAAAATAAAGTTAGTTATAAAAGCAGAACACGACTTATAGGTGTCTACGAATTCTTTCTTTCTTCAGCCGACGCCTCTTTTACAAAACTTACGAACCATCCTTCAAATTATTGCAGTTACTAGTTTGTTTCTGTTGTGTTTCCATCTATCTAATACCTATAGCCTTTCATCTCAAAATATACAGAGAATAGTGAGCTGCCCCAGAGATAAACAAAGATCATGCTAGGTTGCTGTGTTTCATTTCATTATTCACAATTATTGAAAAGGGCACAACATTTCTCAATACAAATATTGATATGATGATAAACTTCCAAGTCACAAAGTTACTGAAACAGGACAAATTTACATCACAATTTTGCTGTACAAGAGATGAAAGTTTTAAATTTGAAAATCTACCAGTACCAAAAGTAGGGACATATTTTGCAGCAGCAGTACAGTATATATTTTAAAATGCTTCCTTACTTTATTGTTGACACTGGTTCAGCTTTAAACTCCTGTATTTGAAAACCACACTTAAGGTGAGATCCTTCAGTTTTTGTAAATTTTTGTATTTATTTATTATTTTTCTAGTTTCCTCGCTAGACCTCCATTAAGCTTAAAATGAAGCCCCCTAGACCCCCTTTCAAGATAAATTTGTACATTTTTCGGCAGAAAAATGTCCTGGCCGAAGGCCAATTCCTCTTAACCCATCGGATCCGGGAGGCTTCATATGAGGCAAAAAAATTAATTGGCAGGAATCCGGGAGGCCTCATACGAGGCAAAATGCGCGGTTAAAAATTGCCACTTAAATCATCATAACTCGGCAACCAGGCGTCGTAGCAATGTCATCTCAACGGCAGTCTACAGACAACAAAACGTTCTACAATTTGCAAACAAAAATACTGCTCTAGGTGGTCTCAATCAGTAGCTACTGAATTATGAAGTTTGACTGTATGAAAATGGCCCCGGACACAGCGATCGGGATCATATGAAGCCCCCCCGGATCGCTCGCCAGGAAAAGATAGAGACCTAATTGACAGGAAAGGTCTTAAAATTGACAGAAATGGGGCGAAATTTCATAAAATCGCCAAACTAATGGGTCTAAAGATGAGGGAGAAGGTGGTCTAGAAAAGCGACTCGTCTCCACTTAAGGGGAGGTTTGTTTTATCTTGACCCACATCTGCCTTATTTTGAGATATTAAAACCTTCGCCCCATTGGTTTGGTAATTTTAAGAACTTTCGTCCCATTCTTGTGTTAGTTTTAAGACCTTTCGTGCAAATGGGGTGTTGATTTTATCCTGGCAAATTATACCGACATGCAATTTAAGAAGAATCGGCATTTGGCTGGGATTTTTTTCTGACGAAAAATGTACAAAATTATCTACAAGGGGGTACTTTTTAAGCTTGATGGAGGTCTCAGGAGCAAACTAAAAACCTCCCCTTAACTGGTCACTACAGAAGTACATTACAGTATATGGGTAAAATATGCCCCTTGTCTAGTCTGTCATATCAATATATTTTGCAAGTTGTACATTATAATTTGATGAGGTAAGCTGAACAGAACATCACCCAGTCACAGTAATATATATCTTTGGAGCACCCACCCCTTCATTTTCCATATTGTATAATGCCACTGAACCAAACAATGCAGTTAATCAACGCTAAGGAACATACAGTATAAGTACAGAACTAAGTTACACATCTACAGTATATTCATGTATTAAGGGGGTAGTGCTTGCTTTTTGGTCTATATATATATTTATTGATTTTTGAGTGTCCTTGCTAGACCTCCATCAAGCTTAGAAAAACATCCCCTAGACTCCCTTTCAAGATAAATGTCCCGGCCAAAGGCCGTTTCCTTCTAAAATTACAGGCTCGCTATCGCTCGCCAGGAAAAAATTTACACCTAAAGGGCACGAAAGGTTTTAATAGTGACAACAAAAAATGAGGCGAAAGGTCTCAAAATCGCCAAACTAATGGAACCAACATCTTAAAACCTGAAAACTAATATGCTAAACATGAGGGAGAAGGGGGTCCATAAAAAGCGAGTATTACCCCCATAATATATCTCCAGTTTCTTACAAAAGCCTCTATATAGCCTGACAAAATAGTATGCCCAAAATAAACCATGGAATGTGCCACTGTCAATGTTAAGTCATATTTTGTGGGAGATCTTACCGGAGTAGTTTGACAGAAAAACAAAAACAATTAACTCTGGAAATTTTCAGCTTAACCTTATGGAATTTTGAATTTTGGTAGTTCATATCATTGTCTCGTAGCTCCAATGAATCTGTCATGGAAATCCTGCAAATTCTATGAAATACTAACAGCCAAAGGGTGGACCCAGAGGTATCTCACTTCTCAGACCCTTAACCCCAACTGTACCAGAAGTGTATTACTATAAATGTAACCTCCAGTACCAAGCATTGTGGCCAAAATGGCTTCAAAGTCCAGAGTTATCATCTCACCCCGAAAGCTGGACGACTACTGAGCCAGCTCGCTCGTGGGACCTTAGATACACTCTGAGAAGTGGTGCCAAGGTCTCAAAGCAGTGTTTACAAGTCATGGTGCCTGGTACCGCTCGGTACAAGGACCGCATATTACTTACGTCCGTCGCTGGTACTGGCGAGTGAATATTTTTCTGACGGCGAACGTCCGTCGCTGAGACAGTAGGTGTTAAATGTCAGCCTGGTCTAAAAACTGAAATTAAGTCCCTGGCCTGTAGTCGCTACTGGAGTATGGAAAGGCGAGATACTCTGCCTAAAGCTTATCCTATTCTTTAGTTTCTATAATTATGAGGATTTCCTGTGAGCAGTGGTACGAAAGGCAGGAGTTACACATCACTACCTCTCTAATCTAATATTGTCGAGTCAATTACAATAACATATACTGTATCCCTCAAAATGAACTAACAACTCGATGAAGTATGAGACTCTGATAAAAACACAGCCTATAAGATCACCTTCGATGATCATTTGGAAATTCAGTTTCTGGAATACATATACAATCCATATTCAGTAGTTATTCACATCGCAGCTACACTACATTTGTATTGTCGTCGCTAATGGTCTAATAGAGAGCTGTTCTTGGGTCCATAATAGGTATCACACAATTATGGAAAACCAAACTATATTACCGGTACTTTACAAAGCTCATAATATGTCTTTTTTTGTTATGATACAAATACAAAGTTGTAGCCAATTTTTTGTGGTACACTTGCTTCAGTATATCCTACAGCTAGCTCCTTATTCATAATCAACATTCAACTTTTTATTTACCGGTATTTATTTTTTCTATATTCCAACTACTCCCTCTCGGGCATAGTCTGAGAGCCTGTACATTCTACCGCTCAACACTGTGAAGCCCGTGAGTTCTCGTTCCAGCCTAGGGAGTGAGACATGTGAAGCACCCACTCACGGCTCGAAGAAGCCCCATCTCTGAAGCTGCTTCGCCTTCGTGCTTCACTGTCTCACCCCCTAGACTCGAACCCTCGCTCTCAGAATGCCACCTATTGAGCAATTAACTCACTAGGCATTGCCCCCCTGTAGCATATTTTGAATATGGGAATATTCATACAGTGCTATTTAATCAGGGAAAAATGAGGGTATTTTTTGGCGTTTCGGTGTGCTGTGGTAATGTACTGAAACTAGGTACAGTACAAATTCCATCCCAATAATATCTTCCCATTGACATATCGGGATTTGAACCCTGGTCCATTGGATTACCAGTCCAGTGGCAAGACCACTCCACCACACCTCCCCTACCTATCTCTGATACCACTCAATGTTTATGCAAAGGTAGAATTGTGGTTTATTTATAGCTCAAATGATTTCTTTGTGAGTGATAACATAGCAAAAACAACGCTATTCCTTGTTAATTGACCACTTGCGAGTTTCAGGCTATAAGGAAGTTGGAGCTGTAGATATCGATGGTAAATAGAAATGCATTAATTATGTAGGTTTCTGATGGCTAAAGAGTATGTTGAATTGGGTTTTATGTATGTATGTATAAATGTGCTACAACCGTATTTTAACTGGTGATTCTGTTAAATATCGATGTACGCAGCTCTAACTTCCTTATAGAACAAATCTTGCAGGTGGTCAAATCTCTGGTATTCCTTCTCATATTCATTCAAGTCTTCAAACTAAAATTGCTCCGGTTTGACACCCTGTTATAGTCTATTCGCGAGAAATCATGACCTCTAACCTTTGTAAATAAAAAACGACTAGAGTAATCGAGCTAATATTTCTACCATTTGGGAACAATCAGTAAAGGAATAGATGTGGAAATTTACCGCCAATTTGCTCTAGCCCCTTTTGAGTTAGAGGATATAGGTCATGATTTCTCGCCTATTTATAGCGAATAGACTATAGTACGTGGGGTCATTATTTACCTTTCTACATTCACACACCTAATTCAACATTTGACAGACTGTGTGAAATGATGAATGAAAGAACTTTACTACAGCCTACTGTGCCAGGGCTGTAGAAATGCCAAGACAGTCCCAAGAATTTTTAGTAAAGCCAGTATCACACGAGCGCTTTTTCCCTCAACACTGGTTTGGCAGCTTATGAGGTCGACATTAAAAGTATTTCGGTTACGTAAATTCATCTATCAACAGTCTAGTTTCCGATAACAGTGCAAAATATTTCAGAAATGTTACCAGAATTTTTTTATCATCAAATGTTGACTATAAAAGCTCTCGTGTGATACCGGCTTAAGTCTTCAAATGCAGTAGTTGTCTATACTGTATTTATGCACCTCAATAAACATTTGGTATTACTACAGTGCAAAACTAGTGAAAAGTGACGATAGTTACATGGAAAATCCAATCATTGCAGGAGTCTTTCAAATTCTAGGCTACATTTACACACCTTACTCAACATCCGACAGACATTACTACAATACATAACGACAAATAACATGAATTATTTGGCGGACCATACAGTACAGTACTTCCATATTCCAGTGAAGAGCTCTACGATGAAGACACATAAGTAAGTGTTAAGTCTTAACAGCTAGGTAAAGATACTACAAAAATAGAGGCTGATAGACCCGTTCACGATGATACTCCTTCGGCTTTAATTCGCTTGGTTGGCAAGACCATGACACTTCTTATTTGTGTTTTTTTATTAAACTATAAAGCAAAGAATTTTCAGTTCCTTGAGAGAGGCATGTTCTCGGCCCACATGATATGCAGGGATTTGGGGGAAGGGTGGAGGTGGGGGGGGGAGTGAATTTGGTGTGAACTTAACCGCGAGCGATCGACCTCTGTAAACATGACGATCGTACGCCCGGATACTACATCCTTCCCATGAATATAAAATGCTTTAGCCAAAACTAGGTTCAATTTTAAGCAACTGGAGGTACCGGTACTTACAAAAAAAAATAATAAATAAATATATAGCTGTTATCTAATGTAACCCTTTCCCTGTTATTGGCCTATACTGATGCTAAACTAGGCCACTGCTACTGGTACCAATTGAGCAGGTGCTTTAAAAAAAAACATGAATATATTTATATTTGCTTTATATAAACATGGCAGTTGTAATTTATCAAAATGTTTACAAATAAAAATTATGAATTTCCTTGTTCAATAATATTAAATACTTTTCATTAGTTATTTGCAAAGCTTTTGTGATTCATAGTAAACCATAATTCTTGAATCTGGGATTATTGTATTAGTAGAATGCTAATGTGATGATGATTGTTAGTATGAGTATACTATTGACGATTGATGAATATGATTACGATGAACATGATGATGTAAATTAAAATACATATTTAACAGAAGATAAATAAAGTGCCAGAAACTAATTGAATTCCGGAACAGAAAACTTGCAAGCTTTGCAAGTAATAGGGAAGTGTATGAGTCCTTTGGGATGGAAAAGCAAGCTTTAGGCATTGATTGTGGAGTGGTTGAGTGGATAAAGAGAAGTACTTTGAGGTGGTATGGTCATGTTCAGAGAATGGATGAAGACAGAATGCCAAGAAAGATATATGGGAGTCAGGTGAGTGGAACAGCTAGTAGTGGAAGACCACCTATGGTATGGGAAAAGAAAGTGGAAAAATATATTGAAGAAAAACATCCATGTAGTGGAAGGGGCATTGTGGCACGGGCAAAGGAGGCATGTCTTGACAAAGTAACCTGGAGACGTTTCTGTCATGGCCATCCTTTAGCGGGGGTTTCCCAGGGGGAAACAAGGCGTCGGAGATGATGATGATGATGAGAAAACTTGCTCCCGTCTTTTCCAACGTATCACAATATCTTGCCACCCATCCATGAACGGGTCTATTCTGCATATATACTGAACTACACTCGGTTTCTTTCCAGCTGACGGTAAATTGACCACTTGCGAGGTTCAGTCCATAAGGAAGTTCGGCCTGTAAACATCGATGTTAAACACAAATACAGTAATTATGTAGGTTTTTGATGGATAACTAGTATGTTGGGAATTTGGATTTATATATTTACTAAAACCGCATTATAGCTGGTTATTCTGCTAAATATTGATGTCTACAGCTCCAACTTCCTTATAGCATGAAACTCGCAAGTGGTCAATTGACATGTCTTCCTCTTGATTTCTTACCTACTATAAAGATTTTGTAGTGAAATAAGCTGTTAATTATGAAAACTTGGTATTACTGTAAGAGATGATAAAGAGACAAAGTAGTTTCACATTTTTCCATTAACAATCAAGAAAAAAGTTGGTACAGTAGAACCTTGCTCTTTCGGACTAAATGGGGGAGATCCCTGTCCGAAAGTGTCAAAAGTCCGAACTCACACTTCAGCCTTTCAGACAAATCCGAAAGGCTGAAATAATGTCCGAAGTTTATAAGTCCGAAACTCGGCTCTTCGGTCCGAATGCGAAATAATTTTTCTCAGCCTTTCAGACATATCCGAAAGGCTGAAGCATGAGTCCGAAATTTATAAGTCCGAATACACATTCACCTAACCAGAAAGGTCCGAAACTCGGCTCTTTGGTCCGAATGAATTTTTTTCAGCCTTTCAGACAAATCCGAAAGGCTGAAGCATGAGTCCGAAGTTAAATGTAGTCCGAAAAAGATGGAGGTATTTTCTCAGCCTTTCAGACAAATCCGAAAGGCTGAACCATTAGTCCGAATTGAAATGCTAGTCCGAAAGTCTGAGAATTCCGAAAGATTGAAGTCCGAAAGAGCGAGGTTCTACTGTACTGGTTTCCCTCACTATCCGATGCCCTGATTTAAGATATTATTATAGGTTCTTAGGTGTTTTGGTTGGTCCCAGAATGCATCCCCATTTACCCTATAAATTTTAGTGTTCGCTATACGTTTTTTCTATTTAAGATCGGGTTTTCAGGAACGTAACCCAATCGTAAATCGAGGGAGACCTGTATGGGATTCAATTTACCGTCCGCCGAGATGAAACCGCCGTTAGCATACGTGATCACAGTTCCCGAGAATGGTCCGTCGATAACATTATAAGGTAGAGTTAAAACAAAATAATGGGCAAGAAGATAGATTAAATTACGAAGCTTACGTAAATACAATTCATTGCTTTATACATGTGATATTAAGATGGTTATAATATACAGTATACCAGTGCTTCTGATTTAGACTTGATAGGAAACTTATTTAATATATTTAGATTAGAGAGAGAGAGAGAGAGAGAGAGAGAGAGAGAGAGAGAGAGAGAGAGAGAGAGAGAGAGAGAGAGAGAGAGAGAGAGAGAGAGAGAGAGAGAGAGAGAGAGAGAGAGAGAGAGAGAGAGAGAGAGAGAGAGAGAGAGAGAGAGAGAGAGAGAGAGAGAGAGAGAGAGAGAGAGAGAGAGAGAGAGAGAGAGAGAGAGAGAGAGAGAGAGAGAGAGAGAGAGAGGAGAGAGAGAGAGAGAGAGAGATAGGATATACTAGCATATAAACAACCATCGTACATAAACATTACACTAACAAATTGTACTTGAGCAAGCACATTAAAGTACATTTCTACCTCTACTGGCAAGTGCTTAGCAACTGCATTAGAATGTACACCCCATCAAAAAAGTATCGCACCTCTCTTTATTTTGCTTAAGGGGGGGATGGGCTGGTTTTCTGGACCACTTTCTCCCTCATGTTTAGCCCATTAGTTTTCAGATGTTAAGATGTTTGCCCCATTAGTTAGTCGATTATAAGACCTTTCGCCCCATTTCTTCGTCAATATTTAGACCTTTCGTGCTATTTAGGTGTCGATTTTTTCCCCTGGCGAACAATAGTGAGCCTGTAATGTTGGAAGAACCGGCCTTTGGCCGGAAATTTTTTCTACCGAAAAATGTACAAATTAATCTAGAAGGGGGATCTAATGGATGTTCTTTTAAATTTGATGGAGGTCTGGGAGGAAACTAGAAAAATAATGAATACATGCAAAAATCGCCCAAAAAGTGAATCATCCCCCTTAAGCGTTTTTTCCACATAGCGATTTTGATTAGTTCTTTTGCCTTTATATTGTCTTATCCTCATTTTGGTTTGTTTATTTGCTTTCATTAATCTATTCAAGTGCATTGGGGTTTGTAATGGAGGATTAATGTTAAGAATAGGGTGTTCCTTAATGTCTTGCATAACACAATACAGTACAGAGTTGGGCATTACCAACCCTCCCCCGAAACTAGTTACAGAATCAAACAAACAGCTTCCATGGAGGAGATTCGCTCATGGCCACCCCCTCCAAGATCTAGGCGTTTGGCAATTACGTTATTTCCAGTTAGTGATTTTGATTAGTATTTTGCCTTTATGTTGTGTCATCCCTGTTTTGGTTTGTTTATTTTGCAAGTTTTACATTATAATAGGCTACAGTAGATGGACAGATAGAGATATGAGTAATAACAACTATATCTATTTTGCAAGTTTTACATTATAATACAGTAGATGGGCAGATAAGAGATATGAGTAATAACAACTATATCTAACTCTCTATTGCCGGACGCCGTGATCCCCAAGGTGTGGCCAAACAAATATATATAAATTAATTATAGTGTTTGCATTAAAAGTAAGCAAGGGGCGAGATACTTTGTTGGTGGAATGTACTTAAAGAGTGTAAGTCTATTAGCATATCACCAATGTTATTGTCCATCATTTTATCAGCAATGAGCTTGCTTCTTTCGCATCTCATAACATATTTCTTAAACTAATTCAACATTTCTACAATTCAGTCTTTTATCTATCAAACGACTCTGCTAGATTATCACAATTTTCTTTATAATACTGTATATATTTCTTGAATGCAGCAAAAAATGTATGAGCCTTTCAACTATTTATTCTTCTGCTCTTGAATGCAGCAAAACACTTATGAGCCTTTCAATTAAACTATTTATTCTTCTAAGTCCTTGAATAGTAGCCACAATTCAGCCTAATATACAGTGTTGGCTTCAAACTACAGCCCTCGTACAAACATCACACTCTGATATTATTGTCTTTGGAACGAGTCTACTATTATTGTCATTGAACCTACCTTTCCAGTCTAGATAAACCTTCAAATTATTCTAATATATATTGTGTGTAATCTGTTATATAATTTCTTCCCACATTACAGTAATTACAACTGTAGAATGATTATATTAACTAATTTTCCAGCCAACAAAATTATGTCTCAAGCTGTTCACTACTATGACGATGTTGGTATCACAGAATTCAAACATAATAATTATATGATGATAATGTAAATATCAAACCTCTCATGTTTTCACTAATTTCTTAATTTGGCGCCAGCACCAAATTAAGGGGAGATGGGTCGTTTTTCTGGTCCCCCTTCTTCCTCATGCTTAGCCCCATTAGTTTTGAGATTTTAAGATGTTTGCCCCATTAGTTTGTCAATTTTAATACCTTTCATCACATTTCCTTGACAATATTAAGACCTTTCCTACTATGTACAGTAGGTGTCAATTTTTTCCAGGCGAACGATAGTGAGCCTGTAATTTTGGAAGAACCGTTTTTTTTTCTACCAAAAAATTTACAAATTAATCTAGAAGGGGGATCTAATGCATGTTTTTAAAGCTTGATGGAGGTCTAGGGAGGAAACTAAAAAAGTAATACAAAGATAAATATATAAGCATAAATATACGCCCATCCCCCCTTAAAAATATATTGCCGTAGACGACGCTCCCAGGCTGGAAGATGTATAAGAGCAAAGAGGTTCAATATACTTTTTTCTAGAAGTCGACTACTGTATTATTGTCCATAACCATGCTCTACAACAAGCTCTAACATGTCAGGATATGGGGGCAGGGGGCTAGGAATTCTCCTCCCCTTGTCAATTTCACCTACTAGACGAGACAGAGTAGGGGGCGAGGGAATGCGAAAGTGGTCCCAGACTCCAAGAATTGGAACTTTAAATGTTGTTTCTGTTCGGGCTCTGTCTTGATTCGGCCACCTCCAGCTATGGGGTATGTGTCTGAGTATATACATACAGTACATACATTTCAAGATATGTGGTAACATTTTTCGTACAGTACCGGTCCTCTAGCCAAACTTCAAGTGTATTTAAGCTAACCTGGCAGAAATTGGTAATGCTGTCTTTCTATATGTCCTATACTATATGTACTGCCTTTCTAAACTGTTCAGGTAATGCTGCCTATATATGTTAAGTTCTTTTGTCTAACCTCCCCTTAAATAATTTCTTTCCACTTTCTTTCATCACTTCCCAACTTGACTAATTCCTTGAACGTGACGATAGTGCATTGTTATGTGTGCGATTAGTTTGCTTGGGAAACAGATTAACTTGCTGATGTAGCAATGTACACCCATGTGGTGGATTGTGTTCCGTTATTTCATAACAAAACATTTATTTTAGTAAGCGTTATTTCCACATAGCAATTTTGATAAGTTATTTTGCCTTTATATTGTCTTTGTCCAAGTTTTGGTTTGTTTAGTTTGCAAGTTTTATATTTTAATTTCATGCATACCGGTACATTAAAAAAGTGGATTCCTGGTTGTATATTCTATCAATAAATATTACAAAAAATATCTAAATCCTTCTAGTTTGATGATCTCTGTCACAAACTGGAGAATTGAGATGCTATAATATAATTTTGATAACGTTAGGTAATTTCTTTCACACTGTAACTAGATGCCTATGCTCTGGGTGTGGTATCCCGAGTTTGAATCCCGGGTGGACCATATGCTTTCATTAGTTTATTCAAGTGCATTGGGGTTTGTAATGGATGATTAATGTTACGAACTGGGTGTTACTTATTATTTCCATAAACAAACGTGGATCCATCAAAATGAAAAATAATTGCGTAGCTACCTATTAAAAGAAAATAAAGTAACAAACAAATCTATACTTTGATGTTTTCTGCCATATATTAGGTAGGGTAGAATTCTTTTAAGTCAGTTTTGATAAATGTCAAACGCATGTGTCTCATTTGATGTATCATGTCACATGTTGGGTAGATAGGATACTTTTAAAACCTTTTTGATACCATTTAGAGTGCTGCCATATCCTGTGCTAATTTAAATCCCTTCAGCACGACGGTGTCATTTTAATTTTATTCTGGCTAACATAGATTTTATTCAGTTTAGAAGAAAACAAATCGAAAAAAATGGGGAATGGGCCTGAGCAAATAGATAGATAAATAGATAGAAATGTTGAGCAAAAGTCAATTCAAAATGTGCCGTACAAATCATCGTTGTAAAATTGACTTTCATTGGTCCTTCCTAAGTTGAATAAAATAATCTAATGATAGCCAAAATATAATTAAAACAGGCATCATTGTACTGAATGGTTTAAACATTTTGCTAACATTAAGAATGCCATGTCCTCGTGTCGTGAGACTCCAGATTCAGTCACTTGATGAAGGAGAGGGAGCGCTTCCTCTCCTCCTCAAAGATCTTGGCATTCTTCTCTGTCAGCTTCTCCAGTTGGCACTTAATGGCGAGCTTGGTGGCTTTGACCCCGTTGTACTCACCATGGAAGAACACTGTCCCCATGAACAGAAAATATGACAGGAATAACATACCGATGAGCGAGGCCGTACTCAAGGCTATGCGGCCACCCGGGGAGACATCCAGGGATACCACGGCCAGGTACACCAGTTGCAGGAGGGTGAAGAATATAGCCAGGGCGAGGTAGATGCGGCGGTTCATGGTCACCTTCTTCAGTCCTTGTTCACACACTGCTGCACCGTCCAGGAGGGCGTCCGTCTGAGCCTGCACTTCGCTGGTCGACTCTACTGTGTCCTCGTCTGGTTGAGAGTCGGGCATGTCGGTTCACATATAGAGTATTTTATGTTATCAGCCAACAAATTCTTAAACCACCTATGTTCATTATTATATAAAGAAATTCTAACAATTTACAAGTACATAAATCAAATAATATTATACATTATAGACAATAAATATGGTATTTGCACGATAAGAAAAATAGGACGACCATTAGCTGTTTTTAATAGTACCAATATGATTGATAATTTGTCACTACTTCCCTACTAAATATTGATCCACTTTGATCAAGTCCTGACCTTTGCGCGGTGTGAGTGTGAGTACAGAGCGAATAGGCTCGTGGTCCGAGAAACTGAAGTCCATCTGCGGTACTCTCTGGGGCCAGGGCTGGTCACACACCTTCGTCTTCACCTACACAAAAACAATACCTTTCACTATTAAGTTTATATTGCACTAATCAAAACAACAAAGAATAAAGCAATAACATCAATTATTACAAACGAGAAGGTCCTAATAGCTGCTTGTACTTGCTGGACAGACAAGGATGATACTGAGATCATATTGGTATATTTTTACATGCCAATCAATATTCTGGCATACAACAGTATTCTATAATCCAGTTTGGCCACATACACACACGCACACACAATGGTTCAGTGACGCTTTCTGTTACTGGTACATTTATTTACAGACGGGGTTGCTTTTCTGCAGTTGGACTGTAACAAAATAAAGTCCCGCCACAACCATGCACCTTGTCATCACTTTGGCTGATGTTGTCATAGTGTTAACCGTGATTCAGCAAGATTCAATTAAGTCCCACTGCTGCACCTGCAAACAACACCAGCCTCAACAGTGCTACAACACAGTGCCTAATCAGACTTTACTATACATATGGCAATTTGGACTTTAAACAAGAAAATCCTGCCCCACCATGCAAACACTGAGGTCGACACTGGTGTAGCGCCAAACAGTCCCAAGGTAAGACTCTAGTAGAGTCCCCTGTGGCACCTATCCGCGCCCCAACAACCTCGGCAGGGCCATACCAAGACAGTGCCAATAGCAAGGCTTTAATGTATAGTAATGGCCGTTGGTCCAATAGTCTACCGCCATCCCCCCCTATTAGTAGCCTTGTACAACACGCAGTAGGATGAGTGAGGCTTATATATTTGTTCCTCCACCATAAGATGAAGGCACCCTAACCCCCAAGGAAATTGGATTGGGGGTTGGGATACGCTGTAGTAATTCAGTATTGGCAAAATAAATTTGCTTTTGTTTTTTACAATAAAAAAAACATAAAAATAAAAATAAAATAAAATAGGGAGGTACAGCAGGAGATACGTGGGCATACCTTGTGAGTGTCGGAGGCCTGGTAGAAGACATAATCTATCCTGTGTCCTGAGGGATTGGCCATCAGAGTCTTGACGCTGGTGTAACTGTTGGAAGGGGTCTCGTTGGTCTCACCGCTGCACCCGGGGTTCTGACACAGAAGGAAACACACATATGACATATGACAACTTGTATGTATGTATATACTCAAGCAAATACCCCATAGCTGAGGGAGGCCGACTCGAGACAAAGCTCAAACAGAATCTGAAACCACTTCCGCATTCCCTCGCCCCTTTCTCTGCCTCGTCTAGTATGTGAATTTTACAAGGGGAGATGGATTCCTAGCCTACTTCCCGAAGTAGGAAAAGTAGTACTGTACTGTACAGGAAAAGAGACACACAGAAATGGCTAAGGTTGGATAAAGGATGTCAAACCTCACTCTGGACAGGACCAGCCCTCACCAGAACTTGGGACTACAATAATTATGATGGAGGTCTAGGGAGGAATATAAAGCAATTAATAATATATAAATAACCCCCTCCCCCCCCCAAAAAAAAAGGGTATGTGATGATCGTATACAGTAGAGTCACGCATCTCACGCATTTCGATCCGACGATTACGCATCCCACGGTACTATCCAATGGCTACCTGAATTCTCATCCCACGAAAAACCACACGATTCCCACGGATGCAGAGCTAATGGAAGCTCTACAGGACGCCGAACTTGATGCCATGGACGATGATTTCACGGGCTTTGGCAGCGACGGAGAACGAGAGTGGGACCACGGAGGGTGGTAACTAACATCCACCTCCCGTCTATCACCACATCCATCACAATAAGCACCTCATCAACTTTTCTAAGTTTTTTGTTTGTGTTTTACTTACCTTTCTTTTCATTAAAGCAACTTACTTTGCATTATTGGCATGTAAAGTGAAGGTCAATATAGTAGCCCGACGATAGCCTCCAGTACTTTTGTAATTTTCCCCATTACTTTAATACTCTGCATCCCACGAATTCCGGTCCCACGGTAATATTTCGGTACCAATAAATCGTGGGATGCGAGATTTTACTGTATGATGTCAGTGGATGCATAATTCAAACTTATCCTAACTCACCTTTACCGGGCTATCGGTGTACGAATCCACAAGGCAGCCGTAGAATTTGATGATCCGGTAGGCGATGTCCGTGGGCGTAGAGTTAAAGTCACCCCCGAAGACCAGCACATCGGAGGGTTGGCGGGCAAATCGGATCAGCTGGGACGTCTGGAAGGCCTGGGTGACGCGGTGGTGTACGTACTCATCGCTGTTGTTGTATTCTGCGTGAAGCTGTGTGGGATAGAAAAAGTTTATATAATCCTATCTTTTATAGTAGTGTGTTGGGTACAGATAAAGAGATTGCTGTTGGACAAGTAATAATAATGTGAAACTTGCAAATAAACAAACCAAAGTTGGGACGACACAATATAAAGACAAAAGAACCTATGAAAAAAGATTACCAAGTCAGACAAAGTATATGTAAAAAGAATATGATATTGGACACATTTTTGCATGGCACTGGATAATATATACTATACAGACAGTAGTCGCTGTGTTGGTCATTAAAAGTTCTACATACACGTAAGCACCAGTTAGCCTGTAGCCATGTACTCCATAACAAATTTCTAAGGGGCAAAGTCACTGCTCTGAAGAACAGTCACCAAACTATAGGTAGAACCAACGAACTTGACAATAATCTGGACCCCTTAACTTCTTAGAACTCACAATGAATTAAAGCAATCGGGGTGACATTTCTATCATTTGGGAAGAGTCCACCAGGAAATAGGTGTGGACATTTACAGTCAGTTTGCTCAAGGTCCTTTTGAGGGATCGAGAGTATTGTCAAGTTCGTTGGCGCTACCTATAGTGGTCTAGAGTTCCACTGAAGAAAGATTATTGAAGTATTTTTTGAAGATAACCAACAATACTATCCGATATTCCATTCAATTTAACTTGACAGAATATTCTAACCTCCTCATAGTTTCTCCTGATTGGTCCAATGTGTATTAATTATTCTATTCTATCTATTTACTCAGGCCCATTCCCATATTTTCGTATCTTCATTATCTGGCATACATTACTACAGTACAGTGCAAGCAGATACAATAAAACATGACAACTGCGACACAATGTATATGGCTGCACTGTGATTACTTAGACAAATGGAATAGAATAATAGAGAGATGGTGGTGAAATATGTGTACGAGAGCAAATTGTAAGTCAAGAAACAGAGTGTAAATGTACAACACGGCAATAGTCTGAACACATTGAACTTACAGAGAATGAGAAGGTGAAAAAGAGGGTGTGAGAGTGAAGTTGAGGGCAGATATAGCGTGAAACAACTACCAAGAGTGTGGTGTAGAGAAAAAAGATTAACCCTCTCCGACATATGATGCGATTTTGAGCCTATTGAAGATACTTTAAAGCCTTTGTTACCATCAGGGGTATTAGAAACCTTTAGTTTAGTTACTTAGTATACAGTATATGTTTTTTTGTTTCCTAAGTTGCCGTAGTCTCTCTCCAGTGCCTCCGGGTGTTTTGTGTGGATTCATCTTGATGGTGTTTCTGCACCCTGGTTGGAGACTTCGGCATCTCATATAATAATAATAATAATAATAATAATAATACTTCACCCTCTGCAGTTGTCTTTGAGTTGGCTGTAGGCAGAAAACTAATTTTGGAGAGGTAATTATAAGAGTGAGAGAACTCTATTTCTTATTGCTAATCTGGCAACCTCTGCGTCATAAATGCGTGAAAGGGTTAATACAGTAGAGATTTTATACATGAAGGACAGAGACAATGGACGACATGGCTACCAAAGGTGACCTGGATATAGTGTCAGGAGAGATGATATAAATAGAGGGTTAGATACCGGTAGCTAGTGAGACCAGACAGGAAGCCAAAACCTTTTTCCAACTGAAAATACTTCATGTTAAAGTGGGAGTACACAAGCACTTTTTCCAGAAATTGTAAATCAGTAACTCTTTCTATTGTGGAGCTATTATGAAGTTATTAACACAATCACTGCAGCACTTGACATATGACAATTACTTGGCCTGCACTGTACCATACGGGGGTTTTGAACTAAAAGTGACCTTCATTCCCTGCACACTTTCATGTATAAACAAGAGCTAGAATTTAATTAAATTATTTATCCCTGAAAGTAGAGGAATAGACCTTTCCAATGACATCTGAATCATGGCTGTACGACCACTGGTTGCCGTGCAACGATATTGCAAGTGTAGGGCTAAATCGGGGAAATTAGCGGATTTGAGCGTTTTTTCGCTATCCCCAAGTCTGTAGGGAAGCTAGAGATGTCTCACAGCAACCTCAGTATACGCCGAGACACGGCGGGCGATGGATGGGAGGGTCACGCTCTGCTTAGACTCACTTGCCTGCCTCCCAGACCTTGTAATACGATGATTTTCGGCGATTGTCATATTATTGCCGCAGTGATGTCAGTATTTTTTATATAGTATGCCTGCAGTCATTGAGTTAAAAAACTGAAGCTAGATAATCTTAAATGACTGAATTCTTGTAAAACTTGTTCAGAAGGGCTCTGAAAAACAAACTGCCAGATAAATTGCTTGTGTGATTCCGTCACGAGATACAGAGAAGCCGTCACACTACCCAAGCAACCACACACAACTAGCGATACCCAGGGTGCGGGAGCCAGAAAAAAGGGGGTAGAGTATTTACTATGGGTCGCCGCTCTTCACTCCCTTGACATCCTCCGCCCCAGCCACAACACACACCAGCCACTCTCGACGCCACACTTAGCAACTGTAGGCAGGGTGTTAAAGGAGTCCCGAGTTCATTATTATTTGTCTATATCATTGTGTATGTAAAGATAAAATTGATGTTTATAGTTCAAATTATGTCTTTGGAGGTAATAAAAATAGCCAAAACAATGCTATTTCATGTTATGTTCTTGTATTCCTTCTCATATTCATTCACGTCTAAACACAAAATTGCTCCAGTTTGACACCCTGACTGTAGGTCCAATAAGGAGGGACAGGTCAGTGGTGGTTTAGAATTTGGTGGTCAAGCAAAAAATTATAGGTAGCACTAACGAACTTAATAATAATCTTGATCCCTGACCTCTCCGTAACTCAAAAGGGCCTAGAACAAACTGGCTGTAAATATCCAATAATCTTGATCCCTGACCTCTCTGCAACTCAAAAGGGCGTCGAGCAAACTGGCTGTAAATATCCACACCTAATTCCTGGTGGACTCTTCCAAGATGATAAAAACGTCAGCCCGAGTGCTTTGATTCATTTAGAATTATAAGAAATTAAGGGGTCAAGATTTATTGTCAAGTTCGCTGGCACTACCTATAGGAACACGTTGGGAGCTATGTGGAGGAATGTTTGGTGCATGTCTGTATGGGCCATTATAAGTGACACTTACATAAATAAATAAATAAATGAAGGTTCCAACTCCCACCCCATTTCCCATTGTTAAGTAAGCCATTTTAGGTATACAGAAGAGCGACTGTTGCTTACATCATAAGTACTGTACGGTGATACTACAGTCAACACCAAATCAGTGTCGCCACTTGTCCTAAACATCACCTGTCTACTTTCAAAGGCAAACTAACCCATGCATATCATACGACAGATGAGTCAGAAGGCTAACACATATTTTCAATTTAACCTGTCAGGCTGTGACATACAGAGGGCCAGTTTGAGTGTGTTTACAAGTGGTATGGTAAATTGGCAAATCCTCCCACACGCACAGTTGAAGTGGCTTGTACAGTACTTGGTTTGACAGGTCAAACTGATCAATATGTTACCCTTAGCAAAGAGCTAAATAATTTATTACCGTAGTCTTTAAATATGAGGACATTTTTATGCTAAATCTATCTATCTATTTACTCAGACCCATTCCTCATTTTATTTTTATTTTTTCTGGGGATGGCCAACTCGAGACAGAGCCTGAACAGGGAGAACACAACACAACAGAAAAACAATGAACGCACAAAAACAAAATAAAAATTCACACACATCTAGGTCACCCAGGAGAAGACCCGGAGACCAGGGATCACCAAGATCACTCCAGCACTCCCCCGGCCACCCAGAGAAGTTCCGGTCTCAGCAGGCAGACATGCAGCGAGCCAAAACCACAAGCCCGCCCACCACACTACCAGGCGCACCTTTCATATTTACCGGCTCCCCGGGCCAGGTGCCTTATGGCCTATTATCTAGTCCAACTGGCGCTCGACCCCTTCTCCCAAATGCCCACGTTTTCACTTATCTATTCACAAGCATGTAAATCATTCCAACATAAATATATAAGTTATCCTACAGAAACATTATTTTAAACAATAAAACAAGCATGAGGCCCCACATGAATGATACAGTAAATTACCATCACTACCAACCAAACTAACCACCTCTATGTAAACAAACTCACGTGAGCGGTGGCCAGCAGGAAGGAGACACCGTGACGAGACGTACGGCAGATTCCCACCCCCTTACCCCCCCACCAGTCCCCGTGCAGGATCTTGTGGGGGTAGCCGTTGAGGGGGAACTTGTGGTAGTGGACCTCTGTGAGTGGTGACCGGGAGAGGACACACAGGCCCGACCCTACCACCCCACTAAAGAAGTAGTGGGCATATGGCAGCACTTTGTTTACCTGAAGAAAAAAATAAAATAAATGAAAATAGGGTAAGACGGGGTAATTTCGCCGCGGCGCTAATAATTTGCATTCAAACGCCGATATCTCCGAAACTATTGCATGGATTCGGCTGCAGTTTGGCTTAGGTTGTAGAGCAGTTTTGGTTTATGTTGTAGAGCAAGTTTGGCTTAGGTTGTATAGCTAGTTTGGCTTAGGTTGTAGATCTATTTGGCTTAGGTTTTGTTGCAGTTTCGCGGGGCCTGGAGCCGGGGCTAGCGGCGCGTCTGACGGTATGGCCGGGTGTTTGTGGGTGGTTTGTATGTGTGTTTGTTTGTTTGTATGTTTACGTGTGACACAGTGTTGGCAGTAGCCGTCAGCTGCTGCCTGGTACTTTGCACTAGCAACTTACACGCCGCACCCACACGAGACGCATCCACACCCACACTAAATACTTCCACACTCGTAGGCCTAATAAATACGTCCACAACCGCACTAGACACGTCCACACCCGCACTACATGTTCACAACTCCACACCCGCACTAGACACAGTGGCGCCTAGGCCTACACGTGTGACACACCTGCATCTCTGCCCGCCCTGTTCAGTTGTGTGTGTGTGCGTGCGACGTTTTTCTATTGGCATGTTTAGTGTCAGTTTGGGTTTGTGAATGTTTTCATTGGTTTTACCTGCGCACTAGTGTTTTGTCTGGCCATTAGTCATATAATGTTATCTAGTTTACTAGCTAGATGATGCGTAAAATAGGTCGCGGCAAAATTACCCCGCCGGGCGGGGTAATTTCGCTGCGAGTGACATTTTTCAAAAATTCGGCAGCATCACCAAAACATTATATATTGTTTTCGTTTTTTGGGAATCTATAGCAGAAAGGCTGAATGTATAGATACAAAATTTAAAATTTAAAAATTCCATTTGTGGCAGTTTCTATTCGTCAAAATACACGATTTTCGGCGAAATTACCCCGTCTTACCCTACAAATAATTAAATAATAATAATAAAATTAAGCAAGTATGATGAGAATACAGTAAAATCCTCCCATAATGTGAGTTTGTATATGTATATGTTAAACTGGCAGATTGGTAAAGACAAAATGTTGTGTACCCTCTGCTCTATTCTGCCTCACATCCCCAAGTTAACAATCAATGCCATATAAGAGGGATAATCTGGTACAGGCATGCCACCATAATGGAATAAAAGTAATGTTTAAAACTCTATACACTACTGTACCTCCCTCATTACTACCATATAAGACACCCTCTCATGGAAGTCACCTACAATTTTGGCTATGAAAATTATGAAAAAAATATTACTAAAAAAGTTAGTGAGTGAATGCAAGACACAGAGTAATTCTGGAGATTATATTTATAAGAAAACAAATCTTCTATACCGGTACTATACTTGTACCAGCTAAGGACTAAACAATTATTAACCCTCACCTTGTTCTCTATAAAGCTGAAGTCCGACTTGGACCAGACCTCCTGCAGAAACACAAAATCAAACTCGTCGGTTCCTGTGACCAGCTGATTGGCTATGGCTTCCAGTCGGGCCTCGCGATTCTTAGAGATGCCCGGCACACCCCTAGGAGGAAATAGAAGTTAAGCATTATACACTTCTTCATTAGACATGACTTGCAGTTCCTTTTATCTGCGTTTTACTTACATCCTAGATTACCGTACATTGGTTTTCAACTTGATCACTTATTAACCTGGCAGCTGCGACATGCCTTCAGGAAGCGCGATTTTGAAATGTGTACAAAGACAGGCCTACAGGCTGAAAATGACAATAATGAACTTGATAATAAAAATTACAATACTGTACTGAATTTTATGAAAATTACAATAATGAATTTGATGATGAAAATTACAATAACAATGCTGTAGATCACAGCAAAAATTTTGAAAATAGTGATACAGTAACCAGTACAATAATAAATGGCGGCACTAACCAGACATTGAGAGTGAGGACCTTGATCTCCACGGCCATATTGTTGTCCTTCTGCACATGTTCCGGCACCGTCATTAACAGTCCTCACCTGCAACACAACATGCATTGTTACCAACAATTAACCAAGGGACTGCGACATTCCTTCCGGACGCACAGTATTTAAACATGTAAAAACAACCCTTCAAATACCATGCCAGTGCTGGGAAATGTCTAAAAATTGAGTGACACATAGAAAGTACAGTAGTGGCATCTTTCCATACCATATCCTCTAAACTGTCTTGATAGCGTAATGCATAAGTGCGCGGAATTTCGATGCGAGTATCCTAGGTTCGAGTCCTTGGAGTGCCACATGTATTTATTGATTTCATTAATTGAGTTTAGAAGTGAAGTTGGTTGGTAGAAAACATATAATAATTCCCCCTTTTCATACCACACCCCCCTCCCTCCCTCAACTCGACCTTATATTGGCAAGAATGTAGTTACCGGGTGTACCGCCCGTCTTGTTTACACTACGCGGACGCTCACCATCATGTTCCCGTCTATTTTGACTGCCTTTGGATACAAAAATACATTACCCTAACCAAACAACCTAACCTAACCTAACTTGGTGATGGGCTGGTCTATCAGAGTGAGACCTGAGCGATCTCTGCCATACCCATAGCTTACTCTGACTGTTCCTTTTACTTATATATTTTCTAGATCTCAAGTGGATTGACCTCCCAATCTACCAAGATTGGAAGCCAAAGCGTCACATTTTTCCTTTGCCCTTCAACTTTCTCTTCATGATTGCTGAGGGGCACAGGGCCCTAGGTGGGGCTTTGGTTTCCCGGGCGTTTCCGCACCCTCCTCAGCTCCCCGCCATGGAGTGGCTTCGGTCACCCAGGCTTTATTGTGGTCGGCAGGGAGGCTTCTGTGGGGGCGCTCTGTTATGGCCTTGGCCTTGCTCGGGGCCTTGGGGCTGTTCGGCCAGGCAGCTTGGGGAACGACAACAACAACAACCTAACCTAACCTAGTATTATAGATTTATAAGGACCGGTATTTATTTTATTATAAGTATTTATGTTGTATGTCGGTAGTGGTACACCCGGTAACTACATCCATCCCCTTATATTTTGCACAGGTTCTAGCAGTTCATGAGTAATGATGGGTTAACCCTTTCAGTACCAGTAACATCCTTTTAACTTTTTTCTGGCTACTGTTAGATGATTTTATCCGGTTTCAAAAATGTTTCCAGCAAGTAACTGGCTTCAAACTATCTCGCTTAAACAAAATTTACTACCACAGATCTCTCTTGTTGTTGTTGTTGTTGAGGTGTTTATTTTATACTAGCCCACTGGGCCAGGGCCCTCATAAGGCTAGTGTTCGGTGAAGAGGTGCAAAGTCAAGTCATGTAACTGTCAGTAGTCAGGTATCATCATAAAGTTTGGTGGCTCTCAGGAATTGTCGGATAGGAGCGAAAGTGAAGGAGGATGACTCAGAAAGAATATTAAACTGCACAAAATCCTCTAAATATAGCTAGAATGAAATAAAAATTACGTCGCCGGTACAGAAGGGGTTAAGAACACAGACAAATACAACATGCTTCATTAATGATGGGGAATCTTAAATGTATTTTTTTCCCCCTTTTTGTTTTTTGGCCTTGAGTGGCTTCTGGAGGGGAAGAGACATCCACAGTCATTCCAACGGTACGATAATAGGTATAATCCTGTGTAGCGGGAAGACCTGTTCTTATATCTTAATAATTTGGTAATGTTACAATATATTTTTACATTGTACATTCATAAATAGTCCAATAATATACTGTACTAGATTAGGTTAGGTTAGGTTAAGGATATTGTTCAATGTTTCTTAGTAAATAGGCATCTGAAAAAACAGTTCTCCCCACTACACAGAATGTTACCCGATAATATTCCAAATGCACCCATGCACACAAAAAGCAGTTGGGCCAGAAACCCTCAACTGTGAACAGGAACAAGCTACAGTAAATAATCCAATGAGTTTCCGAGGCATAGGGAAGGATATGAACTTATGAAGGAGATTAATTTATGGCCATACCCTCGGGAAACAAGGCCTCTGGCAATAGAAAGTAAGAGTACAAAAAATCTTGGTGTTAGAATATTCTGAATAATCTAAGTTAATATTGTATAAACACTGCAGAGATGCATTGGAGCAGGCTTAGATGGTATGGACATGTAGAAAGCATGGATGAGAATTATTGAGTTAAGAAAAGCAAGGCTATGAACGTGGAGGAAGTCGCAAGGAGAGGTAGACCAAGAAAGACGTGGGATCAAGTAGTACACACTGATCTCACAGCCAAAGAACTGACTAAGAGGGATGCCAAAGACCGAGCTGGCTGGAAAGCCGCTATAAGGTGAACAAAAAGACTGACCTACACACATGTAGAACATAGTCTATAATGTACGGATGTAAGTAAAGCTGATAGTAGTTACAGGATACAACTAGATAGCACTACCAAGGCGTATGCACTAAATTTGTCAAATAAAATTATATTATTTCTACTGCCAGTAGGTACAGGATACAAGTGGATAACACTATCGAGGTCTGCGATAAATATTTATCTTTGGCACAAAGTACAGTATATGTATTTTTTCTCCTGACGCCAGGTGCACGATACAACTGGATAACACTACCGAGGTGTCTGTGATAAAGTCATAATGCTCACAATATTATCTATTCAACTTCATATGAATTTTAATTTTCTCAAGGTACAGTATATTATATACTGGTCACAAAATTATTTTTAGCAACATTACCAACCACTTTTGGCTATATATTTATACCTTATTACCTGAGTTAGAATAGAATACCTATCTATCTATTGCCGGACGCCGTGATCCCCGAAGGGGTGGCAACTCAATGCAAGTCACTGTCTATCTACAGTACAGTATACGGTACTGATGTAGCTGGCTAGGAGAGTGCTGAATTGGTGGTACAGTATTAATATACTGTAGTAGCAGTACATAGTTGAGAGAGAGAGAGAGAGAGAGAGAGAGAGAGAGAGAGAGAGAGAGAGAGAGAGAGAGAGAGAGAGAGAGAGAGAGAGAGGGGGGGGGGGGGGGGGGGGGGGGGGGGGGGGGGGGGGGGAGGGAGAGATATTATGCGAGGTGGGGACAGGAGGATGGAAAGAGGAATGGGGTCGATGTACAAGGGAAAGAAGGACAAGAGAGAGAGAGAGAGAGAGAGGGGGAGGGGGAGGGGGAGGGGGAGAGAGGGAGAGATATTATGCGAGGTGGGGACAGGAGGATGGAAAGAGGAATGGGGTCGATGTACAAGGGAAAGGGGAAAGAAGGACAAGATCAGTACAGTACCGGTAGATGAACTATGCAACAAGTATAAGGAGTTAAAGACCTACCCAGAGAGAGGGGAGGCAAGGCTTGAAGGCAGTCAAAATAGACGGGATTCAGCAGGAACGTGATCGCGAGCATGCAAGTAGCCTAGTGTAACTG
The DNA here is from genome assembly GCA_032716605.1 of Paralithodes platypus. Classification (NCBI taxonomy): domain Eukaryota; kingdom Metazoa; phylum Arthropoda; class Malacostraca; order Decapoda; family Lithodidae; genus Paralithodes; species Paralithodes platypus. Next base: position 81,569,490 of record CM064575.1, on the reverse strand, counting down.
TGTAGACAAGGCGGGCGATACGTCCGAGGGTATAATCCTGTGTAGCGGGAGGACCTGTAGGCCACATAGGCTAGCCTATATCTCAATAATTTGATAATGTTACAATATATTTTAAAATTTTACATTCATAAATAGTCCACTAATATACTAGGTTAGGTTAAAGATATTGTTCAATGTTTCTTAGTAAATAGGCTAGGCTAGGCATCTGAAAAACAGTTCTACCCGCAACACAGGATCTTACCGGAATAGCAACACAATGACACCCAAGATTATTAAGTTAATGACTAAAATACAGGAAGTAGTGAAGGACAAGTAACAAGCAGGAATTACAGACAACAAAGTACAAACCTATCACTTCTATTTTCCTAACCTCCACAGAGTCCACACCAACTCAAACCCGGGCCCAACTACCAATATAATCTCACTATAAACCACCAATACATAAAACACCGTACAAAACACACAGACAACACAGATAAGCAACCATAACATCAACAAATGCAAGCAACATTTTTTAGGGGGCTAACCTCGACATGTTCAGACCCACCCAGCCCCAATAAAATTTAAATACTTCAATAACTTCATTATTACTCAAGTTAGACCATTCCTCTCCTCACCAGGCAAAGAGCAGGGTGTGGTGGTTGAGTGTAGTGGTTGAAAGTGGTGGTAGTGGTGGTAGTAGTGTGGTAGTTGTCACAGGAACCACCAGTTTGACAACACCACGCACAGTTACCACCACAAGTATCGCTACATTAGTCACGCAAACTCGCTAATATGTAGCTAAATAATATACAATTATACTTATCACTAGAAAATTATATAATCACTAGACTATCACTCAAAATTATCAATGTATCTATAATAATGACATTTCATATCCCTAGAGGTGAGATATTTTAACTAAGCTATTATATTGTAGAGTGAGCAGTAAATTTGATAGATTGGCAATGCTGCATCACAGCCCTCACACTTCACCTTGGCTACATCCATAGAAAACTATTGAAGGGTTCCCTAATCTATTTATATACATTGACGTATTGACAACATTCACAACACGCACACATGCAGTTGCTAAGGCATCAACCTCGAAAAAAAGCCGTGCAGAAATGGCTGTATTGAACCACCATAATGGGCGTAGGCATAGCATTAAGAAAACTAATGGTCCTAACTGACTCCTAACCATTGATTATATATTTGTTAATTTCATTAATCGAGTTTAGGAGTAAAGTTGGTTGGTGGAGAGAACATAATAATATATACTATACTGTATACTGTATGGTCCTATATTCTGTACGTATATATAGCTCCTATATCCATGGTCCTACCCACTACAAGTAGATGCCTACTAGGCCTATAAGCTATAATACACTCACCAAAATCAATAGGGGCATATGCCATGACAGCGCATAACCGCATTCACCCTCCAACCCCGCTCCGGGGATCCTTCTGGGCGAGACTCCAGGCATCTGCCCGAGTGCCCGGCTCATATCAAGTATCCTATATCGCATGATTGGACGATTTGCCTCAGCCATGAGTTCTGTACGTGGTCTTACCCTGGGCCTCCTCCACTCAGGGTTGTCTTTTGTAGAGACCACCATGGTGAGCAGGGCCTGCAACCAATATAGCTTGCATCAATTTCACACAGAGTAGTTGCTGGTTTGAGATGTAATCATTCCAGCGATAGCTCATGATCCTGCGAAGACATTAAACCAAAAGAGTTGATTATCCTCTTAAACTCACGTTTGTTAACTCGGCAACTGCAATAGGGGCCCTTATATTTGTGTACGATGACAATTAAGCCTTTGTATCCTCTTTCCTTTCTTTCTTAGGATAACCTTTACAGGATTCAAATATTTGTCTCAAGCCAGCAGGCTGATTAATTGGCTTAATGCCTTAGGTTTAGCCAGCGTCACTACACCAGCGACCTCGCTGGTGTAGTGACTAGCATCTCGGACTTCCACCCAGAAGGCCCGGGATCGCGCCCACGCTCGGCGCATTAAAGATTTTTCACAAGCACTGAGTCGTTACTATCCCTCATGAGCAAGGGGATGGGGATAGTAGTACAGGACCCCAATGGAAATACGCCTAATCGGCCTTATTGGGCTATCCTTAGCTGGCTTAGCATGCGCTAGCTTTAAGAACTATTATTATTATTATTATTATGTGTCTCTTTCAGCTGCGTCGTCACGCTGGATTTGGTTCGGGGCAGCAAGGGCACGTAGATAGATCGAGGTTTTGCCTCCTGCACGAGTAGAAGGGGCAGCAGGGGCGGCAGCTATCTTTTTGGGTAGCCCTTGTAGTCGCGGTGATGTAGAACTGTGTTGGGCGTCCCTGGCTGGTGTGGGTGTGAAGATATATTGCTGGTAGCATATCTTTCTTGTTGTGAGTATACTTTTGGGGGGTTTATTACGGAATTGATTTGGAGGTGTTCTAGGTTTTTTGGAGGGGCCGGTTATAGTTTCCCGGGGTCTTGCCACAATGGCCTTACAGGGTTTGCAAGAGTTTGGTAAAGGGGTATGTGCAGGGGTTGTAATGAGTGAAAGTGTTGTTGAAGCAGCTGGGGCTTGGTGACGCACATGTTCCGTGCTTTGGCTCCTTTTTCTCCATCTTCGGGGTCGTTCCTTGGCTGGTTGGTCATTTTGTAAGCTGGGGGCAGTTGGTGTCGATGATGTGTGAAAGGTTGCAGGCTCTTGGTGTTGCAGGGGTGTAGTAATCTGCGTTGGACTGGTCTCACGTGTTGGTAACTGGTCAGGTTTATCGTAGTTTGTCCGGTCATGGGAGAACCGGGCGTTTTCTTTGACAAGTATAGTGGCTGCCTTGTGTTTTCTGCGGTGCTTGAATATATTCCTGACATTCTCGATCGTGTGTGTTGACAGGTGTCGGATGGAACCAATTTTTTTCACGGCTGCTGGGGTGTCGTTGATTATGTTGGTTGAAGTGAGGGCAGAGTAGGGGCCTACGTGGTGATGCTTTGGTCAGGCCGCATCTCATACTGTATGTGAAGGATTTGTGGTGGAAAGAGGAGGGAGGGATCGAGAGATGAGAGGCTGTGGTGTGTGTCGTACTCCTCCTTCCCCTCACCCCCGCACGTCGTGCGCTACTGCTTGGGCAGTTGTGTGGGGCTCTGGGCCCAGCATGGGAGTTATTTCACAGTGTGCAGGATATATGCACATCATGCACCCCAGGCAGCCACATAGCGGTGGTGTTGCAGGAGTAGTACGTGCGTCGAATGTCCTCCAAATCACATTTGATTTTCCCCTCGCAGTCCCCAATCCCGCCTCACCATAGCCCTTTCATGGCCATTACCGGACAGAGCAGTGCATCTCTCCTCCATGGCTGCCTGCAGGTAACCGCAGCCATGGTACGTGTGTCTGAGAGATTCATGTCTATATTGTCTATATATCCTTAAATTGAATTGCTTTATAGTGTCACTACGCACCACCCAAGTATGGGGCCCATGATCAAACTGGTGCAGTTTTTATTAGCCTGGATAGGATATTCGCAGCCCACCATATAGGACATTAGAAAGGATACTAGTAGTTTAGAGGTTAAGTGTCAGATTCCGGAAGGAACGCCGCATTCGCCCAGTAAAACATTCTGGAAAGATCCTTGTAGTTCTTGGGTTAATTTCCTTTTATTGTGGTTATCATTAGGTAATTTAATCAAGCTTAGGGAGGATCATTATGAGTCAGAGGGATATATTTTACCTCAATTATTCCTAATGTGGTACCAACTCTGTAAATTGCTAACTGAATAAATATTATTATTATTATTATTATAAAGATCCGTGTATAAGTTTCGTTAATTCGCCTAATAATACTCTAATGTTAACCAGAATAACATACATAAGGAGTAATTGTAATGGGAGGGTCGAGTACATTGCTTCTTTTTATTGGAAAGTGTAATCTATAACGATTTTCGTATTTTTGCTTCTAATGTCTGGCTAAAATATTCTCCAATCGGTGAAATGGTACCGTACTTTTTATTGCGGTGACGTCATCACCTTCATTTCCCTCCATGTTGTCCATAGCCACGAAACGGGCATTAGAGTATATTTTTAAAAGCTTGCTATTTTTATACCTCGTCCTACTGTAAATTGATATTTACAATGTAGTATATCCACTGTATATCCACAGCTAAATCCCCGAATATATTCAACAACGAAGTCTCCTGATCGAGAATCAGCTGTCAACCTCTATAGGGAATTTATTTTGGGCCATGTTGCCTATATCGCTCTGTTTTCTGTCTGTGTCCCGTTCTCAGGTTGTGTCTCACATTAGGCCTACACATAATGTTTTTTTTTTTTTTTTTTGTGACAACCATTTGCCAACCATAAGAAACCCTTAGTTGACAATTAAGAGTTTTATGTAGGCTACTCTAAATACTATGCTACGCAGGTACCAAGATTCTCCCCAGAGATGGTCGTATTTCAAAGTTACCAATCTAGCAGCAATTTAATAATAATAATAATATTTATTCAGTTAGCAATTTACAGAGTTGGTACCACATAGTATGTTACAAATATGACATGTACAGTACCAGCCTTGCATAATTCCAACTAAGGATAGCCCAATAAGGCCGTTAGGCGTATTTCCATTGGGGTCCTTGTGGGATTAGGTTAGCTGGGGAAAATGGGGAGGATAAAGAAATAGATACTTTAGAGAAAGTATTTCTAGGGGGTTATTTTAAGATACCTTACATTCTATAGTAAATATCAGTAATCCGTAATCAGTAATCATTTCAGTTTGGTTTGTCTATCTCTTATGTCGCATTTAGTAGTAGACATAAGCTTGGTGCTCCCTTCTCGCAGCTGTCCGGTTGTGTTCCTTCAGGCTACGTCGCTAAATAATTCGTTTTACTATCATATAACGGCATATTTGGACGACGAGCCATGGTATATAACAAGGTAATATAAATTTTGTACATTTTATCCTATATTACAGAGATTCTCATTTATTACTATCGTTAAATTATGCATTTTCAACATAGCAACTTTTGAGGACTAATCTAGCGGAATTTTGTAAACCAGAATTGGCAACATTATCCTCACATACGTCAACATGGCCGCGATATTCCGTCAGCTGTGTCTCCTCGTCCTGACACCGGCTTGCTACGATGAGTTCTTCGTCGAATTCAACTTCTTACATGGTGCTAAGATTAATTATGAACTCCTATTTTGTATATTGGCAAATTAATAATACAACTTTATTACACAGAAATCGTCCAGTGAACACCGTGTTCAAACTTATCTTTTCTGCTTTATTTTTCAGATTATCTATGCTGATGCTGCTTCCAGTTTTCATTGGTCAGGCCTATATGTTTTGTATTTTTGAAAGGGAGCTTATATTTGACTAGACTAATAAGGTGTGCTTTGAGCCTAGGCCTAGGCCTAGTCACCCTAAAATTGTTGATTTGATGTAGCCTAAAGTCGTGCTTAGCAGTAGGCTAGTCATTCCCCACCTTAACAGTTTCAAGTTGATATACTTACTTACTTTGGTTACTTTGGGTCAGGGTGTCAAAGCAAATAACGGGTTTAATTCTAGTTTAGCTTTCACAGCATACTCCTAAATTTCTATGGCTACTTTAGAGTTGTCATATACCATACTTAATTCCTATATATGTCCAAAGCGGCGGAAATGCATTATAAGGAATTATACCTACTGTAAAAAAAAATCATATTTTCTCCCCATATGCGGCACCATAGCTATTACATAATACTAGGTTAGGTAAGGTTGTTAGGTTAGGCTAATGTCGTTAATGTAGTTTATTATCATTATATTACGTCTTTTACCCAGCAAATTCAGCAATTTCCCTGATCTTCATAGTTGGTCGGGAAGCTATGCCTTTACAACGGCGCCTCCCTTTTGTCGCTGTGTACGTGAAACTAGAATTTTACCCAAATAACTCTGAGTTGAGTAGGCTAGCACTATTTTCCTGAATCCAGTAGCATTAATGCGTGGACGAATGGCGAGCGCTTAGGCTAAATATGCAGATTTCAATTTTATCGAATAGGCCTAGGCCTAATAGGTCTAGGTATGATGGTGGCCATATAGACAATTGGCTGCCATGATGGGCAAGAATGTTAAGTGCGGGCGTACCACCAGCCTTGTTTACACTACGCGTGGTGGCATCGGACCTTTCCCATCATCTATCTATCTATCTATTGCCTGACGCCGTGATCCCCGAAGGGGTGGCCACGAACGAACCGCCCCCATGCACCTCTGTCCCCAGTCAGTCGACGCCCCTCCCCCCAACCAGCACCGCCCTCGTTCATGTAGTTCCTCACTCCATCCTTCCACCTCATATTCGGTCTACCTCTCCCCCTCTGTCCCTCCACCTCGCTCTCGTACACCCTCTTAGTCATTCTCTCTCGCTTTCCATACGTTCCATATGGCCGAACCATCTCAAGTTGTTCCTTTTCACACTTTCCAGCACATCTACCTCCACACCACACCTCCTTCTTACTTCCTCATTAGTCTGTCTATCCCTCCATGTAACTCCGCACGAACTCCTTAAGTAATTCATTTCCACTGCTCTCACTCTTGGTCTGAGTCTCTCAACCAACGTCCATGCTTCGCTTCCGTAAGTCAGTGTCGGGATTACCACACTGTCACGCAAGGACTTCTTCACTTCCATACTGACCACCCTATTTCTTGTTACTGCTTTTAGCGTTCCTACAACCCTCTTCCCCTGTTGTACCCTCTCCCGCACCTCTTCATCCATAGTCCCATCTTTACTCAACACACTGCCCAGATACTTAAAAGAGTTGACGATCTCCATAGCCTGACCGTTCAGCTTCACCTCACACTCTGTGACTTCACCCCTTTCGAAGACCATAACCTTGCTCTTCCCCGTATTTACCTTCAAATTCCGTTTTTCGCACACTGTTCCAAACTCATTTACCAGACCCTGCAACTCCCATTCATTATCACTCATCAGAACTGTATCATCCGCAAACAGCAGTATAGGTAGCTTCCACTCAATTCCCTCCCTTTTCAGCGATACACCAACATCCACTGCTCTTGATAGTATTTCTTTCATAACTCCATCCATATATACAGTAAACAACCACGGGGACATCACACACCCCTGTTTCAAACCAACATTCAGGTCAAAGAACTCGCTCTGCTCACTCTCCACACGTACTGCCGCCTTTGCACCCTCATACATGCTCTTCACTGCTTTCAGCAACTTGCCCTCTACTCCGTATATTCTAAGTACTTTCCACAAACCTTCTCTATCCACTCTGTCATAGGCCTTCTCCAAGTCCATAAAGGCAACATACACCTTTTGTTTCTTCTCCAGATACTTCTCCACAACACAATTCAGGGTAAAAATCTGATCTACACATCCTCTTCCCTTCCTAAAACCTCCCTGCTCGTCGCCTATCCATTTCTTTCTCCGTTCTCACTCTCACTCTCTCAATCACTACCCTACTGTATACCTTCCCTACTACGCTTAGAAGACATATTCCTCGGTGGTTACCACACACTCCTCTTTCCCCTTTGCCCTTATATAGGGGGACTATTATGCCAGTCTTCCAGTCATCGGGTGCACTCCCCTTCTCCCATGCTAGTTTGCACATTTTCCATACCCATTCTATCACTATCTCACTACCATACCTCAACATTTCCCCACACACTCCATCTGTTCCTGGTGCTTTCCCCAACTTCACTCTTTTCATGGCTTCCCACACTTCTGACCTCCTGATCCCCACCTCCTCCTCCACTACTTCTCTTCTTCTCCCTCCCATACCATATCCAGCTATGTTTGCTGGCTCTTCATTCCTTTCATTTAGCAACTCACTGAAGTACTCCTCCCTCCATCTTTCGACTCTCTCTTGCTTCTCGGCTAGCATTCTCCCATTCTTATCTTTCACACCCTTACTGTTTCCCTTGCTACCTTCCCTAACTTTCTTGACTTCTTTCCAGAACAGTTTCTTACTCTCCTTCCATTTTACACTCAGATTCCTTCCAAATTCCTCATCTACTCTTCTCTTACTTTCCTTCACTACTCTCTTCACCACCCTCTTACTCTCCACGTACCTCGCTCGTTTCTGTCTCTCGGAATCTTCATTCCCTCTACTACCCAACCACTCTCTATATGCTTTCTTCTTTTCTTCCACAGCTATTCTTACCTCTTCTGTCCACCATGCTGTACCTTTCACTCCCCTCCCTCTTCTCCTCACTCCACACACCTCCTCACATGCTGCACAGATCTCATCCTTAAACACCTTGCTCATCTCCTCCACTTCCTCCATAACTTCCAGGTCGAACCCACCTAGTCGTCTTTCCACTGCTCTCCTGTACTCCTCCCTGACTTCCTCCTCCTGCAACCTCTCCACCCTCCTCACCATTCCACCCTCCTCTCGCCTCCCTCCCGCTCTCCTCACCCACTTCTTTTGTATCCTAACCTTAGCTACCACTACATAATGATCAGACAGACCCCCTCCAATACCCCTATACACCCTAGCATCCATCACAGATTTCTTCATTCGTTCATTCACACATACATAATCAATCAATGACTTTCGTTCCACCACTGTCTTATCCTTCATCGTCAACATCCGTTTCCACGTGTACCTGTGGATCATTCTGTGTCGGAAGAAGGTGTTGGCTATCCACAGCCTCCTCCCCACACATACGTCCACAAGTGCACTACCATTCCCATTCACCTCTGATGGTACCCCCCACCCTCCCACCACTCCCTCAACTTTCCTATCACCCACCTTACCATTCATATCCCCAATCAGAAATATTCTTTCGTTCTTGTCAAACTTCTCCAGGCACGCCTCCACATTCATCCAGAACTCCTCTTTCTTTCTTTCAAGTATATCCTCTGTCGGGGCATACACGCATACAATCACCCACGTTTGTATTCCTACTTTCATTCTCACCCACACAATCCTTGAACCCACAGACCCATACTCTCTTACACATTCCTTCCATTTGCTACTTACAAACAAACATGCACCTTCTCTCGCTGTTCCTTCACTCACTCCAGCACACACACCCATTCCACACTCCCACTCTCTCACATCTGAACCTTTCCATTTGGTCTCTGTCATTCCACATACATCCAGCCTGGCATTCACTAACACTTCCAGAACCTCTCTCTCTTTTGTGCCATCATTCATGCCACTAACATTCCACGTAGCCATTCTCAGAATGTCCGAAGGCATGTCCTTAGTCGGTCGTGGTTCGTCAACGTTGGTTCCGTCCGCATCCGAGGCTGTTCGTTCGTTTTTCTTTGCTTAGATATTTTTTCCGGGTGGGGGTCGCAAGCCCACCGACCCAACCTCTTTAGTCGCCTCTTACGACACGCAGAAGGCACGTGGGGCATATTCTATTCCCTAACCCCCAGGGGGGGGTTCCTGTCTATTTTGACTGCCTTTGGATATAAAAATACATTAGCCTAACCTAGTATTCATGTAGTAATGACAGGGGGCAAATAGCAGAAAATATAGCATCGAAATAGACGGGAACGTAACTGCGAGCGCACAACATGACGACCGTACGCCCGAAAACTACATCCATCCCTCATGATGGTGCCATCTTGCAGGCTGTGGAACCAAAATGGCAATAATACTGTACTTTGTAACTCAGTCAGGCCTAGGCTAAATATATTTTGTGTTAATACTAGGCCTAATCAGTCTTTTCAGATAATCTTATTATCTGAGAAATTGATTAACCTATCGATTAATCAACCGTCAATTCAACGAACGAATATTTTCTGTTATGGGTAGCATTAATTGTAAAGCGAAGTTGAGTAGCATTACGATACTCGGCCTCGTTTTACACCCTGCTTTGGGTGATTCCGTCGGTCGTCATGTTTACGTAGGTCTATTGCTCGCGGTTAAGTTCCCGTCTATTTTGACAGCTATTTTTTTTATTTGCCCCCTGCTGGCAATATATAAGATGATGACAATAAGTCATGGGTGGGTGAGGGGGCCCATCAACCTATTATTGTATCCCATCATTCCCATGGCAGTCAAAATAGGCGGGAACATGATTGTGAGCGTCTGTGTAGTTTAACCCTCCAGCCCCGGCTATGTATTCCATATATATTCCCCGAAACCCGGTGGTTTTGGCCGAAAAACTTCTACGCCTAGGCTACCGCATCTTTGTTATTTTGCTTGCTTCCGCATTCCCGCGCATCCCCAAGCGTAGATGTGTTTCGTACCCATAGAATGGCGTTAAGTAGAGCTCTCTAAGTCAACTGGTTCAGTTGTGATGACGATTTCATTGAAGATAACTTTATGGCAAAACAGCCACTTTACACTACTTTTCGATACTTAACAATAACATACAGGCACACACGAACAAGCGACGCTCTCCTTCTTGTGGTCGGAGATGCGCGGCGTCGGTCCAGCCGGTTTTTGTTTACATGTGTCGGACGGACGCCTCGCACACCAAGCTTACAGGCTTTCAAGCTGCCGGAGCCTCAGCACCCTTCCGGGTTGCGCGGGGGGTGTTTTTTATGGAGGCCTCAGAGCCCAACCGGGTCTGGAGGGTTAAACAAGGCGGGCGGTTGCCTACGCCCGAATAGAATACTACATCTTTGCCCTTAATTGTCCCGGTTTGACACCCTCCGGGTAGAATGTAGGATAATCTTCAAGGACACTACATCCGCCTTATTAGAAACAATTTATTAGGGAAAATAGGCACCGATAGATTCGCCATATTTTTCTCCATATAGTCCGCATGGAGGATTTTCGGGGATGGATGTAGAGTTCGGGCGTACGGTCGTCATTGTTTACATAGGGCGATCGCCGCGGTCGCACTTACGTTCCCGTCTATTTCGACGCTATATTTTCTGCTATTTGCCCCCTGTCATTACTACATGAATACTAGGTTAGGTTAGGTTAAAATAGACGGGAACATGATGGGAAAGGTCCGACGCCACTACGCGTAATGTAAACAAAGATTGCGGTACGCCCGCTCACTACATCCTACCCGATTTTCGTTATCAACAAATTGAAAAATATCCACTTCACAAACAAATACACCAAAAATCTAAGTCAAAGCGGGGGTGTGGCGGCGGCAGCCCCCACCTATAATACTAGGATAGGTTAGGTAAGGTTGTTAGGTTAGGCTAATGTCCTTTCAAAGGGGTATAGGCTAGTAAACACTAGGTTAGCCTATACCCGGTCAGAGGTAAGAAGAAGAAGAAGAAGAAGAGTCCTGCAGTAGTCTCCTTGAATGCTACCGAATGTAGAGTTCGGGCGTACCACCAGCCTTGTTTACACTACGCGGAGCGGCGGCGGATGCTTGCCATCATATTCCCATCTATTTTGACTGCCTTTGGATACAATAATATGTTGAGGGGGGCCCCTCACCCCCCCATGACATATTGTCATCATTATATATATTGCCAGCCGGGGGCAAATCACCGGAAAAAAAAAATCGCTGTCAAAATAGACACGAACTTAACCACGGCGATCGACCTATGTAAACATGACGGCAGCGGCGGAGTCGGACGCTTGCGATCATGTTCCCGTCTATTTTGAATGCCATTGGATACAATAATATGTTGAGGGGGGGCTATGTCCCACCTCACCCCCATGGGACATATGGTCATCATCATATATATTGCCAGCAGGGGGTCAAATAACCGAAAAAAAATCGCCGTCAAAATAGACGCGAAGGCGATCGACCTATGTAAACATGACGACCGTACGCCCGGACACTACATCCATCCCCACCCTCCCTCTCAACTCCATCCCTACATATAACTATCAATCTGACTCTCCTTTGCCGTTCCACTTCAGTCCCAGTCAACTCATTCTCTTACTCAACATACACATAACACTCCACATAACCAAACTGCCTCAAGGTGTTTCTCTTCACACTTTCAAGCACATCCACGCTACAGTGCTCACATTATCACATACTTCCTCGTTTGTCTTGTGTATCTGTCCATGTGATTCCACAAACACTTCTCAATTAACTTATTACCACCCTTCTCACTCTTGATTTGTCTTTCCAGCAACGTCCATGCTTCACTCCCATACGTCAATGTTAGGACTACACCACAGACCACACTATCATGCAGTGACTTATTTACTTCCATGCTCACCACCATATTCCTTGTCAATGTAGTAGTAGAGGTAGTCGTTCCCTAGGCTGCCTGGCCGAACAGCCCCGCCTTGTCAATATTTTCAGCATTCCTACTACCCACTTCCCCTGTTATACCATCTCTTACACTTCATCCTCTATACTCCGATCTTGACTCATCACACTGCGCAAATGCTAAAATAAGCTTGCATTCTTCCTTACCTGACCATTTAACCTCACCCGCCTCAAAATCATTACAGGAAAAGATGTGTGTAACAGTTGTAACTCCACCTTAATTCTCAATTTTCCACCCCCAGTTGAATGTCTTAAGGCAGCCATCAGCAAGGGTCTGGGTCTGGCTATAGTGGCCGGGTCCATCCTGGTAAAAGTGCCGCAGATATTCAAGATCGTCAAGGCTGGCAGTGGGGAAGGCATCAGCATCTTCGGTATTGTGCTGGAACTTTTGGCTATCACCTTCAGTGTGTCATACAACTTCGTCAACAAATACCCCTTCAGGTGAGGGTGTGTTATGTGTATTTGTAATCTATTCATTGTGACCATTCTAGAAATTGGGATCACTAGCCTCATGTAACTCTGGGAAGGATTGGAGCAAATGGCCTGTAAATTTCCACATCTATTTATTGGTTGACAAGAGTCAACCTCTACCAAATGGTAGAAAATTAGCCCATTTGTTTTAGTCCTTCTTAATTTATGAGAAGATAGGGTTCATACGGTAATTTCTATACATATGTTATACCGTACTTTACTGCATATATAGAATACCAGGTATAGATCTAAGTAATACCCCTCAGGGTAATCAGGAGAACCTGTCCAGAAGCATGAAACACCTCAGACTGTCAGGACTTTTATCTTGGTCTTGCAGATTTTGTCTAAGAGACTGAGGTAAATGTCCATATTGAATACTGTTGTCCAGACATTTCACTTGAGTTTTCACATTTTTACCTTTGCCTTCTGGAATTTATTGGAAAGAGAGAGAATGAGTCCAGATTGGATAACTAGGCAGGAAGGTTTGGATTTTCGTATCCCCAGGGTCCTCAAGAAGAGGTTTTACTGTTATACGTAATATATTTGGTGTCCACTCCGTCTCCACTTCTTAGTAAGGCACCTCTTAATTATCTTGGTCCTCCACAGCTCATACGGTGATGGAGTGTTCCTGCTCATCCAGACATCACTCATCGGCTCCCTGGTCCTGGCGTTCGGGGGGTCCAAACCCAAGGGCCTGGCGTTCATCCTGACGGTGTTCTCGGCTGTCACATTGCTCTGCTCCGGCTTTGTGCCACTCAAGATTCTATGGTACCTGCAAGCCACCAATATTCCCACTGTATTTGCTGGAAAGGTATGTGAAGTGTGTTTATATATCTCATTCTCAGCCATATCCATTAACTCTATATGATCCTATCCAGAGTGAGGTTTGGCATCCTCTACCCAGCCTTAACCATTTCTGTCTGTCTCTTTTCCTGTACTACTGTAGGCTACTTTTCTTTCTAGGTGCTGCCGAGATCGCCCGATTGGGTGGCACTGCAAGGTGGGCTGCGGACGGTGGGGGCATTGGCCTGGGGGTGCAAGCCTGTGGGCTGATGATCCCATCCCTCACTGCCCTTTCTGAGACAGATCTCATCTCACCCTGGCCCCTTTGAGGGCCCGAGCATCTGGATGGCTTCGGTCTACCGGACTCGGGACTGCTCGGCCAGACAGCCTCTTTTGTACTCTTTAGACACACACAAACAATATACATAATTCCAAAGTCGTCATTAAAATAGACCTTATAATAACATGAAAGGTAAGCAAATTTAATCTTTTTGCCTTCATTTATTAAAGCTCTAATTGTCTTCGAGGATATTCATCCTTACGCCTCAACACTCTCACACTCTTCCTCTACTTCCCTCTCTACCGCCCTCCCATCGCCCCTCTCTCTCACTCACTCTTTTTTTCTCTCCCTCTTTCTTGCGTGTGTTTTTCTCATTATGCCTAATTTTCTTATTCATGACATTTAGTTTTGTATAATCATAATCAACAATTCTGTTCTAGCTTACACAATACTTGTTATTCCTTAACAGTTTTGTATTATATTTTGTAAAGATATCAATTTTAAGATAATTTTGTAGGCTTATGTATCTATGTATGGCAGGTGGAAACATAGAACATAAGTAAACAGTTATGTTGCAAGACAATTAGATATGGAAATAGTAGTTTAAACAGACTGGTTGGTGACAAGCAAATCTTATGATTTTCACTTTTGTCAGGAAACACTAGGTTTGTCTTGCTGGAATGTAGCTTGTGGCATGGACCTAAGACTTTTTTGTGTAATCGATTGAAACAAATAACAGGAAAAGGAAAATAAAATTAATTTAGGAATTAGGTGTAATTCAAAACAAATTAAAACCCTCAATAATAATTAAACCAAATATAATAACCCCTAAGACATTACACCAGATGGTGTTAAGATTAACACTAAGGTTCTCATTACAACCCTTTCTCTCCCCCTCCCCCCATTTCTCTCTCCCCGCCCCCCGCCAGATGGTTCAAGCAGCAGCAAACTACTCAAACGGCAGCACCGGTCAGCTGTCGGCCATCACGGTGACGTTACTCTTTATGGGCTCCCTGGCGCGCATCTTCACATCCATCCAGGAAACCGGCGACCAGATTATCATTACCACCTATTGTGTGGCCTCCGTCGCTAATGGGATGATCATGTCGCAGCTTATATACTACTGGAACGTTGCACCCAAGACTAAGAAGGAATAGTAGTGAGTGGTATGGTAGGCTGGATAGGGGTTGAAATGGTAGCAATAAGTTAGAACAAAGAGATGATCGTAAGTATCACTTATTGTATGGTCTCTAATCATGAATGGGGTTACGACGCAGCTTATGTACTATATTAGAACGTTACGCCAAAAGGTAATGGTACAGGGGTGGGATAGTAACAATAAATTTAGGAATGAGACACGATTATCTTTAGTTTTGGTACTTATTGTGGAGAATCAAGTCCTCATGATTTTTACTCAACTTGTACTTCATGGGAATGTCACCACTAAAATTGAGAAGGAATAGAAAAAATAAGAGAAGGGTACATCATGGAAGGAGTAGCAGCAGTAAGTTAAAACAAGGACAAGATTATCATTATTAAATACTCAGTGGTGTATGAAATCCTTGTAGCATAACTTGAATACTGCTGGAACTCTGTGTCTAAGATCAAGAAAGAATAAATGGTATAGGGATGGAGTAATAGCAATAATTAAGAACAAAGCCGTCACTGGTGATGGGCTGGTCTATCAGAGTGAGAACTGAGCGATCTCTGCCATACCCATAGCTTACTCTGACTGTTTCTTTTACTCATATATCTTCTAGATCTCAAGTGATGGCGTCTCTTCCGTGGATTGACCTCTCAATCTACCAAGATTGGAAGCCAAAGCATCACATTTTTCCTTTGCCCCTCAACTTTTTCTTCATAATTGCTGAGGGGCACAGGGCTCTGGGTGGGGCTTTGGTTTCCTGGGCGTTTCCGCACCCTCCTCAGCTCCCCGCCATGGAGTGGCTTCGGTCACCCAGGCTTTATTGTGGTCGGCAGGGAGGGTTCTGTGGGGGTGCTCGGTTATGGCCTTGGCCTTGCTTGGGGCTGTTCGGCCAGGCAGCTTGGGGAACAACAACAACAACAACAAAACCGTCATCATCATTAATTTCTGTCCCTGTGATGAACATATAAAACATTAAATAGGTGATTGAAAATACAGTAACTGGTATTGTGTGATAAATACATGAGTAATTGTTATTACAATTACAGTCTACATAAAAGCATAGTTAACAAGTCTTAAATATATGATAGCTTTCCATAGAAGTAGCAACAGTCGTCTGCTATTTTCAGTCCACCCTTAAATAGGTAAGTTAACCTCTTTAGTATGATGATGCCTTTTTAATAATATTTTGGTTAGCATTAGACTAATTTATTCAGTGTGGGAATAACCTCTTGGGGATTAAAGGGGTAAAATCTATCTGAATTTACTTTTTGACTCGCACAGATCCCTCCAAAACTTCTTGAAGTGTCGAATGGTAGCCAGAATTAAAAAAAAAAGGCATCTTAGTCTGGTTACCATTAGACAATTTTCTTTGACTTATTATCTACTTTTAGATGTCCGGGGTAAATACTATCTCAATAAACCATATGAATAATCTAATTTATTAATTTCACTCCCAACACCGAACACCTCCTAATATCATAGGCTCATCTTATGTGCAATAAAATTGTCTAATGTTACCCAGACTAAAGGTAAGAAGGCATCATCGTATTGAAGGTGTTAAAAGGTGATGTTCTCTTGTCTTGGTTTATGTATCATATATTGTTATACATTATTTTGATAAAAAAAGATATGTAGAGCATTTGTAAATTATGCATGTGTGTATAATAGTGTAAGATTGAAAAAGTTATATCGGGATGTCAATACTGTGGGGGCATTGTTTGTTATGTCTTTGTATAGGTCTCCCTCGATATACGATTGGGTTACGTTCCTGAAAACCCAATCTTAAATATAAATTATAATGTATAACTTGCAAAATAAACAAACCAAAACTTGGACGAACACAGTAAAAAGACAAAACAACTTATCAAAATCGCTATGCGGAAACAACGCTTAAGCAAATATCATATAGCAAACCCTAAAATTAATGGGGTAAATGGGGATGCATTCTGGGACCAGCCAAAACACAAACACCTAAAACCCTATAATAATATCGTAAATTGGGGCATCGGATAGTGAGGGAGACCTGTAGAACTCTTACGTCGCAAAGTAATTACTGTATGAGGCCAGGTGAGCAGACGACAACTATAGGCCGTTATTTTTAGCTGGCGAGAAATTGACTTAACCCCATCTTATTAGCTCGACTATTACAAAGTGAGAATGAGTTGATTTTATTGAATGACAAGAATGATTTATGTAGGTGCAATCGTGTGGGATATATTTACATAGGTGCGGTTCATAATAGCTCAAGTTTTTTAGTGGTCCTCTTGGTCCTGTAAGTTTACCGTTAACCCCTTCTGTACCGGCGACATCTTTTTTAACTGTATTCTATCTATGTAGACAGTTTTGTGCAGCTTAAAAAGGATCTGTGGCAGTAAAAAGTATAAAGGGAGGTAGTTCAAAGCCTGTTGAATTCAATGTTGGAGGCCCTTTTTAAACTGTAGAAAATCGTCTAATAGTAACCAGAATAAAGTTAAAAGGACGTCGCCGGCACAGAAGGGGTTAACATCCATTTTTCTATAGTTCCTCTTGTTTGGTAGGTCTGTTCTGGCTTACACTAGATTTTATTCAGCTTAGGAAGGACTTGGAAGATTACAAACATTACATTATAATGTAAAACTTGCAAAATAAACAAACCAAAACGTATACGAACACAGTAAAAAGACAAAACAACGAATCAAAATCGTTATGTGGAAACTATGTCAGATAATATTCAAGGACACTAGTGCGACGTTATGAGAAACAATTTATTAGGGAAAATAGGCACCAATAGATTCGCCATATTTTTCTCCATATAGTCCGCATGGAGGATTTTCGTTATCAACAAATTGAAAAATACCCACTTCACAGACAAATACACCAAAAATCTAAGTCAAAGCGGGGGTGTGGGGGCGGCAGCCCCTACCTATAATACTAGGTTAGATTAGGTAAGGTTGTTAGGTTAGGCTAATGTCCTTTCAAAGGGGTATGGGTAGTAAACACTAGGATAGCCTATACCCGGTCAGAGGTAAGAAGAAGAAGAAGAGTCCTGCAGTAGTCTCCTTGAATGCTACCCTATGTCATACTTGAAAGACTTATGTTCTTGTGTATAATTAATTCAAATATAAAACTTTAAAATTAAAACTCAAAAGTTACTGTTCAAATTAATATAACTCTCATTAAAATTAAATACTCTAATTTGAAATGTTAAAAGTATAGCAATTCACTTTTAGCTGCAATGTCCTTTCTAAGCTTAGTAAAATGGTCTAGCAGTAATGTATCCAAGTCTTCGTCAAATAGAAAAACTTATCATACACAACAGCATTCCAAGGTGCAGATTCTCATGTTTTGTAGTTCTTTGTAAACAGTTTTGTCATTGTTATCCCGAAGCACCGTTTCCTCTGCCAAACTATTCTATGCAATATTCAGTTGTTACCAATTTATCAAGTTTATTTTTGTGTATAATAATTAATTAGGAAACGCTCAGACAGTTTTTCAATTGCCATAACTTTATAGAAGAGACATAATGAAATGATAGAGTAAATCAATTAGCCTGGTACTGGGTATGTCATGTCCGACTCTTTGTAGATATGTTATGATCCTTTTCCCCCCTATCCCTGCACATCATACTGCCCGAATACAATCCTGGATCCCCCCAAAATTTAAACTGAATTTAAAATATTTCCCTAAGAAACCCTATATGGGAATGTTCCAGATTATTTAAAGTTGACCACAGCCAATGAGTGTTGTATATTCAGAAGCTAAACAATGTCCATCTCTTTAGAAGTAAGGTTGAGAAAACAGCCTTTAGGATGAAAATATATGAGGAGCTTCATTTTTAGGTTGACCTGGATTATTTCAGAACAATCAACACATTAAAATGCAAGATAATGCAGCATAGGTATGAGATTAGTTATTAGCATAATTTAAACAGGTAGCATTTTAAACTTATGGCAATTGGAGAGGTGTCTTATCATGGTTTCAGTGATTCCAGTATTGTGATGTGTAATTGTTCGTGAGTACAGTAATGTATTTATAATTGATAATAGGCCTGTGTTCTGTCTTATGTCTCATGTATTTATAATTGATAATAGACCTGTGCTCTGTCTTATGTCTCGTGTATTTATAATTGATAATAGGCCTGTGCTCTGTCTTATGTATTTATAATTGATAATAGACCTGTGCTCTGTCTTATGTCTCGTGTATTTATAATTGATAATAGACCTGTGCTCTGTCTTATGTCTCGTGTATTTGTAATTGATAATAGGCCTGTGCTCTGTCTTATGTCTCGTGTATTTATAATTGATAATAGGCCTGTGCTCTGTCTTATGTCTCATGTATTTATAATTGATAATAGGCCTGTGCTCTGTCTTATGTCTCATGTATTTATAATTGATAATAGGCCTGTGCTCTGTCTTATGTCTCGTGTATTTATAATTGATAATAGGCCTGTGCTCTGTCTTATGTCTCATGTATTTATAATTGATAATAGGCCTGTGCTCTGTCTTATGTCTGGGAAGTTATAATGACGCAGACTACTTGTCCACGTTAGTTTATGGGCCAGAACGCAAAATTACGCACATCGGTGCCATCTATGGGGGCAAACTTGTAATAATCTATATTTTATTAACTTCACAACACCAAACACCCCCAATGAAATTAATTAAATAAACTCGAACAACAGGATACTAAGTGATATATTGTAGATACGCATGGACAGGTTAGCGTGTCACAATGAAGCCAGTGTGGTATACAGTGTCGAAGAAAAGCAGAGTACATTAATTTTAGTCTTTAATATTGTATATGTAAAGATAAAATTATGGTTTATAGTTCAAATTATGTCTTTGGAAGTGGTAACATTCACCAAAACAATGATAGTTCATATTATTTTTCTTGTATTCCCTCAAGTCATCAAACAAAATTGCTACAGTTTGACACCTTGGTTGTACAGTATAGGGGTTAGCATCTTTGCCTGTTGATAACTTAGACAGAAGTTCAGTACTTGAACATTAAGTTACGATATTGACAAAGTTTATCGTCTCAAAAAAATTGCTACAATAATACAAACAATTTATTGATTGTAATTCTAATTTAACCCTCCTGGATGGTACCAATTTTCACATTGGCCCATAGACTATATTCTTATTGAGGTGTTAAGATGGGCCAGTAGACAGCCAGATTATAATATACAGGTATTATTTATATTATTATTATTACAGTATGATGACTAATAGCAGGGTGATCATCGTTGGTCACTCTTAACTCCATTGAAGGATTGGATAGCGATTTAATTTATTATTTTATTTTTTTGTATTATTTGTATTTTTTATTTAGCAAAGACAATAGCTCCAATGTCTTTAAAACTATTTTAAATACAAACCTGTATATTTAAAAGTTCTAATATAATAGAATATATGAATTGCTCTTTAATCCTTTAACACACCAGGATGATAATTTGTGTCTGGATCACCAACCCCATCCATAACTGCCACATGTGTTTGTTAATTTCATTAATCGAGTTTAGGAGTAAAGTTGGTTGGTGGAGAGAACATAATAATTATAAGGCTAATTTTTTCTCCTTCGTTATGAGTCAATATGGAGGTTCGGCTATTGAAAGTTTGAACATCTAAACTGTACAGGCCGTAGCGCGGTTGGTAGAGAACTCGTCTGCAAACCGTGAGGTTGAGGGCTCGAGTCTCGGGCCAGCCAGTGTGCCATTTGGCAGACGCCAGTGCTGTGGTGGACGGTGCGGTCTACCAAGCTGTGGTAACTGTTCACTGAAGTCCCTGATCATCAGGGCACCCACCCTAGCCCAGCTATTGAGCAGGGAGTGCATGGTGGTCAAAACTACATCAATCAATGACAATTATAACTTTTTCTTTCTATACTCTTGTCATATATATTCTTTGTGGGGACTATATAATATAGAATTAGATTACAAAGACAATGACGTAAAACATTTGTATGCCAATAAAAGTAATTCAGTGACCACCAACAAAATATTAATCCAAGAATGATAGATTGATTTGCCAGGATTAATTCAGTCATTTGTATAAGGGGGGATAAACATTAATTTAATAATATTGATCTGGTGTGTGAAAGTGTTAGGTTAGGGAGCTGTGTTATATATTAACATCCTACTGTCTACTCAGGTAGTGTACAAAATTTGTAAACTGTTGTTGAAGTACCCTGGAGTTTAGTGACTATATTATTATGTCTTTTGTACTGGGCATTACCAATATATTTTAATGTTGGAATCATATGTGTTTCTATTTCCCTAAAGAGAGTATAGGTGGGTGAAAAACAGCATTCCTATGATTGAGAAGTAAAACAAAGGGTGAACTGAGAAAGATTTGGTGATATAAATTATTCTTGGGGATATAATTCCAAATGAAGCCACTACTTTTAAGCTTCTCGGTAGTCTAGTGGTTTAGGTGCTGGAGTGCTGCACTACTGGCCTAGGTTCGAACCCTGGCTGGGGCATGACACAAAATATTAATTATTCCATATGTATACAGTACAGGTCTCCCTCAAATTACGATTGGGTTATATTCCTGAAAACCCGATCTTAGATAGAAAAATCGTAAAGCGAACCCTAAAATTAATGGGGTAAATGGGGAGGCATTCTCGGCCCAGCCAAAACCCAAACACCTAAAAACCTATAATAATTATTATGTAAAACTTGCAAAATAAACAAACCAAAACTTATACGAACACAGTTGTTGTTCCCCAAGCTGCCTGGCCGAACAGCCCCAAGGCCCCGAGCAATTCCAAGGCCATAACCGAGCGCCCCCACAGAACCCTCCCTGCCGACCACAATAAGGCCTGGGTGACCGAAGCCACTCCATGGCGGGGAGCTGAGGAGGGTGCGGAAACGCCCGGGAAACCAAAGCCCCACCCAGGGCCCTGTGCCCCTCAGCAATTATGAAGAGAAAGTTGAGGGGCAAGGGAAAAATGTGACGTTTTGGCTTCCAATCTTGGTAGATTGGGAGGTCAATCCACGGAAGAGACGCCGTCACTTGAGATCTAGAAAATATATAAGTTAAAGGAACAGTCAGAGTAAGCTATGGGTATGGCAGAGATTGCTCAGCTCTCACTCTGATAGACCAGCCCATCACTACATGACTAGAACCCAATCCTCTCAGCATCAGCTAGGAAAGGCCCTAGAAAGCCGCCTTTGGCGGGGGGATAGCTCCCCTATTTCAACCCCTTTCGGGGTTGGGCACCCGCCATACGAACACAGTAAAAAGACAAAACAAATAATCAAAATATCATAACTAAACTAAACTAACTACAGTAAACTAATATCGTAAATTGGGGTATCGGATAATGAGGGGGACATGTAATTGAAAAGGTTCCACATACAGGGATAAGTTGAAAATAATACACTGGATATAATACTTTATTATATAATTGTGCATAATACATTATATGAACCTGCAACACATTGTATTAACCCCTTCAGTATGAGAACAATTTATTAATTTGACCATTCATTCTGTTAGGAAGGTACTGTAGGTGCTGAAAGGTAAATGAGATAGTTATACCCTATTGATAACTACAGGTCCTTCCGAAGCCTAATCAAATTGTGTAAAGATAGCCAAACATAATACAATTGACATCAAAAAGGTAAATTGAGATGGTGTATAATTATCCTCTTACAGTACAGGTCATTACCAAGCCGAATAAAATTCTATTGGCATCTAAATAAAATTTGATTGGCATCTAAATAGTAATTTGAGATAGTTTATATCCTTTTGACAACTAGAGCTTCCAAATATAAATTAAATTGTCTAACGATAGCTAAATAAAATTAAACTGGCGGCTCAAAAGTAAATGAAGATCATTTATACCCTTTTGACAACTAGAGGTCCTTCCCAAGCTGAATATAAGCCTTACGATAACCAGACAAGTAAAGTAGAATGTGGGGTCACCGTGCTGCAGGGGTTAATACTAAAACAGCCCACCTAAATATTTAATTTACCTAAAACAGATGAATAGATGAGCCGACATGTGGTCATTTGGGTGGTTGCCTATCCATTTTCAGGTTCCAAAAGACATGTTGAGGTCAAAAACGTGCACAGTGAGTATTAATTTGGCTGTTTTTTGTTTTCTTTCTATTTAAATTGCATTAGGCGAATTCAAAATAATAAAAATCATGCACTGGCCGTGTGAGAGAGACGTGGCAGAGGGAGGGATATCAAGTGTTCCAAGGAAGGCTGGAACCTGCAACACTTATGTGGAGTTAGCTCCCAGTCAGACACTCTACCAAGGTTGCTACCCAGCAGACTAAAGCCGGTATCACAAGAGCGCTTTTTTCCTCAACACTGGTCTTGACAGCTTATGAGATCAACATTATAAATATTTCTGTCACCTAAATTCACCTATCAACAGTCTAGTTTCCGATACCAGTGTAAAATATTCCAAAAATGTTGCCAGAAATATATTGATTATTGAATGTTGACAATAAAAGCTCTCGTGTGATACTGGCTTAACTGATAACAATGCAAAATAATTTCATAATGTTGTCATATTAAAGTTGTCAGAAATAGGCCTTTGTTAATCCTCTTTTAACACTATCTGGTGCGAAATCTTCGGGGTTATTATAATTTTGTTTAATTATTATTGCGGGTTTTTATTACTTTTGCCATTTTAGAACCAATTTTTTTTCGTTTGCCTCGTAGGCTAATATAAAGGCCTCTCAAACTCTCTCCAGACCCCTTCAAGCTTAATACTGTATGTACAGTACATTTCTTGGTAGAAAATGTCCCTGTGGAAGGCAGGGTGTCCTGAATTGCAGACTTGCTATCCCTCGCCCAGAAAAACTTAACACTTGAATGGAGTGAAGTGTCTTAATTTCGCTAAATATATTACCATACAGTAGGTGAAACATCTTAAAATCTCGGAGCTAATGGAGTGAAACAGGGAGGTTCCAAAAAGTCCTCCATGAGACTATAACCTGGTTTTTAAAATAAGAACTAAGGTTGCTTTCCTTATATTCGCTCATGGCCGAGTGGTTACGGTGCCCAACTCTCCCAAATATACCTGGGGTGAGTGGGTTTGAATCCTGGCCAGGATACCTCTCCCAAGATGATTTAACTTGAATTTAGGAGACTTTTCGGTGTCAGAAGGTTGAGCATAATGGAAGTTGATGATTATGATAAATATACATTGGCTGATGATGAATGATTATTATTTAATTAAATTATGCGGGGCGTCCAAATTCAGTAATAAAAGTAATTACTGTAGGCTACATCTTAACCTAATGCAGTATATAATTAGATATGACAGATTGTGCGTTGCGCCTTAAAATGTTTAATTCAAATCAAAGCTTGTTTATCTATAATTTGAACGTACAAATATAGCCTTAACCCCTTCCGCACGATGACGCCTGGTGTACCTTGTATTCTGGCTAACAACAGACGCTATTATGCAGTGTATTGATAGTATTAGCCTTTTGAGTCTATGAAAGTAGGAAATAAGTTATAAAATAAATGTGTAATGGACTAATGGTACCCAAAATAAGACCCAAATTTATGTCATCGTACTGAAGAGGTTAATCAGAATTTCTATATTCTTGCTAAACTGGATAAACAGACTTTGACAAGATTATGCTGGCATGTCTTAACCCGTGGAGCCCCGGCTAGTTTTGTAATGTTTGTTCACCACAACCCGGCCGGTTTTCAAAAAATGATTTTATTCCAGAAACAATAGCGAATGGGTTAGGAATGAAGGAAAAACCACGAAAAAACGCTCAAAAAGCTTAAAGAATGGTCCTACAGAGCCCCCGAAAACGTATTTTACAAGAGTAAAAAATTGAAGGCAATTACCCCCCAAAAACAGGTTATTGCGTGCTCACACGCACGCACGTGGACTTTGAGAGTTTTCAACCATCGGCACGGTTGCGTGGGATACGTACACAGTTCCCATACAAATCTGAGCCCTCTCGAGTGGCTACACCTGAGGTTACGGTCGGAGCAATTAGGGTGACTCGTCAGACGCATCGCTGGGGCTGTGCGTTACATACATCGCCGACGCGCCAGACGCGTCGCCGGGGCTGTACGGGTTAATTGACCAACATCAATACTGAATAATTAAGAATAAGACTATAACAAAATCCTGCGATGAAGAAACTCTGCCAGTTCTATAAATAGAGGCAATTAATAGACAAATACCTATAAACTTTTCTCTCATAATGTACAGTCACAAGCCACAATAATTATACACCAATTCACATTTCTGAACCTTTATAGACAAACTCCGAAGCACTTGGGATAATATATGGCATCATTTTTGCTTATTTGGGTTTGATACAGATTCAAATACAGTAGGTGTACTGTACTGTATACTTATTAACCAAAACTGCTGGAATGTGTGCAAAACTATATATATATTTTTTAAATAAATAAAGTTGAGGGAGGGAGGGGATGGCATGTAAAGGGGGGAGGAGTGGAGGTTGTGGTATGGAGAGATGCCACTAATTTCTATATGTCAACCAATTTTGAGAAATTTCCTGGCACTGGCACAGTATTAGAAGTTTTTGTTTTAACATGTTTAAATACCTTGTCCCAAGTGCCCAAGTGAGGCTTGTAGCAATTCCTAAGTTGTTTGTGACTGTAATTCATAGAGTGGAAAGAGAAATATCATGTGTATCAATCAGTACAGCAAAAGTGTAAGTCAAAACGACATATTAAAAGCGCATCCTTACATGGTATAACTATTACCATTGTGTCTCCTATCAGTACTTCACTTCCTAGAAATATAATGATAAATAGATTAAAAGTTAGAAATGCTTAAATTAATTATGACTAGAAAAGCATGGTGTCTATAGTAGTAGTCTATGAGTGTTTTCCCTTATTAATGACTAAAGAGATTTTTTAGTATGCAGAGGGAATGGAAATCCAGACAAATACAGTATATCACAAATCATCCCGTTCACACATCTATTTACAAAAACTTCATATAAACCTGTTTAATCAGAGATGCAGTCTCATTTGTAGCATTTTTTAGTTGCCCACAGACTATTTTTTCTAAAATTAACCTGTGAACTGCTAGAACCTGTGCAAAATAATAGGCCAAGTTGAGGGAGGGAGGGATAAAGGGGGGAAGGAGTGGAGGATGTGGTATGGAGAGATGCCACTACTTTCTATGTGTCACCCATGGGGAATACAGTTCAAGGGCTTAGTCTCATTCCATAAACTATGTTAGTGAAATCTCCAAATAAATCTATTTAAAGTTAATGAACTGTTACCGTAAGATATTTCTAGGTAGCCTAATATTGGGCGGCATTATTTCAGAACCATAAGTAAACTAATATTCAACACCATGTTTACAGAAAATATGTACAAGCATAGTAGTGTTTAAATTATTATAGTCCATGGGTCAGAGTGAAAATTATTACCATCCAAGAGGGTAAAAATCATAGTTCTATCTATCTATTGCCTGACGCCGTGATCCCCGAAGGGGTGGCCACGAACGAACTGCCCTCATGCACCTCTGTACCCAGTCAGTCGACGCCCCCCCCCCCCAATCAGCACCGCCTACGTTCATGTAGTTCCTCACTCCATCCTTCCACCTCATATTCGGTCTACCTCTCCCTCTCTGTCCCTCCACCTCGCTCTCGTACACCCTCTTAGTCATTCTCTCGCTTTCCATACGTTCCATATGGCCGAACCATCTCAAGTTGTTCCTTTTCACACATCTACCTCCACACCACACCTCCTTCTTACTTCCTCATTAGTCTGTCTATCCCTCCATGTAACTCTGCATGCACTCCTTAAGTAATTCATTTTCACTGCTCTCACTCTTGGTCTGAGTCTCTCAACCAACGTCCATGCTTCGCTTCCGTAAGTCAGTGTCGGGATTACCACACTGTCATGCAAGGACTTCTTCACTTCCATACTGACCACCCTATTTCTTGTTACTGCTTTTAGCGTTCCTACAACCCTCATCCCCTGTTGTACCCTCTCCCGCACCTCTTCATCCATAGTCCCATCTTTACTCAACACACTGCCCAGATACTTAAAAGAGTTGACGATCTCCATAGCCTGACCGTTCAGCTTCACCTCACACTCTGTGACTTCACCCCTTTCAAAGACCATAACCTTGCTCTTCACCGTATTTACCTTCAAATTCTGTTTTTCGCACACTGTTCCAAACTCATTTACCAGACCCTGCAACTCCCATTCATTATCACTCATCAGAACTATATCATCCGCAAACAGCAGTATAGGTAGCTTCCACTCAATTCCCTCCCTTTTCAGCGATACACCAACATCCACTGCTCTTGATAGTATTTCTTTCATGACTCCATCCATATATACAGTAAACAACCACGGGGACATCACACACCCCTGTTTCAAACCAACATTCAAGTCAAAGACCTCGCTCTGCTCACTCTCCACACGTACTGCCGCCTTTGCACCCTCATACATGCTCTTCACTGCTTTCAGCAACTTGCCCTCTACTCCGTATATTCTAAGTACTTTCCACAAACCTTCTCTATCCATTCTGTCATAGGCCTTCTCCAAGTCCATAAAGGCAACATACACCTTTTGTTTCTTCTCCACAACACAATTCAGGGTAAAAATCTGATCTACACATCCTCTTCATAGTTAAGATACATAAAACACTGTTTGGAATGTTGAAGATATATTAATTTGAGGAGATAAGTTTTGTTATTGAGTATCTACAGTATACCAATTAATTGATCTTGAAAATATTGAGATGTAATTCATAGACTAAAGGTAAAATTGGTGAATAAAGTTGTTGGCTGGAGGTGTACCAAGCGATATGTGGTCAATATTGAGCTACAGTATTAACATTTTAGAACTAGAGTTTTTCACTTTTAGAGCCATAGATCTCCACTCTTATAGCTTAAGTGCTTTCCTTTAGAGCTATTTTTAACTTTAACCTCTTAAGTGCGCATGGGAGTAATTAGACACCTCTGCCTGTGCGCATGTATTTGAGCTGTTTCCATCACTAAAATATTCATTTTACCATAAATAGCATTAATACTTATCCATATGCACCTATTATAGGTTGATTATAAAGGTATTAACCTGTTACAACAATAAAACGAGTGAAAACAGCGTTTGGATGGTCAAAATCGGCAATACAGGCCGCGAGTTACATAATGTATGGGTGAGGCAACCTGCTTTCCCGCCAATTTCCCCCAAGGCCACTGAGACACTGTCGATCAATACTCTCTCTCTCTCTCTCTTGCACTCGCTTGCTAACAGTGATGACAATGCCCTGCTTGCAACTCGCTAATGTTAGCACGAAAATATACCTCAGAATAAGGGAATAACAGGGAAAACAGGTGATAACTGAAGGAGGGGAGGAAAGTGGGCAAGGAGGGGAGGTAGAGGACTGATATTTTGCCTGGCCCAAGGGCAAAATAAAAAATTAAAAAATAAAAATAATGGTTTTTTTTTCCGATGTTTAAAATTGATGTTTTTTTCTCTGACTCGAGTCTTCCCGCAGTCCGCCGGGGGAACTCTTAAGAGTCTTCCCGCAGTTCCCGGGTTAAGAGATAAGATTTTTCTATTTTTCTAAGTAATTACTGAGTCATAAGTCTTCACTTATAGAGTTAGCCTTAGTATCATTATAATGCTTTCAATATGATGATGCCTTTAGTGTTTTTCGGGGGGTATCATTAAACAATGTATTTAGTTGGGGAAAGACAATGGTCAGGAAGTTTAAACTAACTCTATAGAACAATGCGGTACAATGATACCTTCTTTTCCGGTAATCTGGCTAACACAACACATTTCTGTTAAGCTCCAAAAGGAACTCAGATAGTCAAAGGATTAAGGGAAGATGGTTCACTTTTTGGGCGATTTTTGCATGAATTCGTTATTTTTCTAGTTTCCTCCCTAGACCTCCATCAAATTAAAAAAAAAAACATTCATTAGATCCCCCTTCTAGATTAATTTGTACATTTTTCGGTAGAAAAATGTCGCGGCCAAAGGCCGCTTCTTCCAACATTACAGGCTCACTATCGTTCGCCAGGGAAAAAATTGACACCTAAATAGCACGAAAGGTCTAAATATTGATGAAGAAATGGGGCGAAAGGTCTTAAAATCGACTAACTAATGGGGCAAACATCTTGTAATCTCAAAACAAATGAGGCTTAACATGAGGGAGAAAGGGGACCAGAAAACCGGCTCATCTCCCCTTAACGCTAGAGTTCTCCACTATTCCTGGTGGAGGTGTTGTACGGCCGATCAATGGGTGGAGGAGGAGGGTAGGGCGGTGGAGAATCATCCCTTTCCCCATCTGCCTCAAAATCCACACTGATAATGTCTACACTGAATTGGTCCAGACAGCGCATGAGTTGACAGAATTGACCGCATGTAGGAGTGGGGTCGGCTACTGCTAAGTTAGGCGGGTCCTCCAGTGTGAGATGGCCCCAGACTCGATGTAAATGTCTTAATTGGACCCCGGGCGGACTAGAAGCGAACAGTTCCTTGCTGCGAGTCGCCGGTAAGCACAGTACTATCTCGGCTCCCCGGGTAGAGTTGGCTAGGGCCTGGTGACGGATATTTGCGGCTAGATGGTGTAGCGCTTTCACTGGTTCGCGGCTACCAGATTCATACGTATAAAGGGACTTGGTCATCAGGAACTTGCGGCCCTCATCTGTTTGTGCCAGAACACTCAGCTTCTGCACTAAGAGGAATGTTGGAGGGGAATACAGCCGGGAGAACACCACATGCATGTTGGTGTGCGGTGAACGATCCAAGCTATGCTGGTGTACCTGAACCATGGTCTTGGTTACCCCACCCTGGTGTAGAAAGCCAAAGAACACCACACACAGGATATTCCAAACATGCCAGAGTAGGAAGGCTATATGGCGGAATATTTTGAGCCTTCGGCCAGTGAGGATGACCACGCTGTCTGAATGGAGCAGAACTAACGGTGGTAGAGTGGGGAGGAGGAAACGAGGCTCCTGGTGAGGCACAGCTGACAGCACAAACACAGGCAGAATGAACGAGAGTAGCAACATGGTGGCCATGCTGGATATTCGGGGCTTTCTGAGCATCCTTTGGGTGAATAGAGCAGCCAGGAAACGAGACACGGACCACAATCCCAGGATGCCCAGGATACCATGTAATAGAGGAATGTTGACGAGTAGGTGTAGGTAGTATGGGTGGCGGCCGTGGCTTACCAGGTTTTTGTGCTTTGAGTTATACAGTAGGAAGTTAACCGGGGTCACGGTGAATGACTGACTTGTTACATTCCAGAAAATCAGCTCTTGGTATGTGATGGAGCCATAGTAGAATGAATCAATCACGACACAGATAAGGAATGTGCCCACAATGCCTGGCAGGAGACTCAGGCAGCGCAGGTTGAAGTACGAGAAATCCAGTTCTTTAGTGATGACTCCGCGCTGCAGCCAGTAAGCCAGGGGGACAAAGGAGTATACCAGGAAGGTAGGTCGCACGAACGCCCCGTAAGTTATCACCACTGAGATGACTGCGCTGTCCACAAAATTGTACGATGGCAGCCGGGACCTTATCCGAGCCAGACGTACCCGCTCTCGAAGGGTCTCGGCAGTCTCATACAAATCCTGTAAAATATTGTCCTTACGTATGACCTTCGTGCTATCCACCATCGACTCGCACACCCGCCACACCAACACGGACATCAGCACCAGTTCTAGGGTGTTGGAGAATGTGCGTGTGGCATACACTAACATGATGTATGAACTAGCAAATACATCTAAGCAACACCATGGACGTATGTAGAAGAGTCGCGCCGTTCGGTAAATACTATAGTCTGCTATAAACGACAACAGCGTCATGAAGACTCTCGGAGCGACCAGAAGTATGTGTGGTGTCAGCAGTTGTACGCTCCACCAGTCCTCTACCAATGGGCCGATGTAGCGCAGCAGCATGTACGGCAGAGACACCAAGCCCGAGAACGTTACTGAGCGTATGGGCTTGTCACAGTCAAACTCCCACGGCTTGCTGGCGTCTATGCCCAACAAGTCCCCTAGGGAATAAAAATCAAAGTTATGTATAAACATTGTACTTTGTGAATTGTGAATAATACACACATAATATACTATATTATGAATTGTTCGACCCATGGACTATACAGTAATATATTAAACAAATTTCATTAAATGACTGCCTTATGAATTACAGAAAATATTGTACTTAAATGTCCAACTGGCAGATTCATAGATTATATAATTATACTATACAGTACCGGTACATCATACATACCAGTAGTACTGATACATTCACTTTTAAGATTGACTGCTCCATAAAAGGTATGGTTTCAGTCTTACCATCTCATGACAGACAGCCCTATTCTGGGTTGTCACACTTATCAAACTTGAAATCAGATTGAAAAACCTGATCCCACATCTTTCCAAGTCTATCCCTTCGTGCAGCTCCCTCCGTGTTAACAGATTTGCAACCCTTTACCAAAATGTAATCATCCACCTACTGCAGTGTGACTGAACATACCCAAACCAACCTATGTACAGTCGGTTTAATAAGTGATGTCTCGGCACCAAATATATTTTGATCACTAATTGGTATCATCAATATCTAAACACGATTTCTTCAATTCGAGTGAGATACACAAACATGTTCCTACATTTCCCCACCCTTTTCAACATCTGGCAGACATTAATACAGCACAGATTGAGCCAAACATAATGACAGCTGAGAGATGACTTATTAGCGCCACCGTACAATACATATCTCTTTGCTGAAGCACTTCAAACCTAATCTTCTCCTTAGCTCCATACATTAGATACATTATCTATCAAATTTACCCCACAGATCCATCTTAACAATCTCATTTCATTATGTTTCATCCTGTTCATTAATATCATCCAAATTAACCGTTAAAGCTATAATGGCCACTTTAAATGGACAATATCAAAGAATGGAACATAATGAAATAAGTAGGCCTATGTTAAGTTGGATGTGTGAGGCCAGATTACAAAATAAGATACCGGTAACCAATACGGATATGAATCGGCAGTTAGGAATTTAAAGCAGGCTTGGATGGCTTAGGCATGTGGAAGGATGGATGTAATGATCAAAGTTGGGTGAAAAGATGTAAGTCTGAACATGGAGGAGCTGCACTGAGAAGTAGACATAAAAAGACGTGGGACTGTGGGATGATATCGTAAGACCTGATCTCAAATTTACAAACTTGATAAGTGAGAGTGTGAGAGATCAGAGAACCCTGAACAGCATTGCCTTGATTGTCGCCATTATAAAGTGAAACTAATACCAATATTACAGTATTACCTTTAGTGGAACATTGATGATTTTTTATAAGATATGTATGTTTCTCTAGCATAAATGATTTGCAAAAGAGTATTATTAATTTTTACAAAAAATAATTGTAAAGGTGTGACTGGACTTTTGAGTGTGACAGTTGTCATTGTGTACATACTGGCCATGACCTGTAGTGACTGGTGGAATTCATCAGGATGGATGTAACCGGTCTGTACCGTGGCCAGGTACACTCTCACACCCGCCAGCAGCCACCACAGTATTGATGAGTCACGATATCTGTACAAACATAACATTAGGTTAATACTTTCATGCAGCGGGGGTTGCCATTTATTATTCAGAAATAGAATTATCTTAATCTCACAACAAGCCTACCTCTCCTCAATTAGTATTCTCACAGCTCGCTCAATCTGTCAAACTTCAAAGACAACTGCAAATGATGAAGTATGGTAACTAAACTAAATGTTTCTAAACATCCCTGATGGACGTCACCTAGGTCACAAAAGCTTTCAAGTACCGTACGGTCTCCCAGAAAGGGCAAAAATCGCATCCTTGTGCGAGATGGACCAAATATTTGTTTCGTATTCGTATGTCCGAATATTCGCTATGTTTTTCAATATTCGTATTCTTATTCGTATTTCCATTCATAGCTATTCGCAAATATGCGAATATGTTCACAAAACCAATAGACTACA
Source organism: Paralithodes platypus (assembly GCA_032716605.1). Lineage (NCBI taxonomy): Eukaryota > Metazoa > Arthropoda > Malacostraca > Decapoda > Lithodidae > Paralithodes > Paralithodes platypus. The sequence goes on along the minus strand of CM064575.1, from coordinate 81,536,743 downwards.
ATTATACAAAAATGTTAAATATTAAATTTTAAAGTTAACACAAACGAATAAATAACAGTGTAGATGTGCGTTGGGGCTGCTAAAGTGGAATGAAGGAGGACTGAGCAGTGTTGCTACTTAACTGTATTAAATAGTACCAGATCAAACTAGTGAAAAGTACCAAATTATTCTAAAGTGGAACCACTGCCCGGAAAACGAACGTGTGCTGGACGCCTGGACCTGGACATTTGAACCGTCGCAATATTGCCATTTCAGACATATCCAATGTAATAGCATGCCACTAAAATATATTACATCATATTGCCTCACTGATTTCGTATTTAGTACCAGATATGGACTATTTTATTGGAAAATGTATAAAATGTACTTGAGAGTCAAATGTACCAAATCTGGTTCTTTAGTACCAACAAAGCGGCAACATTGGGACTGAGGACTGGATACATAGAAAGTTGAATGGATTTAATTTTAATTATTCAATTTTCTATGGTTGAACTGTTACAATATATTAAACAATAATTCATACAGTTCATTTATGATATTTAAGAAATTACACATTCACATCGTCATTAACTTCTGGTAATTAATTTCATAGTAATTTAATTAACGTTTGTTGGTGACATAAAAATAATTACCAGTTCTTGAAGGATGAAATAAGGATTGAAATATTCGCTATTCGTATTCGTATTCGTGAATTTTACAACAAAATATTCGTATTCGTATTCGCAAATAGTGAAAATTTATATTCGTTCCATTTCTAGTGCATACACTAATAATTAAAAATCTATATATAAATAAATATACTGTGTATATATAGGTTACAGTATATATAGGCCTATATATGGTAATTATAGGGAATAGGCTTGCAATCTTATTTTTCATGTTTTTTCATCCAGATTTCGAGAAATGAGTGTTTTCATGGTCTTAGTTATAATTCCAATGTGGGATACACCATGGGTTGAGGCCCCCCCCCCCCCATGAATTATTGAAATCTTCACCTATGTTGCCAGCAGGGGGTAAATATCGATTATACTGCATAAAGAAGGCGTTTGTAAACAGTGAGGATGACCGAAAGAGTTCCGAGATTGATTAGAATAGGCGTGTTTTCTATTATTAATGGGTTTTAAATAATGTGATCAAAATTATTCTCCTACAGTTGATTATGCCTGAGTAGCCTATAGTATAAGGATTCCATAAACCTACATTGTCCCTAATAAATTATGTATAATAAGGCAGCGAGCCTATTTACCTAGCCTATAATTATTATATATATATATATATAGGCCCTATATATATATATATATATAGGCTAGGCATATATACTGTATATATAGGCTATATATAATTACATATAGGCTATATATAATTATATATACCGGTATAGGCTAGGCCTATATTATATATAATATACTTACAAATATATTGAATGGGCCTACACTCAGGTTCGACGGCACCTACATAGCCTAAGCATTATGCAAAAAAATTGAATGCAGAAAAAACAGGACATAGCCTAGGCTACAACCAGAAAAAAAGCTGCTACTGTAATGTTTTAACCAGACTAGGCCTAGCCTACATAGATTGCATCCAACTACATCAGGTCAAGATAATGATTCAGACAAACACAATATAACCTTACTTCACTGTTGTAGCTACTTTGGGAGCAACTTTGTTCAGGGCTGCCCGGATTCTCACTCGCCGCTTCACCTCCATTTTCATCACGATTTACGTAGGCTATACTCAACTACAAAATTTCTACAGGACAAGCATCATACAATATTACAGCTCTACTTCATTTCTTGGTGGAGTATAATCGTTAGAAAATACATAATCTTTGAAGTTTCAGCCTGGGGTAAAAAATGCGGCATCGGTTTGTTGTTGTTGTTATTGATGTATACGGCTGTATCTCAATATAGTCTGTCTCAAAGGCGGGTCACTCATTTGGTTGAGCTAAATAAACACAGCCATTAATAATTATATGTTTTATTCGTAAATACAACTAACATTGTATTTATCTTCAATATTATTCACTATAGAACATAAATTAACTTCATATAAAGTGACAAATATAGTAGTACTGAAATGGAGAACCTATATTTTGGTCTACCAGCTGACGCGTTGTCTGCTATGAAATGTCACTTTTTCGTCCACATGACAACCGTTCATGACCACTCCCACTTTTATAATTATCAGGCTTGTTCCATCTTATAGATAACCTAGAAACTTTTCCTATCATGAGTGAAGCTATTATAATTTGCCATCTACAAATCTCTCTCTCTCTTTCTCTCTCTCTCGTGGGCTTTTAGTTTGCAAGTTTGAAAGATATAGACAAAATGGTATGTCACGGTAACAGGGCGAGGGTAAGGAGCTCAGCTGCGTCTGTGTTTGTGTGAGATATATAATATTTATACTGTATATATATATATATATATATATTTTTTTTTTTTTTTTTTTTTTTTTTTTAAAGAGACAATGAACGGAGGAAGGAAAAACACAGATAAAACAAAAAGGTCCATGTGCCTAAAGGCATCCTCCATTCATAAAATGTTTGTAACAACTGGATTTAAACATTTGTAGATTGTAAGTTTGTGGAAAGCAATTCGAGGGAAGTGAATTCCAAAGAGTAGTAGCTCTGGGGATAAATGAATTCTGATAAGCAGAAGTTCTGCATTGTGGAGGAGAAAGTGTAAATTCATGGGCGCTCTCAGCTGCCCTAGTTCTACGGGGAAAGATGTGGAGAGGCGGCACAATTGAAGCAAGTTCCTCGGAACAATTGCTGTGAAAATATCTGTAGAATAATGCAACGGATGCAACGTTTCTTCGTATGGATAATGTAGGAAGGTCCTGTGTGATTGCAGGGTTATTGATTAATCTAATAGCTTTATTTTGAATTTTGTCCAACTGCCTCAATGCAACCACTCCACTTCCACCCCACAGAGGTGAACAGTAATCCATCTGAGAACGCACATGACTTTTATATATCACGGCCAACTGCTCGTCAGTGAAGAATTCTCGAACTCTGTACAGGAGTCCCAGTTTTTTAGAGGCATTCTTAGCAATGCTTCTAACATAATGTGTCCAACTCAAGTTAGTAGTTAATGTTACACCGAGAATGTCAATACTAGGGGAAGTGGGAATATTTACATCATTAAAAAATATATGGGAGTCAGTGAGATTCTGTCGGTTAGAAAATTGAATGTACTTGGTTTTCTGTGCATTAAAGGAACTAGATTCTTTTGTCCCCATCCATTAATTCTAGAAAGGTCCTGGTTCAGAGAAATTGCCGTGTTTATTTTTGAATTTATAAGATCGGGTTGGGTGACAGAATTGGTAAATGTGAAGGAACTGTGGAGTGTTGAGTCATCTGCGTAGGAATGTATTGGATTATGAGTGGTAGATATGAGATCATTGATATGAATGAGGAACAGAATTGGGGCCAAAACTGATCCCTGGGGAACACCAGCATTTATTGAGTGAAATTGAGAATAAAGGCCATCTACCATTACACATATTTTTCTGTTATGAAGATGAGAAGAAATTAGTGGAACTAACGATGCAAGGCCGTAGTGTGACATCTTCGACAATAAGGATTGATGCCAGACTCTATCAAATGCCTTTGATATATCCAGTGCTATTGTATGTGTTTCACCATGTTGGTCTGTAGCTTGGTTGATTTGATGCGTAAGAAGGCAAAGCATGTCTGCAGTTGATCGACATCGTCTAAAACCATATTGCCTATCACTGATTAATTTATTATTCTCAAGATGCTTAATTATGTGATTATTTAATATAATTTCAAAGACTTTACCAAGAGTGGAAGTTATAGCTATTGGTCTGTAGTTTGATGGATCTGAAGAGGCACCTTTTTTAGGAACTGGATGGATGTTTGCTTCTTTCCAGGGTACTGGGAAGCATGAGGTATGAGTACACAGACGGAAACATTTTGCCAATACAGGAGCGAGCACCAAGGAGCAATTCTTAAGTACTATTGGAGGAATTTCATCTGGACCAGGAGCCTTATCTACCGAGAGATTCTGCAAAATAGTTTTGACATGTCTGGTGTGGATCTTAAGTGAGGGAATTTCAGGCAAATTAAAATTAAGTACAGGGACATCTTGATTTATTTCATCTAAGGTTGAGTTGGTGGAGAAAATATCCGCAAGAAGGTTAGCTTTACCTCGTGGGTCACTTACAAGATTGCCAGTCGGAGATTTTAATGGTGGAATGGATGAAGCAGTAGTGAAGTTGGATTTAAATGAGTTAAGAGTAGACCAAAATATTTTGTTATCATTTGGATTATTTAGAAGTTTATTTGCCTGCTTGTGGAGAAAGTTTGATTTAGTTAGGTTTAATACAGTTTTGGCATGATTTCTGATGTTTCTAAAGTAATTAAAGGCTTCATGTGTTTTGATCTTGTGTATGCATTGTAGGCTATTGCTTTTTGTTCAGTTACTCTAGCACAATTATGGTCAAACCATTTAGGTGAATTAGATCTTTTACTGTACTTTTGATGAGGAATAAAAGTTTCCATTCCAATTTTTACAAAATCTTTTATGTGGCTCAAGGTGGAGTGTGCATCATTAGAAAAGAAAGAGGTCCAGGGAATATCAATAAAGAAACCTTGAAGACCCTCCCAGTCTGCCCTATCGTAATGCCATTTAGTCACCAAAACAGGTTCAGAGTGGGAAGGTGTGGTAGGTGATAAGACAGGTGGCCTGTATCAGACAGTGATCAGAAGATCCAAGCGGGGACCTCACTGTAACATCATAATTTTCTGAATTGGTTGTTAAAAATAAGTCCAGTAGGTGGGAATTATGATTAGGATTATCTGGTACACGGGTGGGTTGGTTGACTAGTTGAGTGAGATTAAATGAGTCTGCAAATAGCTCACATTCAAGACCAGCATCATCAGTCCTGGCTGAATAAGTGAGCCATTCAACATTATGGACATTAAAATCACCCAACACAGTGATTTCAGAAGAAGCATTTAAGTTGAGGACACTGAGTTGTGAGGACAGAGAATCAAAAAGACTTTGCTCTGGAGGAGTATTTGGGGAACGGTAGATGCAACATATGTATTTAAATTTACCAGCAGAAATTAATTTGTATATAGAATAATCAAAATAGGGACAATTGAAACTAGTAACCTCCTCCAGGACAATTTCAGATTTTGCGAAGCAACATACACCTCCTTTAGGTCTGAAATTTTGGAGCAGTTGATAACCTGGAAAATTAAATCTAGACGTGTCAGATGTGGATGTTACTTGAGTCTCTGTCAAAAAAAGGAGAGTAGGGGATTATATATAATATATATATTGTATAAATATACTGGTATATATATATGTTTCTAATCTCTCAGTGGGGATCGAACCGTCGACCATCAGGATGATAGCCGACGCTTTAATCAACTACACCACGGCAGTGACTGCCGTGGTGTAGTTGATTAAAGCGTCGGCTATCGTCCTGATGGTCGACGGTTCGATCCCCACTGAGAGATTACAAACATTTAGTGGCTCACGTGTATTTGTGATATATTCTCAATATATATATATATATATATATATATATATATATATATATATATATATATATACCGTATATAGTATGTGTGTGTGTGTGTGTGTGTGTGTAAATACTACTACTACTACTAATAATAATAATGATAAACGGTTTATTGATAGTTGCAGCCCTTGGCTGAAAATGTACAGATGAACAGTTTGTAGCTTAACTCTAACTTATTGTAATGCCCTCGAAAATGTCCCGCACCCACAATAATACTAACCCGAGTTGACGTCAGGTATAGCGTAAAATAGTCGTAGATGGTAAGTCCAATAAACTCATCACGTGATAACACCACGAGACTATCACCTGGTTCTTAAAAATCGGACTAAGGTTGCTATACTTTTAGTACGTCCGTGGTAGTACAGTGGGTTAGCGCGCGGGCCTGGTGGTGATGGTTGGGTCACTAACCAGGGTTCGAACCCCACCCAAGGCATCTCAAAACCTGTGGGTTTTTAAGGGGGTTAAATTCCCTTCAGAGGTTCGTACCCCGCGCCAGGTACCAGGAAAAGTTGATCCTAAAGGTAGCCTGGGGATATTTCAGGAGACCATGAATTCCCTTCACACCCGGCATAACATTGGCGGCAGCGGTGGTTCTTGATTCGGATAAAAGGTTGCATTACATTGCAAGTTTGGAACAGCTAGAACACGAGAACATCATGGCGCAACCTACCCACACTTCCATCCCAAATTATGATGAAACAAGTTATGGGATCGAAGTATTCATGGACGTAGTGAAACCCTTACTTGACATTACTTATACCACGGACGCACACAAAATAGCCGTAACATTACCACACCTGGGAAAAGCCGTTTCCCTGGTGGCCTATCAAGTGCACCCTGACCTCACCTGGAACGAATTTCGCACAATAGTGATAGAAGCCATTAAACCTTCGTTGGGCGTTTTCGTGGCCCACACCCGTATCCTAGACACGAAATTCGAAGGCGATCTAGATGCCACAGTCAGTAAGCTTGCCCAACACATAAAAAATTCTTTCCCCACGTTGACCAAAATCCAACAAGAACAGCAAATTCTGGTCAACCTTGTGTCGATATTGCCCTCAGCAGTAAAAGACCATTTCCGGGTGCACGATTTCGTCGGATACAAAAAAGACCTCATCACGATCCGACGTATTTTGGCCATGCGCACAGAAGCACCCACCCAAATCGCTGCAATCAAGAGGTTTCCCACGCACCCGCAGCAAACCAACCACCAAAACCCCAACAATGCCTACCCAGCCTCATCTTTCAACAACAGACCCACCTACCCTTCCGGCAAGCCCCAACCCAGTAGACCCCGGTTCCAACCGTCCCAGCCACGCAGAATCTTCAACCGGAACAGCAACTACAACACCTACCAAAGTAAAAACCCTACCTTAGTCATTATCAACCCGTATGATTTCCCTGCCTGTAATGCTCAGTGTGCCCTCCACCAAATTCATGACTCTGCCCAACCTCGCCCCTCTACTCCTCGCATTTCTGTAAATGAAGAGGAGTGGGGACAAGAGGAAGAAATTGCCCCCCATACCATGACCTCAGACGATACCGAGGAAACCCTGGAAGAGGTAGATACCGACCCCCAGGATTTTTAAAGTATCCCCCACCCACGATGGGCTCGGCGGGGGACGCCATAACTAGTCGCACTGCCCCCATTTATTACATGGCCAAAATCAAGGACATTCCTGTCCGCTTGCTAATCGACACGGGAGCTGCCAAGTAATTTTTGTTCAAATCTTACTATGAAAAACATCCCCGACGATTTAGCCCTTTGTTAAACACCAAAACAGAACTCATCTCAGCTGCTGATACTTACTTAAATCTCCTAGGAGACACTTTACCCCTATCAGTAACCACTCCTGGCCCCCATGCTCGTTGTTATCACACATTTACAGTATTTTCCTCCAACTGTAAACATTATGATGGTTTCCTTGGACTTGACCTCCTTCAAAAACTAGAGGCCCAGATTGACTGCGGCCAAAGGCTGATCTCATTCAAAAACAAATTCCAGCCCAAAGCCTCTGACAAACCAATCACGCAGAAACCCATTCCCAAAAAGAAAAACAACCTCCCCCTCAACAAACCCTGATTCAGGGTTACCAAGTTGCAGCTAGCACTAAGGTGACTCCTAAAACCTCCCCTTGCCCCGAGATCTAATCAAACCATACTCAATTCAGTAAAAAAATGCCTCAACAAACGAAAGAAGACAAGTCCAAGCAACTCCCCCTCGGTAATCCCCTCAATTCTCGTAACTCTGTCCAGAATAAATCCTCCCATGTTTTCAGGACAGACTCTGATATATGTAACCCTAATTCTATCCAATGTTTATGTACACATGTTTCCAGAGAAAATGCCGAACGATGTACCCAACAATGTTTCCCCCATGCCCCCAGAAATGTTAACAACCCCAAATCAATACACCAGTCCTACACCAATAACCCATGTTTTACACCTAACTTTTTCCCCACCAACCCTCCGCAGTCCCCCCAGCAAATCCCGTTTTCTAACTCGCTCACCTCACACCCTTCTGAACCGCCCGCACGCGCCGTTAATCCCCCCCTCACGCGTGCCGACCGAGGGACACAACCATGTTCCCACCATGCCCCGAGAAATGCCCAGCTATTCCACCACCCCCCCAATCCCCCTTGTGACAGTTTTTCGTCAGTAGCTCCCTTCACACCCGGCATTTCATTGGTGGCAGCTAGGGAACGTGACCAGGTAGCTACGTGGAGCACCCGTCACGCGAACCCTATACCAACAATATTGAGATTGCTGAGGTAATACAGCTACGATACCTTACGACCTTAAAATAGGCTAGGGACTAGCCTAGTTAAAGAAGGATGTAATGTAATGCCCTCGAAAATGTCCCGCACCCACAATAATACTAACCCGAGTTGACGTCAGGTATAGCGTAAAATAGTCGTAGATGGTAAGTCCAATAAACTCATCACGTGATAACACCACGAGACTATCAACTGGTTCTTAAAAATCGGACTAAGGTTGCTATACTTTTAGTACGTCCGTGGTAGTACAGTGGGTTAGCGCGCGGGCCTGGTGGTGATGGTTGGGTCACTAACCAGGGTTCGAACCCCATCCAAGGCATCTCAAAACCTGTGGGTTTTTAGGGGGGTTAAATTCCCTTCAGAGGTTCGTACTCCGCGCCAGGTACCAGGAAAAGTTGATCCTAAAGGTAGCCTGGGGATATTTCAGGAGACCATGAATTCCCTTCACACCCGGCATTTCACTTATATTATCTTATAATAACTTAATGAGGTCCAAAGCATGAGGTTGCATAAGAGCTATTTGACGAGTTAAATATTATGTAGTAGGTTAGCAGATGATTTTCGAGTTGATATAATATATTGCATAAGAGCTATTTGACCAGTAAACATTATGTAGGGCTACTAGGTTTGCAGATTGAGATAATACTTGCACCTTCAGATGGGTTTTGAATGCTATGGAGTTGATTTACTGACTAAGTTTACTGTTCGCCTAGTTACTATGTAAAACATAATAATAATGATAGTAAAAGGATAATTTAGAATTACAGCCAGAGGCTGAAAATATACATGTGATATATACATAGCTGTGCTGACATATTTAACTGCATTATTGTAGGTTTGATTAAACTAGATAGATGCAACCGTGCTGTATGCTTGCACAATACATGTACTGTACAATCGGGGATATTAAGTGTTGTCATAGATTCCAGTGGTTTTCGCTCAACAAGTGTTATTGGTATTTTTATAGTTACTGGGAAAAGTGCTTATATCCCTCCGAGTATTAGTCAGTGTCCGAAACTTTGTGAAATATCTGACAACACTTATTAACTTCGACTGTACATGTACATACCACTACATACACACACAATGCATACATCTAAACGTATCAATATATGCAGTATATGTATTTGTATACATATATCCATACATATACAAACACATACACATATATCCATATATACATACGTATGCACATTGTGTATATATGTGTGTGTGACTGAATAAGCACGTGGGTGGTGGGGGGTAAGCATTTATTAGTCCATTATAAAGCTACATAACACTATTGATGGAATGATCACTGTTCCAACACACTCAACAATTACCGGTGACGTGGACCATAATATATAGTTCACAGAACCCACGTCATACGCCAAACACCAATTAATAGGCTACCAATATACATAGCCTACATTTACATTTGATATTCAGTGTTCCCAAGATGTATGTACTGTATGTATCTATGTAGCCTATGTAGGCTACTGCATAATTATATGATTGTATTTGTTGTCCATGTGAGTGAGGGAGACAAAAGGCAGAACTGCCTGTAGCAAGCAAAGTATACTGTACTATACACTATATATGTATATAAACTTTGGTAGCGAGTGCCTCCCCCAGAGTTGAAAGAGTGACAGGGCCAGAATGGACACACGGAGTTTGAAGCAATTTAAGTTATATATATATATATATATATATATATATATATATATATCACTCCATTGCTTGACATTTTGGTACCACAATGGCCGCCAAAGTAAAAGATGGCTGATGTCTCTTACTGCAGGGTCACTCAATAAAGAATGCGCCAATCAATTACATTTCCGCCCCGACCGATGAATGCATGGTTCCAAGTGTGTTATTAAGGGGGAAGGGGCTGGGTTTTCTGGCCCACCTTCTCCCTCACGTTTAACCCCAGTAGTTTGGAGATTTTAAGATGTTCCTTCTATTAGTTCGGCGATTTTAAGACCTTTCACCCCATTTCATTGTACATTTTTGGACCTTTCGTGCCATTTAAGTGTCGATTTTTTTCTGGCGAACAATAGCAAGCCTGTAATTTTAGGAAGAATCGGCCTTTGGCCGAGATATTTTTCTACCGGAAAATGTACAAATTTATCTCGAAGGGGGTGTTTTTTAAAGCTTCATGGAGGTCTAGTGAGGAAACTAAAAATATATATACAGTATATATATGAATAAATAAATTGAGCAAAAAACTAACCATTAAGGGGCATTGTAAGCGTTCCTATTGGTGATGTAATTGCTGCCATTATATTAGAGTAACTGTATAGGGCAGATGACGATACACTAAATAATGGATCAATTACCATTAATATTGAGGGGGGGGGGGGGGGGCTACGGGAGGCGAATAATTATGAGTAGCGGCGAAGTTGACCCTCCTAGTGCGTTTGGTCAAGGTCATAACATTGCCCTATGAGTCTGACCTCGTATATCTTAAGGGGGTAGTGGTTATTTTGTCGTCTCTTTATTTATTTTAAGGTTGTGGTCTTTGAAAGTGGTGCAGCCACAGAGTGTGAGTTGAGGTTGAATGGTCAGGCTAAGGAGAATGTCAGCTCATTTAAGTATTTGGACAGTGTGTTGAGTAAAGATGGGACTATGGATGAAGAAGTGCGGAAGAGGGTGCAACAGGGGAAGAGGGTTGGAGGAACGCTGAAAGCAGTAACAAGAAATAGGGTGGTCAGCATGGAAGTAAAGAAGTGTGGAAGTAAAGAAGTGTGGTAATCCCGACATTGACTTACGAGGGCGAAGCATGGACGTTGGTGGAAAGACTCAGACCAAGAGTGAGAGGGGTAGAAATGAGTTACTTGAGAAGTGTGTGCGGAGTTACATGTAGGGATAGACAGATGAATGAGGAAGTACGAGAGAGGTGTGGTGTGGAGGTAGATGTGCTGGAAAGTGTGAAAAGGAACACCTTGAGATGGTTCGGCCATATGGAACGTATGGGAAGCAAGAGAATGACTAAGAGTGTACGAGAGTGAGGTGGAAGGCCAGAGAGGGAGAGGTAGACCGAGTGAGAGGTGGAAAGATGAAGTTAAGTATATGAGCGAAAGCAGTGCTGGATGGGAGGAAGGGCGTCGATTGATGGGGACAGAGGTGCATGGGGCCGTTTCGTTAGTGGCCATCCCTTTGGGGATCACAGTGTCCGGCAATAGATAGATAGTTAGATTTATTTATTCATTAATTTTTTTAAAGTTTCCTCTCTAGACCTCCACAAAGCTTAAAACAAATATCTCCAAGACCCCCCTTCAAGATAAATTTCCTCCTAAATTACAGGCTCGCTATCGCTCGCCAGGAAAAAATGACACCTACAGTAAATGGCACAACAGGTCTTAAAATAGACAGAAATGGGGCGAAAGGTAATAAAATCGTCAAACTAATGGGGCAAACGTCTTTAAATCTCGAAACAAATGGGCTAAGCATCAGGCAGAAGGGGGTCCAGAAAAAAACTCTTAAGTAAAAATCTCCCCTTAAGAAATGTGTGTGTGTGTGTGTGTGTGTGTGTGTGTATGTGTGTTAGTGTATGTGTGTTAGTGTGTGTGTGTGTGTGTGTGTGTGTGTGTACAATTAACATACTTGCACAACCATTTACCCACCTACCCGAATATACAGTATTACCAACACACACGATCATATAGTTTACCCTAATTGGCCAATAACCTACGAGGGAATGGCAGTACTCTCAAAATTTATAGGCATGACAAAAGTACAGGATACAAATTGACCATAATAAGCTCCCCCCCCCCCCCCCTCTCTCTCTCTCTCTCAACAAGGTATGCCAAACTCACTACCCTTCCACTGTTATTGAGCATTCATCAGCTGGCAGTGGCGGTGAGTGGTGGTGGTGGTGGTGTGGTGGGGGGGGGGGGAGAGAGAGAGAGAGCGAGAGAGATAATAACAGAGCATGGTTTATAGAGATTTTCATATCCAATACCCAGCTGCAATGGATTCCAAGAACATCTTATATTTCAAAGGCTTTTCAATTCCTTCCTAAGAAATACTTAACAATACATGCATTACATACATACTTTCAACTCTCCCTCCATATAGGCTTTCTGTCAGCTTGTGGATTCGAACCTAAGTGCATGCATAGTCAGGAGAGTTTTTATTAGACAGCGCGCAATGGGCGAGCGCACACGTAGCACATGTCCATAAGTTTATGTCAGATTCGTTTGGTTGATGGCTAGATATGGGTTTTAGCAGACACTCCAATAAATCCTTACGGTTTCTACCTATTGATCTTGGATGATGTCGTTAAGCAACTGCATGTTAGCTGTTGAAAGAGGTCAACAATTATCTCTGTCATACAACATTTATAGCCATAGCCATTTATCACTTGACTAGAACACAAGACCTTTGGCTTCTGATAGATGCCCTATAAAATATTATTTCCTCTCTCTTAACCCATTGGCTGCGGGGGACGTTACACCATGGGAATTTATATAAATTTACAGGCTTTTAAACCTGAGCACCAGCTGATTTATAATAAATGTACAAGGGACCAGCAGGTTGTCATTTTTGTTTTCTTGAAAACACATGGGATGGGTTAGTAATGAAGAAAAAAACACAGAAAACCGCTCACCTAGGTCATTTAGGGGTCCTACGGAGCGGCCGAAAGTCGCGATTAACATGGGGAAATGGGTAGGCAAAATACTGGAAAATCACTACCGCCCACACGCATGCGGCTAGACTTGGAGGGTTTCCAATCATCGGTATTGTTGCGTGGGATACTAAGGATACTAAAGCGGTTCCAATACAAATCTGAATCTTCTAGGTGCCATAGGACAAGAGTAATTAACGTGAACACAACCATTGCGTCGCTGGGGTTTAGCGTTACATACATATAGCGACGCATAACGTGCGTCGCTGGTACTCAAGCCTGTAGAGACGAGTCCGAGTGAGCGGGAGCGGGACGGGCCCCCGTCCGATCTCCAGCCAGGCAGCCGCGGCACTGGAGGGCTCTCAGCCATGACCCGATAGACATATGCAGTGCTGGTAAAGGCAAATGTAGCGCGACATTAGCGATATTCGCTCAGTATTAGCAAATATTTGCCGAAGTCTATGGTAGCACTGTGGATGAATCCCGCGCGTTACGAAGCTCGTCCTGGTGTCATTTTGAAGCTATTTTCTTCTAGTTATTGGCTGAATACATTTAATTTAATTCAGAAACTTGCTCAATCATTCAGGAGTGCCTGAATGAGCTCTAATATCGCGGAAATATGCCTGCAGCATAAGTGTTAAGCATTAGGCTATTCATAGTGCAGATGGGTACAGTACATGATTAGATTAATATCCAGTATTCGATAACTGGATACCAATCGTGGTCATGTGCTGTACTTACCCTCATGTTTAGCCCCATTATTTTTCAGATTTTAAGATGCTCGGTCCATTAGTTTGGCGATTTTAAGGCCTTTGGCCACATTTCTTTGTCAATATTAAGACTTTTGTGCCAATTAGGTGGCAATTATTTTTCCTGGCAAAAATGTATCTTGAAGGAGGGTCTTGTGGGGTGTTTTCTTATGTTTGATGGAGGTCTAGGGTGGAAACTTAAAAAAATAATATAAAGCTAAATAAATGAGCAAAGAAATACGCTCATCCCCCCCTTAACCCTTTAAGTACCAGCAATGTGTGTCATATATTATTCTAGCCATATTTAGACGATATTATGTAGCTTAGGAAGGATCTGGGGTAGTTAAAAGGGTTGGTTGAGATAGTTTGAAGCCTTATTATATAGAGGTCTTTCCTGAGCTGAATAAAAGTGTCTAATAGTGGCCAGACTAAGATGAAAATGACGTCCCCCCGGTACTGAAGAGGTTAAATATTATGACGCATTTCTGCCTATCATTAGACGATTTCATGCAGTTTAGGAAGTATCTGTGGGAAGTCTAAGGGTAAATTTAAGACTATCTCAATTTACCCTCGGACTATGGTGATGGGCTGGTCTATCAGAGTGAGAACTGAGTGATCTCTGCCATACCCATAGCTTACTCTGACTGTTCCTTTTACTTATATATTTTCTAGATCTCAAGTGACGGCGTCTCTTCCGTGGATTGACCTCCCAATCTACCAAGATTGGAAGCCAAAGCGTCACATTTTTCCTTTGCCCATCAACTTTCTCTTCATAATTGCTGAGGGGCACAGGGCCCTGGGTGGGGCTTTGGTTTCCCAGGCGTTTCCTCACCCTTCTCAGCTCCCCGCCATGGAGTAGCTTCGGTCACCCAGGCTTTATTGTGGTCTTCAGGAAGGGTTCTGTGGGGGCGCTCGGTTATGGCCTTGGCCTTGCTCGGGGCCTTGGGGCTGTTCGTCCAGGCAGCTTGGGGAACAACAACAACAACCACCCTCGGACTTCCACATACCCTTCCTAATCTGAATAAAATCGTCTAATGATAGCCAGGAAACAGAAAAGAAATGCGTATTGGATCTTGAAAAGGTTAAACAAATCCTTACTGATTTACCTATTGATCTTGGATTACGTCATTGAGCAAACGCAAGCTTTCAAGTGAGGGCAGACAGTACGTGTGCCATATTTTAAGGGGTGTAGGGTATATATTTTGGTCTATTTATTTATATACTTATATATTTATGTTTCCTCGCTAAGACCTCTATCAAGATTAAAAAAACATCCACCAAGATCCCCCCCTTTAGATAAATTTGTACATTTTTCTATACAAAAATGTTCCGGCCAAAGGCCGGTTTCCCCTAACATAAAGGCTCGCTAACGCTCGCCAGGAAAAAATTGACACATTAATGGCACGAAAAGTCTAAAAAATTAACAAGGAAATGGGATGAAATGAACACCAGAACGAGCTTCGTAGCGCGCGGGATTCATCCGCAGCGCTACCATAAACATCGGCAAATATTCGCTAATACTGAGCGAATACCGCTAATGTTGCGCTACATTTGCCTTTGGCAGTGCTATATATGTCTAGCGGGACATGGCTGATATCCCTGAGTGCCGCGGCCGCCTGGCTGGAGAGCGGACGGGGGCCTGCCGCGCTCCCGCTCATTCGGACTCGTCTACCAGGCTTTAAAAGCCTGTAAATTGCAATAAATTGCCATGGCGTTCCGGAACGTCCCCCGCAGCCATTGGGTAAAGCCACTTAATTATCACACAACTCAAACACAAGATCGATCCGCTTGTGTGAGCTCACCCATTAGTATCTGAATATACCTCCCCATTATAATTGTAGAACCCCTTACTGCTATTGTGTGGTAGTCTATAAGTGTGTGTTGTTTTTTGTTAATTTATACGGAATCTCTCTCTCTCTCTTCCACATATACACACACTCACTCACTATATATGTCTCTCTCTCTCTCACTATCTACCACACACTCACTCACTATATCTCTCTCTCACTCACTATCTACCACACAATCACTCACTCGACTCAATCTCTCTCTCTCACACACACACACATTTATTCAGTCTTCAATCTCTCTCTCTCTCTCTCTCTCTCCACAGATAATGGCAGGAGGTTTTGAGGTGATGATGATGCTACGAGTCCTCTTCCTTCCCTGTATATTTCTGGCGGCCCTAAGCAGCAGTGGATATATCGGTGAGTAGAACATAATTATTATACTATATAATTATACCCTGTGTTGCATTAATATTGTACCATTAACCAAGTGTAGGTGTTGACAACATTGTGACCTTGACCACCCACACTAATAGTACTATAATAATGGTTCTGTTGGTGCAGGGTATATTGTTTGATGATGATTGATTTTATATACACACACACACATACACATATATATACACACACACACACACACATACAGACACACACTCTCACTCTATCACACACACAACCTTTCAATAGTTCAGTAATATTGTTCCATTAACCAAGTGGAGGTGTTGACAGCATTGTGACTGAGATGGTAGAGAAAAACAAAGGAGGAGATGGAAGCACCAGTACAAAAACAACTCCTGTCACCACAATAAAAGTTCAAAAGTGAACTTAGTTAGTTCCAATCTCCATAGGTGTTTCTCGTAAGGAAAGTGCAATCGGTGATTACCAAAGACAGAATAACCTACATAAACACTTAGTGAGTGCACACATACAAGAAACAAATTCCGAAACAGAAGGATTGAAGTGAAAATAAGAGAAAAAAAACAGTGACTACGAACATGACGCCAACAATGGACGGGGATCAAAACAAATCCGACCCAGAGTGCCCCGACTGCGGAATCAAGTTCGCAGGTGAAAAAAATGCAATCCAATGCGACTACTGCCGGGAATGGCTGCACTATTTCTGCACAGAACTCCCTGCCTATCAAATTCTCAACTATGCAAAAACGCCAAGGAAATTCATGTGCAAAACATGCTGCCTAACAAAGTTTGACACAAAGGGTGAGTGGGTGGCCGATGCAGAGGCAGCCATTCTCCAACACAAGGAACGACTAACCAAGTCTGGAGCGATAAGTAAGGTAAGAAATATCCCTGTTCAGCTCCAGAGCAACAAAGCTGTCACCAACACGCCAGCTGACAATACACCAACAACCAAGAAATTAACTGGGGACACTGACCTAGGCCAAGGCCTACCCAAAAGCCCAGAAGTAGCCGTAGGCAAGAGTGACGGTGACCACCTCCATACCAGTACCGCAACAAACATGGCTATAGATCTAGGTCTGGGGAACACACCAGAAAATATTAGCATCACAATGCTAGATGCCCATAGTCTCCCCCCCGCAACACTAGCAGACACGGCAGAGCCTCCTCAAAATGCAGCAAGACAGGTGAGGTCGGGGACCCCAACGAGCACACACCCCACATGCAACGGATGCAGCCATAATGCTCCTACATATAGAAGAACAGGTGAGGCTAGTGCTGTAAATTCAAATCCATGGAGACCTAGGCCCAGAGCTGAAAATAAGGGCACTTATATTAGGAGGAAAAGCATGGAAGTATGCAACTTCTACCTAAGAAATGAATGCCGATATGGAGTAGTGGGCATGGGATGCAAACAAGACCACCCAAAAATATGTGCAAAATTCATGAAGCACGGGCGGGATGAAAGGATCGGTTGCAAGCGTGGATGGAAGTGCATCGACTACCACCCATATGTATGCAGAATCTCGCTCAACAAAAGGGCATGTACTATGAGAGACTGCAATCTTCCCCACATCAAGGGAACCAAAATACTGACACCCAGAAACAATGTCAACAAACCAAGGGAACACGCTACAGGACACATCCAAAGGGAATTTGCCTACACACCAACTCATGAGGAAAAATTAGAAAGCCAACGCAATGCCCTCAGAAGCTGGCCAACCATCCAGCAAACTCACAAGGTCAGACCAGCAGCGGTACACACGGCTATGCCCGACCAAGGTGCTTTTTTAGAGGTAGTAATGGGACGTCTTCTGGAAGTGGAAAAACGGTCTCAAGTGATAATGGAGAGATTCCTAGCCCAAACCGAGGGGCAAGACATGAACCACAGAGGAAGGTGCAACTACCACTAACTAGTTTTTTTGTGGGCAACATCAGAGGACTTTACCCACGAAACAATCAATGTAAAGTCCCCATGTTGGAAGAAATTGCAGAGGAAGATAACTCAATTTTTCTAGCCCTCACAGAAACACCTGAACGAAAACATTTTGGATGCAGAGATCAATATCCATAATTTCACTCTATTCAGAGCCGACAGAGAGGACAGAAGCCACGGAGGAGTAGCACTCTACCTAAGGGAGGATATGGCTGCAAATACCGAAACTTTAGTTGCATTCTCAAACGGCACAACAGAGCTACTAGCAGTACACATAAGACAAACCGACATGCTCATCATAATTTTGTACCGACCTCCAAACACCAAAGGGGAAATTTTCAAGGAGGTCACAGAGAAGATACAATCACTCCTACAAAATCTGCCAACTCCCGCTACAGATGTCATCATCACAGGAGATTTCAACCTGCCCATCATCAATTGGGCAACCATGAAAATAGACGGAGGAACCAGGGATGAAAAACAGCAAGCCAAGGAGCTAATGACTATCATGGACACTGCATATATGAAGCAATACATCGAGGAACCTACAAGAGGCAACAACACACTGGACTTACTATTTGGCAACAACTTCGACCTGGTACACTCGTACGAAACTGTAAAAACTATAATGTCCGACCACAGCCTCATCAAAGTTAGAACCCCCACACCAGCCGCCACACCACCAAGAAGATGTCAACAGGAATCAAGCCAAATACCCTGCACCTCTCTGAAAGATCTCAACTTCTACAGCAAAGATATAGACTGGGACAGACTGAGAGCAGAACTGGCAGTAACTGATTGGAGGGCACTATTCGAAGATAAAAACGTCGACGAAACTCTCAGTATCCTCCAGAAACAATGCCTGGAGACCTGTAAAAACACCATACCACCCAAATCAAGCAGGAAGCAGATCAAGCAGATTCCCAGAGATAGAAAAATACTAATGAAGAAAAGGACGTACTTGAGAGCCAAGCAAAGGAAGACCAGCTATGCGCACAATATCACCAAACTACAAGAAGAGCTCGATGAAGTTGAACGTAAACTCATCCAGTCACACCAAGAGCAAAGAACACGCGAAGAACTCCAAGCAGTTGCAAACATACGAGTAAATAGTAAATTCTTCTATGCATACGCAAAAAGGAGACTCAGGAACACCTCAACAATAGGACCACTTGCAAAACCTACGGGCGAACTTGAGAGTGACCCAACCGAAATGGCCAAGATACTCAAACAGCAGTACAAAAGTGTCTTCAGCCCGCCAAATGAAGACAAGAAAATCGATAATGCAACGACCTTCTTTGACAACGCTCCAGGGACACCACATCAACTCTCCTCGGTAACAGTATCAACAGAGGACATAATAGCAGCCATCGACAAGATTGGACCAAACTCTGCGGCAGGACCAGACGGCTTTCATCTATCTATTCT
The DNA here is from genome assembly GCA_032716605.1 of Paralithodes platypus. NCBI lineage: Eukaryota > Metazoa > Arthropoda > Malacostraca > Decapoda > Lithodidae > Paralithodes > Paralithodes platypus. The sequence continues at coordinate 81,517,484 of CM064575.1, read as the reverse complement.
ATCTATATGCTCAGGCCCAATCCCCATTTTGGGGGTAGCCGACTCAAGACAGAGCAAGAACAGGGAAAACACAAAAACAACATAAAACAACAAATAAACACAGATAAAAAGCACAAACTCACACACATCCAGGTCACCCAGGAGAAGACCCAGAGACCAGGGTCACCAAGGTCGCTCCAGCACTCCCCCGGCCCCCGACCACCCGGAGAGGTTCCGATCTCGGCAGGCAGACATGCAGCGGAGCCAAAGCCACAAGCCCTCCCACCACACTTCCAGGCGCACCCTTCATATTAATCGTCTCCCCGGGCCAGGCGCCTGATGGACTATTATCTAGTCCAACTTGCGCCCGACCCCTTACTCCAAATGACCACGTGTTCACTCAACTATTCACAAGCATTCTCCATTCACTCCTGTCCACCACCACTTCCCCTGCCTGATCTATAGTCATTCCTCTATCATCCAAAGCCTTTCTTACACAGTCTCTCCATCTCAATGGGGGTCTTCCTGCCCTTCTATCTCCCCTTGTACCTGACTCACATATTCTCTTTGTAAGCCTTTCATCTCCCATTCGTTCAACATGACCATACCAGCTAAGCACCCTTCTGTCCACTCTGGCTGACAAATGTTCCTGCTGCCCCACTCTCCTACGTATCTCTTCATTCCTCAATCTGTCTCTACGAGTAACTCCACACATACTCCTCAAGCAGCTCATCTCCATCACATCCAGCCCTCTTTTCTCCTTTTTCTTCAGAGCCCATGTCTCAGCCCCATACATCACTGTTGGCACAACAATTCCTTGATACAGTGCACTTTTTACTTTCACTCCGAGATTTCTCGTCTTCCACATACTTCCCATTGCTCCGAAAACCTTCCTTCCTTCACACACTCTCTGTTTTACCTCCACTTCCATACCTCCACTCCTGCTTATCGTTCCTCCTAGATATTTAAAACACTCTACTTGTTCCAATATTTCCCCATCCAGCCTCACATCTAGATTCACCCTATGCTCTCCCCTATTACACACCATTACTTTACTTTTATTGACGTTCACCTTCAGTTTCCTCCTTCCACAAACCACACCAAACTCTTTGACTACCCACTGCAGTTTCTCATCAGAATCCGCCACCAATGCTGTGTCATCAGCGAACAGCAACTGATTCAACTCCCAATCTCTACCATTCTTCCCTACTAAACCCAATCCTCTTCCCATAGTTCTCCTTTTCACCTCCCTCACCACACCATCCATAAACATATTAAACAGCCATGGTGACATTACACAACCCTGTCGCAAACCTACCTTTACCTCAAACCATTCACTCAACTCACCATTTCCTACTCTCACACATGCTCTGCTCCCTTCATAAAAACTCTTAACTGCTTCTAACAAATTTCCTCCTATTTCATAAATCCTTAACACCTTCCACATTGCTTCATGGTCCACACGATCATACGCTTTTTCCAAGTCCATAAATGCCCAAAATATCTCCTTATGCTTCTCTAAATACTTCTCGCATAACTGTCTGACTGCAAACATCTGATCCACGCACCCTCTTCCCCTCCTAAAACCGCACTGTTCTTCTCCTATTGCAACTTCCGTACACTTTATTATCCTCTCTATCAACACCCTGCCATACAGCTTTCCAACCACTGACAATAAACTAATACCTCTATAACTTGAACACTCCTGCCGATCTCCCTTCCCCTTGTACAACGGCACAATACATGCACTCTTCCAGTCTATTGGTACCATTGACACAGCAAAGCACACATTGAAAAGTCTCACCAACCAATCTATTATCACATCTCCACCCTTCTTTATACACTCCACAGCAATACCATCCAAACCTTCTGCTTTTCCCGCTCTCATTTGTTTCACTGCTTCTTTCACCTCATTTTCCTCAATCCTTTCATTCATTCCCTGCCACCTGGGTGGCCTGGGTAACCTATCTCCATCCACCTCTGCTTCAATCACTGCTTCTCTTCCATCTCTTGTATTTAACAAAGATTCAAAATACTCGGCATATCTTTTCCTCACTTCAACTGGTTCCACTAGTAATTCTCCATTTTCATCTTTCACTGACTCTTCCCTCTTTTGTCCTCCTTTCCTTACTTTATTTACCTCCTTCCAGAACATCTTCTTTCGTTCTTCAAAATTCTCACTCAACCTTTGACCCCACCTTTCGTTTGCATCTTTTTTCGCTTCTCTAATTTTCCGTTTTGCCTCTCTCCTTTTCTCCTTGTACCTCTCCCATACCTCAACACTACCATCCTGTAAAACCCTCTCAAAACACTGTCTCTTCTCCTCAACTGCCTTTCTCACCGGCTTTCATGCCCAACTGCTAAAAAAATGCAAACATCAGCTAGCCTTGCCTCTAAAACTGCTGTGGAGCAAGTCCCTCCAAACTGGATATGTACCACAATCCCTAAAAGAAGGTACTGTCACACCAATACACAAAGGGGGTAGTAAAGGCATAGCCAAAAATTACAGACCAGTGGTGCTGACGTCACATCTTATTAAAATCATAGAAAGAACAATACGAGCTAAGATGGTCAGCTACCTGGAAGATAACGAGGCATTCAACGAGGGGCAACATGGCTTTAGACAAGGCCGCTCCTGCCTTTCACAACTACTATCACACTACGACAAAATCCTACAGGATATTCAAGACGGAGAAAATGTAGACGTCATATATCTAGATTTCGCCAAAGCTTTTGACAAGGTGGACCATGGGATCCTTCTACATAAACTCAAATCACTGGGAATAGGGGGAGACCTTGGAAGATGGCTCCACAGCTTCATCACCAACAGAAAACAAAGAGTCACGGTTCAAGGAAGCCTATCAGAAGCAGGTGGGGTCATCAGCGGAGTACCACAAGGATCAGTACTGGGACCTCTCCTATTCCTCATCATGATAGGAGACATCGACAGGGACCTGGAACACTCAACAGCCTCATCGTTTGCAGACGACACCAGACTCATGAAGAAAATCACCTCACAACATGATGCACAGCTACTACAACAAGACTTGGACAAAATCCTGAAGTGGGCAGAAGAAAACAACATGGCCCTAAACGGAGACAAGTTCGAGCTTCTAAGGTACGGGAACAAGAGAGCACTAAAAAACGACACCAACTACAAAAGTGGACAGCAAGAAATTACCGCCAAGGACACAGTGAAGGACTTGGGAGTAAATATGAGCAGTGACGCCACTTTTTCCCAGCATATTACCAAAGCCACAACAACAGCAAAACAAATAGCAGGCTGGATCCTGAGAACCTTCCACACAAGAAATGAGAGGTGTATGTTAACACTGTGGAAGTCACTGGTCCTACCACGACTGGAGTACTGCTCTCAGCTCTGGTCTTCCCAAAAAGTAGGAGAAATAACAGAAATTGAAGCCACCCAGAGGACATTCACCAGTAAAATCCATGGGTTTCAACACTTTAACTACTGGGAGAGACTCAAGGAGCTGCAGCTGTACTCACTTCAAAGACGTAGGGAGAGATACATCATCATCTACGTCTGGAAGATTTTGGAAAAAAAGGTACCAAATCCAAACATCCAAGAAACTCAACACCAAAGGCGAGGGAGGCTGTGCTATGTGAGGACTACGCCGGGATCAACACAAAAAATCAAATCCCTGATCCATCACAGCTTTACATACAATGGAACCAGACTGTTCAACTGTATACCAGCCCCTCTCAGGAACATGACCGGGGTGTCTCCAGACACCTTCAAGAAACACTTGGACATGTGGCTGGCCAAAATACCGGACCGGCCACCAACACCAAGATACCCCAGCACCAACTCCAACCGACTTCTGGAATGGAGAGTGGAAGAAAGGGAGCTGCCTGGTCGCAGTAGAGCTCCAGCTCAACTGTGTCACTAACGGACGGAATACAACAAAGTGTAACAAAGTGTAAGTGTAACACCGCCGAGACAAGAGGACACAAGAGCCTCCTCACCCCGGCAGGCTCGGGTCGCCACCATCACCTCGCCACTTCCCCGACACCAGGAAAAGACCTAACTGTGAGGTTAACTTCTAACACCACCAGCAAAACCAAGGAAGGCCAACCACAACATACAGCAGAGAAAACCTTCCATAAATCCCAAGCCACCACGCGCCCATCTTAACCGGAGACTCGCCACCGCCGTGGCATGAATTTCGAGAAAGGCTATCGCCGTCGACACACATCCTCCTCTGCACACAACCGCACACATGCGCAGCCGGAAAGAACGACGGAATTGGAAAGACATCCCCAGCCAAATCCAGAAGTGGTACAGTTGGAACGATATCTAAAAGGCACTGGCTGAGAGATATCTGGAAGACTTGGGATTATCTTTACCGAGAAATTGCCTTGAGGGAGTAAGACACTGGTGGAACTACTCAACGCATTTCTCGAAGGTACCTTGGAATTGCTCATACCTTTGTTAGACCACACTGGTGACCACCTAACATTTTTACATTGCCTTGTTACAGGACTTTACTATAATTAGTAAGACACTGGTGGAACTACTCAACGCATTTCTCGAAGGTACCTTGGATTTGCTCATACTTTTGTTAGACCACACTGGTGACCACCTAACATTTTTACATTGCCTTGTTACGGGACTTTACTATAATTAGAGTATGCAACACGGAGTGAGCGCTCTAGTTCTAGTAAACCCACAAACATAGGAAGTCTGGTTGGAAGAGCGTAAGACACTGGTGTAACGGCTTCCTTCTCAGTCAGGACTTGTAGTGGAGGGTGTAAGACACTGGTGTAACAACTCCCTACTTAGTCCTTATGATACGAGAGCGTAAGACATTGGTGTAACGGCTCGTATTCGTAACAATCCCAAGATTGCATCATATAAGTTCCTCTAGAGATTCACATAGAAGTCTAAGTTTGGATTGTAAGAGAGAGAGTAAGACACTGGTGAAATGGCTCCTTACTTTAATCCCATGATACGAGAGCGTTAGACACTGGTGTAATGGCTCGTTTTTCATGTAAGACCCTCACCTCTAGTCTTCAGAGATCTACAAGGAAGTCTTCACCCACCTGCTAAAGTCTAGGTCTGGATTGTAAGAGAGAGCGTAAGACACTGGTGAAACGACTCCTTACTTTAATCCCATGATACGAGAGCGTAAGACACTGGTATAACGGATCGTTTTTCATGTAAGACCCTCACCTCTACAGTCTACAGGGGATCTACAAGGAAGTCTTCCCCTAACTTCTGTCACCGTCACATGACAGGACCACCCCACGGACCAGGACGTTGTAGGGAATACCAGGCAGCAACGTCTTCAGAGATCTTCAGAACCTGCCTGTGTCTTCCCCTTGAGACGCCTAGAGGACCCTCGATCGTGCTGCTATTTAAAACCTATCCCTGTCTTATGTAACATTGCACCTCTAACCATATGATTTTGTGTGAATAAGAATAACCTATGTTTGTACTCTGTGTTATATTATCCTCTATTACCTTCGTGTTTGTGTTCTTGTGTGTTCTCATCTTCTCCAGTCAAGTAAGAAACTACCTAATAAGTCAACACTACCCCAGTAAAAACCTGGTATAACAGCGACCTTGACCACCCACACTAATAGTACTACAATAATGATGGTTCTATTGTTGCAAGATATATTGCTCGATGATTGCTCTTGTACACACACAAACAAACATACAGACACACACACACCACCCCCTCCTCTCTCTCTCTCTCTCTCAACACTTAGCAGAAATACAACCATATGGAGAGTTTACAATGGATAATTTGTGTTGAGTTAGGTTTTATGTATTTATATAATTATGCACTACAACCGTTTTTTTTTTTTTTTTTTTTTTTTTTTAAGAGACAATGAACGGAGGAAGGAAAAACACAGATAAAACAAAAAGGTCCATGTGCCTAAAGGCATCCTCCATTCATAAAATGTTTGTAACAACTGGATTTAAACATTTGTTGATTGTAAGTTTGTGGAAAGCAATTCGAGGGAAGTGAATTCCAAAGAGTAGTAGCTCTGGGGATAAATGAATTCTGATAAGCAGAAGTTCTGCATTGTGGAGGAGAAAGTGTAAATTCATGGGCGCTCTCAGCTGCCCTAGTTCTACGGGGAAAGATGTGGAGAGGCGGCACAATTGAAGCAAGTTCCTCGGAACAATTGCTGTGAAAATATCTGTAGAATAATGCAAGGGATGCAACGTTTCTTCGTATGGCTAATGTAGGAAGGTCCTGTGTGATTGCAGGGTTATTGATTAATCTAATAGCTTTATTTTGAATTTTGTCCAACTGCCTCAATGCAACCACTCCACTTCCACCCCACAGAGGTGAACAGTAATCCATCTGAGAGCGCACATGACTTTTATATATTACGGCCAACTGCTCGTCAGTGAAGAATTCTCGAACTCTGTACAGGAGTCCCCAGTTTTTTAGAGGCATTCTTAGCAATGCTTCTAACATAATGTGTCCAGCTCAAGTTAGTAGTTAATGTTACACCGAGAATGTCAATACTAGGGGAAGTGGGAATATTTACATCATTAAAAAATATATGGGAGTCCGTGAGATTCTGTCGGTTAGAAAATTGAATGTACTTGGTTTTCTGTGCATTAAAGGAAACTAGATTCTCTTGTCCCCATTCATTAATTCTAGAAAGGTCCTGGTTCAGAGAAATTGCAGTGTTTATTTTTGAATTTATAAGATCGGGTTGGGTGAAAGAATTGGTAAATGTGAAGGAACTGTGGAGTGTTGAGTCATCTGCGTAGGAATGTATTGGATTATGAGTGGTAGATATGAGATCATTGATATGAATGAGGAACAGAGTTGGGGCCAAAACTGATCCCTGGGGAACACCAGCATTTATTGAGTGAAATTGAGAATAAAGGCCATCTACCATTTGGACTGTTTATTCTGCTATATATTAATGTCTACAGCTCCAACTTCCTTACAGGTTGAAACTCGCAAGAGGTCAATAATTGTCAAACATGCTGTCACCTTAACTTCATTCGCATTCGCTCAGCCAAACAAATCCCCAAAAATGTTTTATACTACGAATTTTGAAAGGAAGGATACCTTCGAGGGAAGGGAACGTTTGGTACTGCGGGCCTAATATCGCACTTAAAGCCACTCCAACAGCTTCCTCTCTCTCTCTCCATCCCTGAATACCTTCACCATCACCATGTAGGCTACAGACTAATAACACACCTAACAAAGTCCACTCCAACAGCTTCCTTTCTCTCTCCATCCCTCAAATTAATTCCTTCACTATCACCTTGTACAGACTAATAACACACCTAACAAAGCCACTCCAACAGCTCCCTCTCTCTCTCCATCCCTCAATACTTTCACCATCACCATGTACAGACTAATAACACACATAACAAAGCCACTCCAACAGCTTCCTCGCTCTCTCCATCCCACAATACCTTCACTATCACCATGTATACAGACTAATAACACACATAACAAAGCCACCCCAACAGCTCACTCTCACTCTACTACAGCCACACACACACACACATACACACTCTGATATATCTTTCTCTCTCTCTCACACACACACCCATTAATGTCCCCATATTATTAATGTTCGGCACCTTCCGTCTACATAGTCAACAATACATATTTACTCTCTCACTCTACTACAGTCCCCCTGATCGAGTGGTGGTGGGGGGGCCTGTAATTACGGAGTGCTGGGGAGGGGGGGAGCTTGTATCCATTCGGCCCCATTCAGCCTACTGTTTAAAGACGTTTACCCCATCCAGGTGTCAATATTTTCTTGGCGAGCGATAACGAGCCAGGAAATATTTTGTTTTGTTTTGACAGCAAGCTAAATTTGTACATTTTTCGATAGAAAAATTTCTCCATACAATGCTGGCTCGCTATCGCTCGCCAGGATGGGGGTAAACGTCTTAAAACAGTGGGCCGAATGAATACAAGCCAAAGAGAGAGGGAGAGAGAGAAAGAGAAAAAGAAAAGCGAGGTGGGCTCCTATAACATTGTCAATAATACAAAATTACTCTCACACTCTACTTCAGTCCCCCTGATCGAGTGGGGGGGGGGGGTCGGTAATTACTGAGTGGGTGGGGGGGTGGGGGGGCTTGAAGAATGCTTACAGAGGGGAGGTGAATAATGGATGTATGTGTTAACTTTGGCGAACACACATACACATACACACACACACACACACAGATATAATAACACTCCTTAATTTTGGCCCTGTCATTCAGTTAATTCTGGAGGAAGCACTATCTTCACAGGCAGTTTTGCCTTTTGTCTCCCTCATCCACATAAAAAGAAAAGATATAAATAGCGACACTCTCACACACCTACACTCTCACACACACATACACACACCTACACTCACACACACCCATGGCCCACCTACTATTATAAAGGCAGTTACTGTAGTGGTCTGTAGTAACCTTACACAAATATTATACCCGTGAGATTACCGCAAAGTAAACGTGATAAACTCTACGGGAATCGGAACCCCCCTTAGCGCCATAATTTATTTCCAGCATTTTTTTTAAACCTATTCTGGGACTGCCTGAGTACACCAACCAAGTCTTCTCTCACTGATATTTGTTTATTATTAACCCCTTCTGTACCGGCGACGTCTTTTCAATTTTATTCTAGCTATATTTAGACGATTTTGTGCAGTTTAAGAAGGATCTGTGGTAGTAAAAAAGGTCAAGTGAGGTACTGTAGTTCGAAACCTGTTAAGTGCTATCTATCTATCTATTTATTGCCTGACGCCGTGATCCCAGAAGGGGTGGCCACGAACGAACCGCCCCCATGAACCTCTGTCCCCAGTCAGTCGACGCTCCTCCTCCCAACCAGCACCGCCTTCATCCATATACTTCCTCACTCCATCCTTCCACTTCTCTTTCGATTTACCTCTCCCTCTCTGTCCTTCCACCTCGCTCTCGTACACCCTCTTAGTCATTCTCTCGCTTGCGGCTTCCCATACGTTCCATATGGCCTAACCATCTCAAGGTGTTCCTTTTCAAACTTTCCAGCACATCTACCTCCACACCACACCTCCTTCTTACTTCCTCATTCGTCTGTCTATCCCTCCATGTAACTCCGCACGCACTTCTCAAGTAACTCATTTCCACCCCTCTCACTCTTGGTCTGATCGAGTCTCTTCTCCAACGTCCATGCTTCGCTTCCATAATTAAGTCAGTGTCGGGATTACCACACTGTCATGCAAGGACTTCTTAATTCACTTCCATACCGTTTAATAGTAGCCAGAATTAAGTTAAAACAACGGCACGGGTACTGAAAGGGTTAAGACGAAGTGGCACAGAGCCTTTGTTGCCTAGGGTTAATGTAGAGGTCAATTTAACCTTCACCGTTGACTGCCTAGAAATTATTACAATTGATGAAAGGGGGGAGAGGTAGTTGCTTTTGCTGGACTCCCTTCTCCCTCATGTTTAGCCTCATTAGTTTTGAAATTTTAAGACGTTAGTTCCACTAGTTTAGCGATTTTGAGAACTTTTACCCCATTCCTTTTTCAATATTAGGACCCTAGGGAGAGGTGCACCAAGGGAGAGGTGGAAGGATGGAGTGAGGAAGTATATGAATGAAGGCGGTGCTGGTTGGGAGGAGGGGCGTCGACTGATTGGGGACAGAGGTGCATGGGGGTGGTTCGTTCGTGGCCAACCCTTCGGGAATCACGGCGTCAGGCAATAGATAGATCGATACAGTAGATAGGACCTTTCGTGCTTTTAGGTATCAATTTTTCCTGGCGAACGATAGAGCCTGTAATTCTAGGAGGAACCAGCCTTCGGCCGAGACATTTACTCGTATTTATCTCGAAGGGGGGGGGGGGGGGGGTTAAGCTTGGTGGAGGTCTAGGGTGGAAACTAAAATATTAAAAAAATATAAATAAATAGCACATATATACGCCGATCCCCCCTTAATGTAGAGGTCAAATTAGCCCTGATCATTAACTACTTAGTAATTCCCCTTGATCACACAGTCAAGGTCATATGTGTGCTAATAATACCCTATAGTAGCAATTGATTCACCGGTAACCTTCATTCCTGCTGTGAACAATGTGTACGGGTCAAAGAGGCGATGGTATCATAATGAATATTGACTTGCCATTTTTAGTTCTAGAAATAAATAACTCGATAACTAAATGTATAGGCTATATACAGTCCGCCCTCGGGTAACGTAAACAAAAAATACAACACTAAATAAATACTCAGATATACAGTATATATGTGTGTATATATATATATATATATATATATATATAATAATAATAATAATAATAATAATAATAATACTTTATTTCAGACTCACACAGTACAGAGGGGACCATACTGGGGTCCATATATACCTTACAGTAACATAAATATATATAAATATATATAAGCTACTGTACATAGGCTACATAAAATAAAAAGAAATTAAATAATACCCAGCTTGCTATCATGTAGTTCACAGCACTGCCTCAACCAAAAACAGTGGTCATCAAACTACTGTGTTACCAAAACCACTGTCCTAATTGTGTACAGTACCATGCCTCACATCATTTAGCTTCCGGTACAGTATGTTGCTACAGTACAGTATAGGAATATCGGTACTGTACTGCACTATGAGGATCAGTACCGGTATGCTAATTCTGTAGAGTAGCAGACCTGAAAACATTACTTAAGGTTAAATATAGAGCAACTTCCTCCAGTGTGCCTGGATCCTGGAGGTGTACACTATGCTTGGAGTTTGTAGCATTTTAATGATCCTGTTCTCAGAAGTGTTAAGGCGCTGAATGAATTTATATGTTAGCTTTCTAATGAGAGATTTGTAACAGTGTAAGTTCATATAGGCACATAGCGTACTTGTACTCTCATATTTTGAGAGCCCCAGAAACATTTTCATGATATTGTGATATGAGATACTTAGCCTATTCACTGAAAATTTCTTATAGTTCCACCATAGTTGGGCTGTATACATTGGTGAGCAGTAGGAGTTGAACAATGTTATTTTTGTATACCATGTGCACATATGAAATTTTCTTAATATTGAATTTCCCTGCATGTAAAGTTGCCTTCGCTGACGACCCATATCCTCATCATCTGAGCGATCACATGAAATATAGTGTCCTAGATACTTTACTTTACTTACTTCTTCTATAATTTCTTCATACAAATGGAATTTAGGTAGCTTTGATTTCAATAGAAGGTTAGATTTAAATATTATGATATTGCTCTTTATAGGATTAAATTTGACTGAATGTTCGATTCCAAATTTTTCACATACTCTTAATAATTTATCCAGTCCTGCTCCAGAGGGCGCGATTAAGGCTAGGTCATCAGCAGATGATTTACAATGGTGCTGCCAATACAGCACCCAGTGCGAGTCTTGTTCAGCTCCAGACTAAGATCATCCATGTAGACGTTGAAAAGATACGGAGACAATATCCCCCCCTGCCTAACACCATTGGTTACGGCGAAAGAGCCTGACAGGATGTTGCCCCATCTTACACACATTTTTTGATTAGCATACCAGAAAAATATATATATATATATATATATATATATATCAGTGGTGGGCTGACCCTTTGTCAGAGTGAGGGTTGGTGTCCTCTACTTCCCATAGCCCCTTCTATCTTTTTCTCCCTCTGCATCTCTAATTTTTTCAAATGGCGTAGGGATGCGGCGACCCCAACGCCCGCCACTTTCTGGTGAAGGTACCCTCCTCTGTGGTGGAGGGGTGAGAAATTTCCACCACCACTTTTCTCCGGCGAGACGTAGAAGTCGGCTAAAGGGGATCGGGGGCGGGAGGCCTGGTATCCTTCTCCCCTAAAATATATCTACCCAAAAAACGAGACAGAGATAGGGGCGAGGGAACGCGTTCGTGGTCCCAGACCCTAAGAATAGGAGCTTTGAATGTGCGTGGATGTAGTACGAATGAGAAGCGAGAGGATATTGGAAGGTTATTTGAAAGAAGGAAGTATGATGTGCTTGCACTGAATGAAACAAAGATGAAAGGAGAGGGAGAAGTGGATTTTGGAAACGTGATAGGTAGAAAGTCTGGAGTAGACGAGGGAGTCAGGGGGAAAGAAGGAATGGCTATTATTGTGAAGGAGTTGAGAGAGTTTATAAAAGAGTGGAAAGAGGTGTCATCAAGGCTAATGTGGGTGCGAATGCGGTTTAAGGGTGAAAGGTGGGCTTTTGTAAGTGCGTATGGACCAGGAAGTGAAAGAGAGTTAGACGAGGTAGAGGGTTTCTGGGAGGATTTGAGAGATTGTCTACAAGGGTTTGATGAAAATTAAAATGTTATAGTTTTAGGGGACCTAAATGCTAGGGTAGGAAATGAGCCTGTTGAGGGAGTCATCGGTAGTTTTAGTGTGGATGGTGTAAACGAGAGTGGGAAAAGACTGAAAAATGTATGTGAAGAGTGCAGATTGAGTGTAGGTAATACGTTCTTCAAAAAAAGGCATATACACAAGTACACCTGGCATAGACTTGTGAGGGGAGAGATTGTAGAGAGGGCATTGATGGATTATGTGCTGGTGACAAGGGAAAGATTGTGTAGACTGCTGGATGTGAATGTGATGAGAGGTGAGGCGGAGGGTATGTCAGATCATTACCTGGTGGAGGGAAAGCTAAGAGTTAAGAGTTACAGGAGAATAAGAGACAAGCGTGAAGTAAGAGAGGTAATAAAAGTTAGTGAGTTAGAGAAGAGTGAAAAAGAGAGGGAGTACAAGGAAAGACTAAATGAAAAGTGGATAGAAGTGAGAGAGATGGAAGAGAGAGAAGTAGAGGTTGAATGGCAACAGTTTAAGGAAGGAGTGAAAGCAAGTGCAGAGGTAGTATGCGGCAAAAGGAAAGTAGGAGGCAGAGGTATCAGGAAGGGAAGCGAGTGGTGGAATGATACGGTGAGAAAGGCAGTTGAGGAGAAGAGACAGTGTTTTGAGAGGGTTTTACAGGATGATAGTGTTAAGGTATGGGAGAGGCACAAGGAGAAAAGGAGAGAGGCAAAACGGAAAATTAGAGAAGCGAAAAAAGATGCAAACGAATGGTAGGGTCAAAGGTTGAGTGAGAATTTTGAAGAACGAAAGAAGATATTCTGGAAGGATGTAAATAAAGTAAGGAAAGGAGGACAAAAGAGGGAAGAGTCAGTGAAAGATGCAAATGGAGAATTACTAGTGGAACCAGTTGTAGTGAGGAAAAGATATGCCGAGTATTTTGAATCTTTGTTAAATGCAAGAGATGGAAGAGAAGCAGTGATTGAAGCAGAGGTGGATGGAGATAGGTTACCCAGGCCACCCAGGTGGCAGGGAATGAATGAAAGGATTGAGGAAAATGAGGTGAAAGAAGCAGTGAAACAAATGAGAGCGGGAAAAGCAGGTTTGGATGGTATTGCTGTGGAGTGTATAAAGAAGGGTGGAGATGTGATAATAGATTGGTTGGTGAGACTTTTCAATGTGTGCTTTGCTATGTCAATGGTACCAATAGACTGGAAGAGTGCATGTATTGTGCCGTTGTACAAGGGGAAGGGAGATCGGCAGGAGTGTTCAAGTTATAGAGGTATTAGTTTATTGTCAGTGGTTGGAAAGCTGTATGGCAGGGTGTTGATAGAGAGGGTAATAAAGTGTACGGAAGTTGCAATAGGAGAAGAACAGTGCGGTTTTAGGAGGGGAAGAGGGTGCGTGGATCAGATGTTTGCAGTCAGACAGTTATGCGAGAAGTATTTAGAGAAGCATAAGGAGATATTTTGGGCTTTTATGGATTTGGAAAAAGCGTATGATCGTGTGGACCGTGAAGCAATGCGGAAGGTGTTAAGGATTTATGGAATAGGAGGAAATTTGTTAGAAGCAGTTAAGAGTTTTTATGAAGGGAGCAGAGCATGTGTGAGAGTAGGAAATGGTGAGTTGAGTGAATGGTTTGAGGTAAAGGTAGGTTTGTGACAGGGTTGTGTAATGTCACCATGGCTGTTTAATATGTTTATGGATGGTGTGGTGAGGGAGGTGAAAAGGAGAACTATGGGAAGAGGATTGGGTTTAGTAGGAAAGAATGGTAGAGATTCGGAGTTGAATCAGTTGCTGTTCGCTGATGACACAGCATTGGTGGCGGATTCTGATGAGAAACTGCAGTGGGTAGTCAAAGAGTTTGGTGTGGTTTGTGGAAGGAGGAAACTGAAGGTGAACGTCAATAAAAGTAAAGTAATGGTGTGTAATAGGGGAGAGCATAGGGTGAATCTAGATGTGAGGCTGGATGGGGAAATATTGGAACAAGTAGAGTGTTTTAAATATCTAGGAGGAACGATAAGCAGGAGTGGAGGCATGGAAATGGAGGTAAAACAGAGAGTGTGTGAAGGAAGGAAGGTTTTTGGAGCAATGGGAAGTATGTGGAAGACGAGAAATCTCGGAGTGAAAGTAAAAAGTGCACTGTATCAAGGAATTGTTGTGCCAACAGTGATGTATGGGGCTGAGACATGGGCTCTGAAGAAAAAGGAGAAAAGAGGGCTGGATGTGATGGAGATCAGCTGCTTGAGGAGTATGTGTGGAGTTACTCGTAGAGACGGATTGAGGAATGAAGAGATACGTAGGAGAGTGGGGCAGCAGGAACATTTGTCAGCCAGAGTGGACAGAAGGGTGCTGAGCTGGTATGGTCATGTTGAACGAATGGGAGATGAAAGGCTTACAAAGAGAATATGTGAGTCCGGTACAAGGGGAGATAGAAGGGCAGGAAGACCTCCATTGAGATGGAGAGACTGTGTAAGAAAAGCTTTGGATGATACAGGAATGACTATAGATCAGGCAGGGGAAGTGGTGGTGGACAGGAGTGAATGGAGAATGCTTGTGAATAGTTGAGTGAACACGTGGTCATTTTGAGTAAGGGGTCGGGCGCATGTTGGACTAGATAATAGTCCATCAGGCGCCTGGCCCGGGGAGACGATTAATATGAAGGGTGCGCCTGGATGTGTGGTGGGAGGGCTTGTGGCTTTAGCTCCGCTGCATGTCTGCCTGCCGAGATCGGAACCTCTCCGGGTGGTCGTGGGCCGGGGGAGTGCTGGAGCGACCTTGGTGACCCTGGTCTCTGGGTGTTCTCCTGGGTGACCTGGATGTGTGTGAGTTTGTGTTTTTTATCTGTGTTTATTCGTTGTTTTATGTTGTTTTTGTGTTTTTCCCTGTTCTTGCTATGTCTTGAGTCGGCTACCCCCATAATGGGGATTGGGCCTGAGCATATAGATAGATAGATATTAAAAATATATGTGAGCTACTAATTGGTTTTATACTCTCAGCTAGACTTGAACCACCAACAGTCAGGACGAATGTCCATGCTTTAACCAACTCTACCACGGCGTGATAAAGGATGCTTAACCTTTTCCTATTTATATTAAGGAGAAGGGAAATACTACTTGGAGAATATATTTCAATTCATACACAAGTCGTAGGATCCATATTTCAGGATACCACACAGGGATTTGTACGAGTATCCCCACACAACTCGGGCTGAAATTGATTTAATTAAATTCTCACCTAACCAAGCACGAGAGTCATTAATATTAAGTATATCTCAAAAATACATGTGAGCTACTAAATGTTGTTATACTCTCAGCCGGGCCCGAACCACCAACAGTCAATGCTTTAACCAACTCTACCACGGTGTGATAAAGGATAGAAGAAGGTTAAGTATCCTTTATTTTGCTAAATATGATGTCTATACCTCTAACTGACTTAAAGCCCAAAACTCATAAGTGGTCAATTCTAAAAGCCTTCTATTTAAGGGGAGACTGGCCGTTTGTTTGGTCTATTAATTAATTTATTCACATATTTTTTTAGTTTCCTCCCTAGACCTCCATCAAGCTTAGAAAAACACCCCCTAGACCCCCCCTTCCAGATAAATTTGTACATTTTTCGGTAGAAAAATGTCCCGGCCAAAGGCCAATTTCTCTTAAAATTGCAGGGTCGCTATCGCTCGCCAGGAAATAATGACACCTAAATGGCACGAAAGGTCTTAAAATTGGCAACGAAATGGGGCGAAAGGTGTTAAAATCGCCAAACTAATGGGCAAACATCTTAACATCTGAAAACTAATGGGGCTAAACATGAGGGAGAAGGGGGTCCAGAAAACGGTCTGCCTCCTCTTAACCTCACATACATACATACATACATACATACATAACATTTTAAGACTGAGTGTTCCACACATACGTGCAGTTTCAGTCTCTTGTCCTAATGGCGGCGTTCCAGGCAACCCTGTTAAGGGCTGCTTCACTTGTCAAGTTCTTGAATTTGAGATCGGCGCGTATAGTCCGATCCCAGGTCTTCTTCGGTCCACCCCTTGGTGCAGCTCCCTCCACAATCACAGACCTGCATTTTTTCACTCAATTTTGTTCATCCATTCTCTCCACATGTCCATACCATCCCAGTCTACTTGTACGCATCACCTCGCTAATACTCTTTATGCCTAAACGTCTCCTCAGCTCAACATTGGTTATTCTATCCTGTAGCCTGGCCCCACACATCCATCTCACCATTCTCATCTCATTACGCTCCATTCTGTTGACATCCTCTACTTTAACGGCCCATGTTTCTGAGGCATACGTCATTGCACTTCTAACACATGAGGCATATACCTTTCCCTTCAGGGGGAGAGATATTCTTTTCATGGTCAGGATTGGCATCAGTTCTCTGAACTTCCCCCAGCCACACCTAATTCTAGCAACAGTGGCAGCCTCGGCCCCACCACCGGCAGAGATGGTATCTCCTAGGTAACAAAACTTGTTCACCAGCTCCAATGACCCATTCACAGCCACAGGATCATCACTTAACACAAGCTCGCCTTTGCACACTACGCACTCAAATTTCTCTATTTCTGACTTATCCTTCGGCAGGGGTCCCTTTATTCTACTACAGCGGTTACTCCCATGGTGTACCCAACATCGACAGATGCTACATTGAATTGAGGTAACGCCCACTCCCTTTCCACACACTGCACATGGGTATGCACCGCTCTTTTCCACATTGCCTCGTCTCAATCTACAATGCATAACCTTGGTTTTGTTAATATTGACTCTTAAACCCTTGCTCACCATGCCCTCTCTCCACTCTCTGAATTTGGCCTCAGCATCTTGCATACTGTCAGCTATTAGGACTAAATCGTCTGGATAAAACAGTTCCAACGGGAGTCCGCGTCTAAAAATTCTAGACAGTGCCTCGAAGACCATAATAAAGAGGAGGGGGCTTAACACTGAACCCTGATGGACTCCAACACAGACTGCGAACTCATCACTCAGTACACCCTTCACCCTCACCGCACTTCGCGAATCCTCATACATCTTCATTATCACACGCACCAGCCACTCTTCCACACCAAGTTTCCTCATAGCCCACTGCATAACATCTCTAGGCACCCTATCAAAGGCCTTCTCCAGGTCTACAAATACAAAGTAAAGATCCCTGCCTTTTAGTAAGTATCTTTCCTGTATCTGCCTGACTATGAAGATAGCATCGGTTGTACCCCGTCCTGGCATAAAACCAAACTGCATATCATCAATAGAGATGCTTTGCCTGATCAAACCCTCAAGGACTCTCTCACAGACCTTCACGATTTGGTCAAGCACTTTCAGGCCCCTATAATTTCCTCTATCTAGCGCATCCCCTTTTCCTTTGTATATATTTACTATTACACTTTTGAGCCAATCCTCTGGGATTTTCTCATCTTTAATAATGGTGTTTAACAACTCAGTGACTAAGTTTACACCAGTCTCCCCTGAAGCTTTTATCATCTCAGCGACAATGTCAGAGCAACCTAGAGCTTTACCGTCCTTCATTTTATTGATTGCGTCGCTCACTACAGCTGGTGAGGGGGCCCAGATATTGGGTTTTCGATACTAAGCTGTTCCTTATCCCATTCAAACTCTACATTTAGCAATCGTTCATAGTGTGCCTTCCATGCTTCTCTGATTTCATTTTCTGCATACACAATCTTCCCATTATCGTTTCTAACAAACTGTTCACCTATAATATCCCTACTGTCATTTTTAACTCGCCTAGCTAGGTTGAAGATCCCATTGAGATTGTCAGTGTTACACACTTGTTCGAGGACCAGGTCCTTAATGCGATTTTTAGCATTGTAAATAACTCTTTTGGCAGTTAGTTTAGCTGCCTGGTATTCCTCCTTGCTGCCTCCTTTCTTCCAAAGGGGTGACCCTTTGTTTTCCCACAAACTTTGTCAGTGGCAGCGATAAGGCTATGCTTATGAAAGTTCCATTGACTATTTACATCGTTAGAGTTTGTTTAGTTTGCAAGTTTTACATTTTAATTCTATTCATTTCCTCCAGTTCACTATGAAACCTATCCCTAATTTCCTTGTTCTTCAGCAGCCACACTTTCCTTTTGGGTATGTATACCTTCTTGCACTTAGGATCTCTGTATAAGCTCATGTCGCACACAAGTAGCTTATGCTGGGGGATACATTCTTCGCTCGGGATGACCTTTACATCTCGAGCTAGTTTCCAGTCTTTCCTGTTAACCAAGAAGTAATCTATCTGGCTACTGGAGACCCCAGAGTTATATGTGATCAGGTGGCTCTGTCTTTTCTTGAACTTTGTGTTACACACAACCATGTTGAGTGCAACGCAGGACTCCAATATATATTCGCTTTCCAGATTTCTCCTTCCGTAGCCATTTCCTCCATGTACCCCCTCGTATCCATCTGCAGATGCTCCCACGTGACCATTGAGGTCCCCCCCACGATTGTTATTTCATTCTCCGAGAGGCCTGAAATGACACTGACGGTGTCATTCCAGAAGTCCTCTTTTATCTCTTTCTGTAGACCAGCCTGTGGGGCATATGCAGGTATCACATTCAGAATTCTTTCACCAACTTTCAACTTCAGAACAATCAGCCTTTCGCTAACTCGTAATCTGAAGCACACTTTCCGCCAGCTCTTCAGCCACCAGAACACCCACTCCTCCTTTCACTTTATCAGTCTCCACTCCCATCCAGTATAACCTATATCTTTTCTTTTTTCCGACAATCCACTGTACCCCATGACTCTTCCAGAGTGTTTCCTGGGTACAGCAGACGTCCACTCGCCTCCTCTCACACATCTCAGCCACTTCATTTGCCCGCAGATTCAAACTACCAACATTCACACTAGCAAGTCTGAGATTGTGGGGGGCATTTGTCCTTGTCCTGTGCGGTTTTGATTCATCGGACTTACGTTTCTTTTTAGGTTGTTTAGTCATAAATTGGGTATTTTGGCTGGCAAATGAACAAGGGGGTAGGATCCAGTGGCCTCGGTACGCCCCACCAGAACCAGCCGCAGGGAAGCACCCCGTGCGCGTACACGGCACTACGACTGGCCTGGTATTTTTCGCCCAATGACAGGGCAGCCTCCTGGAGCGCTACCACCAGGTTCGGGCCCCTATACTATTGGGCGGAAAGTGCCAGTCCGGGGAAACACTACGTACTGTACCCTCTGAATCCATTTCGACCAGGTTGGGCCCAGGGCGCCAGATCTGGGTCCAGAGGGAGCCACACCCACCGCCAGTGCGCCGCCATTAGGCAACTTGGAGCAAGTACAATGAAGCCCTGTCACAGCACTGTCATAATTATGGAGACAATGCCAGCACCAATAACAAGGCTTCATTGTATAGTGATGGCTACTTGGTCCGCAAGTCTAACACCATCCCCCCTATTAGTCGCCTTGTACGACATGCAGTAGGATGCGTGAGGCATATTCTTTTTTCCTACACCATAGGTGAAGGCCCCCTTACCCCCTGGGGTAATAAACACATGTACTGTATTTGACTCCCCAGCTGATAATTAATGACGTACATTTGACTCCACAGTTCCTCCACCTCCACGCAGGGGAGATGTGGTGGAGTGGTCTTGCCACTGGACTGGTAATCCAATGGACCCGGGTTCGAACCCCGATATGTCAATGGGAAGATATTATTGGGATGGAATTTGTGCTGTACCTAGTACACTAAAGTAGATGACTTTTGGGCTAGAGCTAGGTTACTATACAGACTGTTATGCCCTGTTTTTCTACAGGTTTAACTTACAGACTCTTAGTGGACAGAGGTTTTGAGGCAAGTAAATTGTTCCATAAATTTAATCTTTTTAGGGTCAATTATTGTGACTATTCTAAAATTTGACATCAATAATTTTAATCAAGCATTTTTAACTTGAAGTTTCTTGTATAACCTCTGCTTACTTTTTGTCTGTATTTATTGTTTATCTTTTTCTTTTTCTATTATTATTATTAATATTAATATTGATGATTTTTTAAATTTATTGTTCTTGTTAAAATCTGTTGTTACTTCATATTTTGTAATTATTTGTCTTTATATTATATGTATTCATTGTCGATAGTATCAATTGCTTACTTTTGCGATTTCCTTAGTTTATTTGTGCTATAAATGTAGGTTATTTGTAGGGTAGTTATTGATAGGGGTCACTTGAGGCATGCTATGCTTACAGGTACCTACCCGATAGCACTATCGTTAGTGAGTGCTGTACTGTATTTTATATATTATTTTGTAATAGTATAGATATCTTATCAATATTTGTATTTTGTACTATTTTAATGTCTTGTCATGTTGCAAATTTGATTTTAATTAATATTTTGACATTTAACATATAGTTTCTTTATTCATGCAGAGTTTAGTAAAATTTGCCAGAACGTCCCGGACTTCCCAAACTTGACTACTTCCTTTAACGTGACGATAGTGCGTTGTTATATGTGCGATTAGTTTGCTTGGGAAACAGATTAACTTGCTCATGTAGTAATGTACACCCTATGTGGTGGATTGTGTTCTTTTATTTAATAATTTTCATTTTAGTAAACGTTGTTTCCACATAGCGATTTTGATAATTTAATTTGACTTTATATTGTCCTTGTCCCAAATTTGGTTTGTTTAGTTTGCAAGTTTTACATTTTAATTAGTGCATTACCACAAAGCACACCGAAATGCCAAAAATTACCCTGATTGTTCCCCGATTAAATAGCACTGTATTAATATTCCCATATTCAAAATATGCTACAGGGGGTCAATGCCTAGTGATTAAATTGCTCAATAGGTGGTGTTTTGAGAGTGAGGGTCTGAGTCTAGGGGTTGAGACAGTGAAGCATGAAGGTGAAGCAGCTTAAGAGATGGGGCTGCTTCGGGCCGTGAATGGGTGCTTCGCATGTCTCACTCCCTAGACTGGAACGAGACTTCCCAGGCTTCACCTTGTTAAGCCTATGCCCGAGAGGTAGTAGTGGGAATATAGAAAAAAAATAATAATAAAATAATGATGTGTAGCCTATTTGTCTCCCCAGCTTATAAAAAGGATGTTTATTTGATTCCTCAGCTGATGATGATGGCTCCGAATTACACGACTTCGAGAATTCAGCCTTCCTCATATCTCCTGAACAGAGCGTCGATCATCACGTGCGGAGGGTAGGATATATATTTAAGGGGAGATGGGCCGGTTTTCCTGAAACCCCCCCCCCCCCTTCTTCCTCGTGTTTAGCCCCATTGGTTTTTAGATTTTAAGACATTCGGCCTGTTCCCCTTGTAAAATTCACCTACTAGACAAGACAGAGAAAGGGGCAAGGGATCGCGAAAGTAGTCCTGAACCCTAAGAATTGGAAAATTACATTTTGTTTCTGTTTGGGCTCTGTCTCGAGTCGGCCACCCCCAGCTATGGGGTATGTGCCTGAGTATATACAGTACATACATACATACATACAAAGTAATATATACATTATATTATTGTATTAATTTTAAGTAAAGTAATAAACAAATGTATTATATTATTGTAGTCTATTAAGTACTGTACTGTAATATACACATTAATTGTATTGTATTAACCAGTTCACTACCAGGGACGTCCTTTTCATCCTATTCTGGCAACTATTAGACGATTTTATTCAGCTTAGGAAGGACCTCTAGCCATAATAAAGCTTCAGACTTCCGCAGAGAACCCATTTAACTATCACAGATCCTTCCTAAGCTGCATAATACCGTGTTAATATAGCTAGAATATAATATAACATACGTCGCTGGTACTCAAAGGGTTAAGCAAATTATTATACACATTTATCATATTGTGCTAAGTAAAGTAGACTCATTTATTATATTGTATTAAGTTTACACATAGGCTATACAGTACAGTATAGCACATTTCTTACACATATATTATACATTTATTACATATTTATTACACATTTATTGCACACATATTACACATATATTGCACATTTATTACACATTTCTCACATATATTACACATTCATTGCACGTTTATTACACATTACACATTTACTACAGATATATTACACATTTATTGCACATTTATTACACATTTATTATACATTTCTTCTATCATTACACCAGGTGGCTGGTCTGTACTACAAGGAGAAGATAGCCGTGCCGTATACTGTGTGCGTGTGGGTGCGTCCCCTCAAATCCATGTTGGATACCACCCTGCTTGTGCTGGTGGAACACAACTACCCCATGGCCATCCAAGGTCAGATAGCCTATAATACTCTCTCAAAAATGTATGGGGTTAGGAAAGGGTAATTAAAGTGTCCATAATAATCTACCCATTTAACCCTTTCCCTGCGGTAGACGTTCCCGAATGCCATAGCAATTTACAGGCTTTTAAAGCCTCTAAAATCTATAAAATCGAGTGCAAGGAAGGGGGAGTGCGACAAGCCACACGTCCGTCTCCCAGCCATGCGGCTGTGGCACTGAAGGCTCTGAGTCAGAGTCTCGCTAGATATACAGTGCTGTCAAAGACAAATGTTGCGAGACATTAGCGAGGATTGCTAATTTTAGCGAATGTCTATGGTAGCGCTGCGGGTGAACCCCGCGAGCTACGAAGCTCGTTTTGGTGTAATTTTGAAGCTATTTTATTTTTATTTTTCGACTTAATACATTTAATTTCATTCACACGCTTGCCTAATCAATCAGGAGCGACTGAATGAGCTCTAATATGGCGGAAATTGGCGGAAATATGCCCGCAGAGAAAGTGTTAAAAGGTATATTGGTAGTAATTAGGATCTTTGTTAATAAAATAGAATAGTAATCATGATAAAGATTGTAAATGTATATGGTGACAACTTAGTAAGGCTGTTTGATATAAAATATAATTCTAATAATGATAAAGATTGTATATGGGTTGGGTTTGAGGGGGATCTGCCTTGTGTGCGCCAATCGGCTCTCTGCAGACTCCCGTTTTCTTATGTTCTTATATCCGTGTTGGCAGCCTCGGAGGGTAAGCTGGTTGTATCGGTGAACCAAACCTGCCCAACGGCGCTCAACACCACGAGACTGAAGCGACTCACCTGGCAGCACCTGTGTCTTGCCGTCGCCTCCAACAACTTCACCCTCCACTACCACAACCGCACCTTCCCCATGCAAATGTCTGACATGAAAGAGTGCCCCATGCCCCCATACCCGGAGGAAGATCCAATGCTTTACCTGGGGTATAAATCGGACGAATATGCGTATTACGGGCAGTTCTCCCACCCTAGGTTGTACGAGAGGGAGTTGTCGGAGAAGGAAGTGAAAGAGCTTGGGAGCTGCAAATTGGGACCCACTGACTTCCTACCAGCTGATAACATCTCCAGTGAGGGTTATGTGGTTATCAGTAAAAAGTCTTTGGATGATACATGCTCACCGCAACCAAAGGAGTTTATGGGGATCTTTCATCTATGTGCTAACCACATGGAAACCAGAGAGTTCTGTGCCTCTATGAATGGCCGACTGATGAATGAAACTGATGACTTCTATTTAATGACTCAAGAAATCCTTGCATCAAGAGACATCGAAAACGTCAACATAATAGTCTGGACTAATGAAATGGCAGATGAGGAACGTGGAGTGGCCTTATCAATCTCCCGAGACAGTGGATTGTTTCACACTCTTCACTACACTTGTGCATCCGTTCTCACCATTGCTGCCTGTCTCTTGCCTTTTGGTCAGACAGTATTTCTAAAGAGACAGGAGAAGTTAGAGCTGTCAATGTATCAGTTCAACCACCGCATGATACTGATGTCTGAGTTTGGCCATTTCATCTATAGTGGTGAGTGCGTTGAAAATGGTGACAAAAATAATGATAAATACAAGGATTTAATGTGCCTGCTTAAAATATACATGGGTATGGTGGATTATTCAGTCCTAATTGACGAAAAACCATTACTTGGTCGTCGTACCTGGACTCGTTTCGAAAAAATCAAAGTAAACTACACTATTTCAATCTGTGACGACAAAAGCTTCACCTGCGACAATGGTCAGTGTGTACCACTCCTAGCCCGATGTGATGGGATATCTCAGTGCATCGATCACTCGGACGAAGGGAGAATGTGCCGGACCATGGAAGAGCTTCCCTCCTCCTACCAGAAACAGGCTTGTCCCGACTCCAACCTAGAGGTACGGCTAAAGGTGAATGTGATCAATATAAACTTCGTCTCGCTGGACACCAACCAACTCGGTGTCGCTCTGTCCATCACCACCACCTGGCGCGACAAACGGCTCACCTTCCTCAACCTTCAGAACAACACCCAGGTCAGTATTTAATAAGCCAAAAACTGTGACATATCAGTTAAGAGCGTTCGGCTCAAAGCTCAAACTTTTGCTAAAAACTCCACCTTGGATGATTCCGGCGCTACTCCTCCCTCTTCACCCGCTTCCCACTTACTTATGCCCAATATCATAATCACTTCTAAGGATGTACTCTCAGCCCTCTCTGGGCTTAATACCAAGAAGGCGTACAGACCGGATGGTGTTCCTCCTGTTGTTATTATCATTATTATTATTATTATATGAGATGCCAAAGCCTCCAACCAGGGTGCAGAAACACCAGCAGGATGAATCCAGGATGAATCTCAAAAACTGCTCCTCCGTGCTGACTCCCTGCCTAGGCAAACTCTTTCGTCTCTGTTTTTCCTCTAACATCTTTCCTTCTTGCTGGAAGTTTGCTCTTATCCAACCTGTCCCAAAAAAGGGTGACCGCTCTCAACCCTCCAACTATCGTCCAATTGCTCTCATTTCTTGCATCTCTAAAGTTTTTGAGACTATTCTTAACGCTCTTCTGATAATCTTCTTGCTTATCTTACTAACCAGAGGTGGGCGCGCTCCGGTGGGACCGGTAATGCGGCAGCGCTCCGCGCTCATCAGACATAAGGTAATGCGGCAGCGCTCACGCGCTCCTTTTGTCAGCAGACCCGATGCGCTTCCCGCTCCGCGCTCCTGCGCTCAAAGCTCCCAAAAATAGGTATATAAAAACAAAACAAACAAAACAGCTTCTAGAAGTTATTTAATTATTTACCTTTGTCCTTCACTTTGTCCTTTGTCTTTCACTTCACTAAATTCCAAGAATTCAAAACATTCAAAAAACCTCAAGTCATGGTGTCTTTCTGAAGTTTAACTGTTTAAGTTTCTCACTTTCTCAGTTTCTGTTATTCTTTATGTCATATCAATGAATCAAATGTCAATAATATGATATGATTGATATCATTGCAAATGTCAATGATATGATATGATTGATATCATTGTGAGTTTGTGACATTGTGACTGTCCATTGATATCTATGATATGACATAAAGAATTACAGAAACTGTCCAAACTGAGAAACTAGGTCCGAAACTGCCAGGTCCGACGGTATATAATTTATAATAATTATATATACTGTATATGGCCGGGACTAGGGTCTTGTCAGATGTCAGTTGTCACGCCCAGTGCCAGGTCCGTATATAATTATATACTGACTCGCCGAAAAAAAATCGTAGCAGCGAAACGACTGCACCTATGGCTTTCATATTTTTAGTTTTTTACCACATGTACCTTACCCTTCTGCATACCCACCACGGCACCACCACTACCCCAAACCCCTCCTCCCACCCACTCGCTGACTATCGGTCGCCTCACAAGGAAAAAAAAAGAAAATCTGTGGCGGCGAAACGATTGCACCAATCGGTTCCATATTTGTGTGACAAGTGCCTTACCCTTATGCCTTCCCTCCACCACACCCCCAACTGCCTCCCACAACCCACTTCCAGCGTATCCGTACGAAGAAAAGGAAAACAAATAAAATCTGTGGTGGCGAAACTACCTCACCAATCGGCTTCATATTTGTAACACGAGTCAATTACGCTTCAACCTTCCCCCCACCATCCCCCAAACCACCCTCCCACCCATACATTCAAGTAACATTCCGATAGTATCGATACCATAAAATGATAAAAGTCTCTGAAGTCTATAGTGTCTTTTGACTATCAGACAGTCAGACAGGCTCGGGCTATACCACTGCCAGACTTACCCTTATCGCCTCCGGCTTCGTAAGCCGTAACTTGCCCGTAAGGTTTACTTTGCGTTAGCAAAAGCCAAAAAATAAAAAATAACAAGTTAACAACTGTAACACTGTCAGTCTGTCACTATCATAGTATCACTGTATCACAGTTCACTAACACCGTGAGTAACACCGTACGAACGGTACGATGACTGTGCACGATAATGACGTTCTTGTACCTGTTGTTGACAGGAAAAATCGCCTCCGGAGCGCCAGAAAGGAGCGCGAATTTCTAGCTGCGCTTCCCGCCTGCACTCCGATTTCAGAATTTTGCCGCTCCTCGCTCCGCGCTCCTCTATATTGGTAATGCGTACCGGATCGCAGAGCGCAGAGCGCCAAATGGCGCGCACCTGCCCACCTCTGTTACTAACTCTTGGTCACCCTCCTTTCAGGACTTCGGTGAGACTATTGCGCTAGACATATCAAAAGCCTTCGATAGAGTCTGGCACACATCTCTAATTTCCAAACTACTCTCCTTCAGTTTCTATCCCTCTATCTGTGCCTTTGTCTCTAATTTCCTTTCAGACTGCTCCTCAGCTGCAGTTGTGGACGGCCATCACTCACTTCAACCTACTAACTCCAGTGTTCCTCAGGGTTCGGTCCTGTCTCCAATTCTCTTTCTAATACTTATTAATGATCTCCTGAACTGTACCTCTAGTTCTATCCACTCATATGCTGATGACTCTACCTTACACTATTCAAATGTTTTTTTCATATCAACTCAGCATTCAATCACTTCAAAACTCACATAACATGGCCATAACACGCCTATCTTCTGATCTATCAATTATTTCTGATTAGGGCAGAGAAGATCTTGTTACTTTCAACGCCTCCTAGACCCAATTCCTCCCTCTATCTCTCCATCGCAAACTTCCGAAAGACTATCAATTATTCTTCAACAATACACATATCAACCCTTCCTCTTCTCTCAATATTCTATGTGAATTTTTTTCATGAAAATAATTGATTAATTTTTTCCATAATTTTGTTTAAACACAATCAGTGAGGGCAATTTTCCGATACAATAGGGCTCATTCAGGCACTCCTGAGTGCTTAAGCAAGTGCCTGAATGGAATGAAATGTTTGCAGCAAAAACACTAGAAGAAAAGAGCTTTCAAATTACACCAGAACGGGCTCTGTAACTCGCGAGGTTCACCCGCAGCGTTACTACGAACATCGGCAATATTCGCTAATACTGTAATTAGCAATGTTCCGCTACATTTGCCTTTGGCAACACTGAATATATCTCGCGAGACCCCACCACAGATCCTCAATGGATTGCTGGTGCCTCGGACCTCTGGTTAGGCGGGTAGCGTGGTAGTCTGGGAGGGACTTGCTTTCAAGTCACATCAGGAATAAGGGACAGGGAAGAGGGTCTGAGCCATGGCGACTTCAGACATCAGCTACTTCTTCAGAAACATCTAGGCCTACTGTTTAAGGAACAAGGGACAGGCACGGTGGCCTAAGCCAAGCCAGCTTCAGACGTAAGCTACTTCATGAACAAGGTCAATTACTGCTGGGACTTTCTCTCAGCTTCTCTTGCTACAGGTGAACCCTCTCTCCAGGCTTGGATGGTACGTAACTCTTCCTTCCACTGCTGGCTTAGATGTTTGAAGTAGTCATCAGTGTCATCACTGGAGATCAGTGTACTTAGCTTGCTTAGCTCAGGACATTCGGGTTAGCTGAGCATCCAGTGGTGGCTGCAGCAGGCTAGCTCTAGGTAATCAATTTTACTTTTTCAGAAAGAGGGGTCTATTCCCTTCTTCACAAAGCCTCTTAGGACTGCCAGTGCTGTCCACCAGGCTGGATTGCTGCTGCTGAGGGAGGGAGGAAGGGTTCGAGTGAGTCCCAGGTCTGAGCTAGTGACGAGTCTCAAATCTTCTGCCTTTCTAGGGGCGATTCCGGGCCTTATATGGCCCAGTCCTTGATCGGGCGGGACCAATCGTAGATCGTGACTTAATCCACCGTCGCTCCCGTGATCTGGAATCCAGGTTTTCCTTAAGTCGATACTGGAGGAAGTTTGTAGCTGCTCATGTTCAAAACTGTGTTTTCCCCAGCCTGATGCTGGAGAAGGTCTGGAGAGGTTTGAGGCTGCTCCGATCGCTCACCTCTCTGTGATCCGGAATCCAGGTTTACCCCGGGCTGATGCTGTAGGTCTGGAGAGGTTTGAGGTTTCCCAGGCTGGCCAATCAGAGGTCACGACTCCCACCCCTTGCCTCTTTGTGATCTGGAATCCGGGTTTTCCCCAGATTGATGCTGGGGAAGGTTTGGATAAGTGAATCTTCCAGTTTGAGTTCCAGGAAAGGTAGTGATGTTATGGAGGCTCTTGGGTGATTATGCTCCTTTAATTTTAGTGTTATTATTATGTTTTTCTTTCTGTGTTTGAAGGAGACAAAAGGCAAAACTGCCTGTAACAAGTGTCTCTCCCAAAGTTGAGTGATAGTTGCTATTTAAAAAAAAAAAAAATTGTATTGGAAAGAAGTGTGGTGTGCTTGTTTAGTGTAGTGAAATGAACAGGAGGAAGAGGTATTTGTAAGAGCTAGTTAGCCTAGATTACTCTTTATGTAGGTGAGACACAAACAGAAACAGTGAGGGAAGCCAGACAAATGCAACAGGAATTCCAGCAACTCCTTATCATATGCCTAAAAGGCCTCCCCTGGTGTCAACAATCTCCCCAGTAAGTTCTTAATACTTTTTTCACCATAGAAGTTGGGGGGGGGGGGACATGAATCATCTTCGTCATTATCTGA
The DNA here is from genome assembly GCA_032716605.1 of Paralithodes platypus. Lineage (NCBI taxonomy): Eukaryota > Metazoa > Arthropoda > Malacostraca > Decapoda > Lithodidae > Paralithodes > Paralithodes platypus. Next base: position 81,488,445 of record CM064575.1, on the reverse strand, counting down.
ATGTCGACTGGGGCGATCTTTCTCTTAGAAGTCTCCCTCGATTTATGATTGGGTTATGTTCCTGAAAACCCGATCTTAGATAGAAAAATTGTAGAGCGAGTCCTAAAATTAATGGGGTTGTTGTTGTTGTTGTTCCCCAAGCTGCCTGGCCGAACAGCCCCAAGGCTCCGAGCACAGCCAAGGCCATAACCGAGCGCCCCCACAGAACCCTCCCTGGCAACCACAACAAATGGGGTAACTGGGGATGCGTTCTTGGACCAGCCAAAACCCAAACCCAAACCCCTAAAAGCTCATAATAATATCCTAAACTGGGGCATAGGATAGTGAAGGGAGACATGTACTTCGCTAGTATTTCTTCCACCGTCGAGGATAGAGGAACGTGGATTGTCGACCTTATCCGTTATTCTGTGTCTCCGTGGTGTATGGTTTCTCGAGTTCCCGCTGATCAGTTTCATACCGATTAGGCTACACTAGACAATTTTACACTTAATTTTAAACTTCTCCAAATGTTACGGGGCTGTTCGGCCAGGTAGCCTAGGGAACAACCACTATTACTACACATTGCTTTCATTATGTGACTCCATATTATACTACACAATTTTCCACATTGCTTTAATTATTTCATTCCATATTTCACCAAACAATTTTACATATTTGTTTTATTATATCATTCCATATTACAGCAGACAATTCTGCATACTGCTTTTATTAATTTTATTTAATTTTATTAAATTTTAATTTTATTTTAATTTATTATTTCATTCCACAATACACCAGATAATTGTACTCAACTTAGCATAAACCTATAGTAATTAAGGATCAATGTCATTTGTTTAAGGGGAGGCAGAGGGTTTATCTGGCTCCCCTTCTCCCTCATGTTTAGCCCCATTAGTTTTGAGACTTTAAGGCGTTCGGCCCATTATTTTGGCAATTTTACCACCTTTCGCCCCATTTCCTTGTCAATTTTAAGACCTTTCGTGCCATTTAGGTGTCAATTTTTTCCTGGCGAGCGATAGCGAGCCTGTATTTTTAAGAAGAACCGGCCTTTGGCCGGGACATTTTTATACCGAAAAATGTACAAACTTATCTTGAAGGGAGGTCTATGGAGTGTTTTTTTAAGCATTATGGAGGTCTATCGAGGAAACTAAAAAATATATGAATGAATAAATAAACAATCCATAAACTAACCAGCACACCCCCCTTAAGAGTTTGAGCTCCGAGTACCACCGGGCCATGTGGGTGCCGACCTCCACGTACATTAACGCCCACTATGAAGACAAACTCCACCTCCATACCATCACTTCCGTCCTGCAAGAGTTTAATGTCATGCCGACAACGGAGGGGAAAGCGGTTATCGACAAGAGCTTCGAAGGTCAGTTTTATATTATGGCTATCATTAGTCAATTGTATGCAGTATTTTACAAATAGCTGAAGTTTGAGGTTTGAGACATATACTTATACAAGCTTAACGAGTAAGTTTTAATGTCAAGCCTAAAGCAGAGGGAAAGGCGTTTCTCGATATTTTCCTGATCTAGGTAACAAACTAAAAACCTCCCCTTAACCCCTCCTGCCCGGTTGTCATTTTAAAATGACACCGCGGCAGATGGGCAGGAGCCCGGGTGTCATTTTAAAATCCATAAGCTTGAAAGCCTATTAACCCTTCCGACCCGAGCTGCCTTACAAAAGGACGGAGGTCGTATCCGGGCGATCTGGCCGAAAAACGTCTAGGCCTAGGCTACCGTATCTTTGTTATTTTAACTGCTAGAAATTTCCCACACATCCCTAAACGTAATGCGGTTTCCAATCTGTAGACTGGCGTTGAGTAGAGCTCTCTAAGTCAACTCGTTCAGTTGTGATGACGATTTCCGTGGAGCGAATTTTTCCGCGATGTTGACAATATCGGAGCTTTTCAGACACTAATTTCATCATATCATACAACAACAACATTGATCCGACGTCTCCTTCTTGTTTTCGGAGGTGCGGTGACGCAATGACAGGCTTTGTTTTCATGCGTCGGACGCACGGCGTTCAGACCAAGCTTAATAGGCTTTCAAGCTTACAGCCTGTTATAAGGACACCCGGGTACCGGCCCATCTTCCGCGGTGTCCTTATAAAAGGACAGCCGGGCTGGAAGGGTTAAGCGTGGTTTGAAAGACGTGCGTCGAAACGTATGTAAACAAGCCGGTCGGAGCGACGCGCACCTTCCAAAACAAGAAGTCCGACTTTTGTTGTTATTGTTTTGGAGAACAAGAACAAGTCTTTGTTATTGTCTGATATTGCTAACATTCCATCGAATCTCTCTCCACGGAAATAGTCATCACAACTGAACCAGTTGACCTAGAGAGCTCTACTCAACGCCAGTTTACAGATACGAAACAGGGCTACATTTTGAGATGTGTGTGAATTCTCTAGCAGTTAAAATAACAAAGATAGGGCTAGCCTATTACAACGTTTTTCGGCCATATCACCCGGGCTCTCAGTGCTGTCATTTAGAAGGCGAGCCCGGGGAGGAAGGGTTAACCCCTTGTGTACCGGAGATGTCTTTTAGATTATATTCTAGTCAGTTTAAGAAGGGCCTCAAGCAATTAACAGGCTTCGAACTATCTTAATTAACCCATTTTACTACCACAGATCCTTCTTAAGACTGCACAAAATCGTCTAAATATAGCTAGAATTAAAATGTAAAACTTGCAAACTAAACAAACCAAAATTGGGACAAGGACAATATAAAGTCAAATTAAATTATCAAAATCGCTATGTGGAAACAACGCTTACTAAAATGAAAATTATTAAATAAAAGAACACAATCCACCACATAGGGTGTACATCACTACATGAGCAAGTTAATCTGTTTCCCAAGCAAACCAATCGCACATATAACAACGCACTATCGTCACGTTAAAGGAAAGTAGTCAAGTTTGGGAAGTCCGGGACGTTCTGGCAAATTTTACTAAACTCTGCATGAATAAAGAAACTACATGTTAAATGTCAAAATATTATTTAAATCAAATTTGCAACATGACAAGACATTAACAATAGTAAAAAATACAAATATTGATAAGATATCTATACTATTACAAAATAATATATAAAATACAGTACAGCACTCACTAACGATAGTGCTATCGGGTAGGTACCTGTAAGCATAGCATGCTTCAAGTGACCCCTATCAATAACTACCCTACAAATAACCTACATTTATAGCACAAATAAACTAAGGAAATCGCAAAAGTAAGCAATTGATACTATCGACAATGATACATATAATATAAAGAGAAATAATTGCAAAATATGAAGTAACAACAGATTTAAACAAAGAGTACTCTTTTAACAAGAACAATAAATTTAAAAAATCATCAATATTAATAATAATAATAATAATAATAGAAAAAGAAAAAGATAAACAATAAATACAGACAAAAAGTAAGCAGAGGTTATACAAGAAACTTCAAGTTAAAAATGCTTGATTAAAATTATTGATGTCAAATTTTAGAATACAGTCACAATAATTGACCCTAAAAAGATTAAATTTATGGAACAATTTACTTGCCTCAAAACCTCTGTCCACTAAGAGTCTGTATAGTAACCTAGCTCTAGCCCAAAAGTCATCTACTTTAGTGCAGATTTTACAAAATCTTATTAATTGGGAATAAAAACAATTATAAGTTATTTTACTATCGATATTACTACTAGGGAAAGGAAAGTTTTATTACGTTAAAATTAAAATCATCAACTTTGTGATATACTTTAAGTATGCACTGTTCATTAACAATCTCTATATTTATATCAAGAAAATTTTCAACTTTATAATTTACGTTACATTGTGTGAGGGGAATAGAATTAGGGTAAATAAGTTTAGCAACTTGATTAAAATTTAACAAATTGCAAACAAGAATATCATCAATATATCTACTATTATTACTTAACAGTTTAGCAAGTGCTAATTTTTCTGGAATTTTATTTTTCTTGCTACTGTCAACTAAGTCTTTTATATATTTAAATTCTAAAGCAAGCAAGAATAAGTCTGCAATTAAAGGGCTAGCATTTCCACCCATAGGAATTCCTAATATTTGTTTGAAAATGTACGGCCCGAATCTAACATAAGTATTGAAAAGGAGGAATTTAAGGGCATCTTTAAGTTTAGTTCTATCAAAATATACAGAACTAGTGGGAGTAGAGCTAAGTGATGCATTATTAAAATATGTATAAACATTTATGAAATAATTACCATTCAAAATAAAATACAAAAATAAAATACAAAAATACAAAAGACGTCGCCGGTACAGAAGGGGTTAATTGTCTCTCATCTTGCAGTGCTGAAGTATAATGGAAGCCAAACGGACATCTCCCGGGAGATCCAGTACCTGTACCGGGTGTCCTGCCAGTACCACTTCTCCATGTTCCCCTTCGACACCCAAGAGTGCTGCCTAAAGATACAACTCAATAAATTCCACGGCTGTCAACCCATCTGGAGCACTGAGGATGGCGGGATCAAGGTATTTATAAACAATAACCCTTTCTGTACCGGCGACGTCTTTAGCTTTTTCTGGCTACTTTTTTTTTATTATATTAATTTAACCAGACCACTAAGTTCCACAAAAGAACTCTCATAGGGCTGGCCCGAAGTATTTGATCAAGATGGACAGCTAATCAAGTCAAGATAGAAAGGGAAGGGCAGGAGGTGAACAAATCAAGGAAGGTGAAGACACACAGACATTTCTCGCCATTTCATCAGTTCAGCCAGACCACATGAGCTCCACATCAGAGCTCTTATAGGGCAGGGCCAAAGGATGAGGCAAGAACTGCTACACTGCAGCACCAACCAAGAAGTGATCAAGGGCAAAGAATGAAATATCAGGGACTAAGGTATAAAAAAATCACAGCGAGATGCAAAAGATGCATTACTGAATGGAATCAAGTCAGCTCGGCTACATCAGCAACCGAAGAGACAAATCAGGTCAGGAGTCTACTACCTAGCCAAGCCAGGGAGACATGAGATATAGGCTGCCCGAGGACAACCGAATGGGACAGATTAACCCTTGGAACCCGGTTGGGCTCTGAGAAACCCATAACCAACGTGGCCCGCGGAACCCGGCAGGGCTCTGAGGCTCCGGGTGCTTGCGTATATGCTTTCGAATGGCGCGCGTCAATTTTTGTTGTTGTGGGGTGGTAGACAGCGCCACCACACGTGAACTACTCCACGGCATCAGTCTCTACCCCGACGCCATCATGGATAGTATGCCAAAAAGTGATTCCGCTGTGTCCGATACCGTGCCCCCTACAACGCCCGCCCCGGCTCGTCGTGTTTTACGCAGATGACTCCGCCTAAATGTGTTATCTCCAGGAGGTATCGAGGAGACATTGAGAATGTTCGATCTTGCTCAAGATGACCATAATGTTGACGATGAAGACAGTGATAAATCGTCTAAATACAAGTCGAGTGATTATGACGATAAAAGTGACAGTGAAACTCAATTCAGGGGATTTGTGAGTGAACATGAGAGTGATGAAGGTGATGTAACAGCTTTCGCGGAAGCTGTTTTAGGTGAAGAAAGTGAAGTGGGGAAAGTGAGCGAGTGGGAGAGTTCAAGGTCAATCTCCAAGTTTCACATGAGTGACACAACTCCAAGCCCTTCGCCAGCTAAATCGCCTTTCAAGCTACGCTTTAATAAGAAGCAGGTACTTGTAAAGGTGGCCGCGGCAGCCAGGGAAGAAGCCAAAAGACTTGGTGAGCGTGGTGACCCATCTCGCCCGGCATTGTCTCCCTTATCTCCCCAAGCCACCCAAGATGACCCGGGCGCCCCCCATTGTTCCCCACCACCCCCACCACTGCCAAGGGTTGAGGACCCCCCACTTTCGGCCTATTTTCCTGCTGGGTCCCCCGACAGGAGACATACTGCTGTCGAAAAGGGGAAAGGCAGGAAATATGTGAAAAAAGGACAGCAAACTAGGCGGGGTTTGTTCGAGGCTCCCGCGGCGTCCACCCCTGCCGGCCCCAGCCATACGCCCCCACAACTTTACCCACGGTCCTCCCCACCTCTCCTGCCTTCAACATGTGTTCCTGAAGAAGTATTTGAGCTTGCATCACCAATACCTGTGCCTAGTGACAGTGAAACATTGCGTTCTGCCACTCGTCGCAGGCAAAGGAGCCCAGAACCTCGGAGGGACATAGCCTCACCTGCCACTCCTTCCCCACCCACACGCCGCCCATGCATCACTCGTTCCCCGCCAGATTATGCGGGGGGCACTGACGAGGAAGGGCACCTCACAGATGACTCTGGCCATGACTATATAGGTCCACCATCAGGGCAAGATGACCACTCTGACGACGACGACTACATGGACATGGACAACCCTCAACCCCTCCGCTCCGCCCGGGGGCGTCGTGCTGTGGCCCACCCTGGCCGCCCTAGGGCGCGCGCCTCCCGAGTCGGCCGTGGGCGTGCTGGGCAACCACCTGCAGCTCCTCGTGCGCGTCGCCAAAACCCATTCTCCATTTATCAGTGGGAAGACCTGGCTGACGGGGAAGATTACAACCCTGATGTGCCAGCTTTTGATGAGGTACAGGAGGGTTCAGGAATTACCCCCAATTTTCTCGCAGGCCACAATGCTCCACCACACGAGCTTTTTGAGGCCTTTTTTGATGAGGAGGTGGTAGGATTGGTCGTCAAGGAGACCAACAAGCAGCACCAATTCCAGGTCCACATGTTTGACAATGTGACCAAGGGCCACATGAGGCAGTGGACCGCAGTGACTCATCACGAGTTCATGGTCTTCCTGGCACTCACCATGCTAATGTCTCATGTCAAGAAGCATAGGTTGCCTGACTATTGGATCACCAATGATCTCATATCCACCCCTGCCTTCGGGAAATATATGTCTCGCGACCGGTACCTGGACATCCTCGCAGTGCTCTATCTTGTCACCAACACCGACGTCCACCGCCCAGACAATCTGTGGAAGATTAGGACGTTGTACGAGATGATGCGACAACGCTTCACCTCCTACTTCAAGCCCTTCCGCAACGTCGTCATTGACGAGTCTCTTGTGCTGTTCCGGGGAAAGCTCAGCTTCCGGCAGTACATCCCCTCAAAGAGACATCGCTTTGGCATAAACATTTTTGTGCTGTGCGACTGCCGAACTGGCTATGTCCTGGACTTCCTGGTCTACAGCGGGAAGGAAGGGGACGTGCTTGTGGACCCCGTCATTGGCTTTGGCGGAGCAGTGGTGCAAGCCATGATGGACCGCTACTTTCACAAGAATCACGTCCTCTACACGGACAATTACTACACGTCCCCCACTCTCTCAAAGTACCTCCATCAGCGCAAGACGGGGACTGTAGGCACAGTACGAGGGAAAAGGAAGGGCATGCCACCTTTCCCTCCAAAGACAAAGAAAGGCGATGTGTTCCGGAAGAAGTCGGGGCCCATTCTGGCTATCCACTGGCACGACTAGCGGAAGGTCAACCTCCTAACCACCATCCACAAGGGGGAAATGGTGGAGACTGGCAAGGTGGATCGCCGCACCCAGGCCAGGGTGACCAAGCCCGATGCTGTCCTGGACTACAACATCAACAGGAGGCTGGTGGACAAGTCCGACATGCAGATAGGCTTTATTGACTGTCTGCGTACCTCATGCAGATGGTACAAAAAGTTCTTTCTGCACATGGTGGACATGTCAATTCTGAACGCTTACAACATCTACAAGCTTCGGAATGAGAACACACCCAGGAAGTTCAATAGCCTGCGGAAGTTCCAAAAGCAGGTGTTGAAGGACCTCCTGGAGAAGTATGCTATGCCACAGAGGGCAGTGGCACATGCTGGGCCCGCAGCTACTGACCGCTTGCACTGTGCATATTACATGAATATGCACAGACTCATTTCCCTGCCTCTGACACAAGCAGGAAGAAAGCAGCAGTACTTCTTTGATTTCCCATGGAATGATTTCTGCTTCCATGGCCGAGGACCCTCGGAGAGTGCTGAACGCATTACCGAGGTAATCCTATCGGGCATGGAAGCATACATTCCATTCTCTTTCTCTCAGACTAATGCTAAAAAATCTTGGTTTACTCACGCCTGTTCTACTGCTGTCCGCAATAAGGAGGAAGCATTCAAACGGTACCGACGCCTTAAAACTCAAGACTCTCATTCTTCATATGTTTCTGCCCGGAATCAAGCCAAATCTGTTCTTCGACTTGCCAAACACTCTTTCATCAATAATAAATGCACTGAACTATCCAACTCTAGCTCTTCCCAAGCTTTCTGGCATCTAGCCAAAAACCTCTCCAACAATTTCTCTTCCTCGTCTTTCCCTCCCCTTTCCCACTCTGATGGCACAACCATCACTTCTTCCTCTGACAAAGCTAAACTCTTCGCTCAAACTTTTGCTAGAAACTCCACCTTGGATGATTCCGGTGCTATTCCTCCCTCTCCGCCCTCCTCTCTCTTACTTATGCCTAATATCCTAATCTCTTCTAAAGATGTACTTTCTACCCTCTCTGGGCTTAACACTAATAAGGCGTACGGTCCGGACGGTGTTCCTCCTGTTGTTCTCAAAAACTGTGCTTCCGTGCTGACTCCCTGCCTAGGCAAACTCTTTCGTCTCTGTTTATCCTCTAACGTCTTCCCTTCATGCTGGAAGTTTGCTCACATTCAACCTGTCCCAAAGAAGGGTGACCGCTCTCAACCCTCCAACTATCGTCCAATTGCTCTTATCTCTTGTCTTTCTAAAGTTTTTGAAACTATTCTTGCTTCCAAATTTCTTAAGCATTTCTCTTCTCATAATCTGCTCTCAGATCGCCAGTATGGCTTCCTTAAGGGTCGCTCTACTGGTGATCTTCTTTCATATCTTACTAACTTTTGGTCATCCTCCTTCCGGGACTTCGGTGAGACTTTTTCTATTGCACTAGACATATCGAAAGCCTTCGATAGAGTCTGGCATAAATCTTTAATTTCTAAACTACCCTCCTTCGGTTTCTATCCCTCCATCTGTGCCTTTGTCTCTAATTTCCTTTCCGGCCGTTCCATAGCCGCGGTTGTGGACGGCCATTGTTCACTTCCTCATCCTATAAACTCCGGTGTTCCTCAGGGCTCTGTCCTATCTCCTATTCTCTTTCTAATTTTTATAAATGATCTCCTTAACTGTACCTTAATTCCCATCCATTCATACGCAGACGACTCAACCTTACACTACTCCATTAGTTTTTCAGAACGCCCCAGCCAGCAATCCCTCAACGACAAACGTAATGAAGCCATAGAACTCTTAAATTCTGATCTAAATACTATTTCCAATTGGGGCAGAGAAAACCTTGTTAACTTTAATGCTTCCAAAACCCAATTTCTCCATCTATCTACCCGTCAGGATCTCCCAGCGGACTATCCCTTATTCTTCAACAATACAAAAATCAACCCTTCATCTTCTCTCAATATTCTTGGTGTCTCTTTTTCTTCTGCTCTCATTTGGAAGGACCATATTACCAGTCTTGCTAAGGCAGCCTCCCAGAAGCTGGGTGTGCTCAACCGCCTTAGGGGGTTCTTTTCCCCTGCACAGCTTCTTGCTCTGTACAGGGGCATAGTGCGCCCTTGTATTGAGTATTGTTCACATGTGTGGGGAGGTTCCTCTCACACCGCTCTCCTAGACAAAGTTGAAAGGAAGGCCTTTCGTATCATTAACTCCCGTCCACTCACCAACTCTCTGCAATCTCTCTCTCTCCGCCGCAATGTTGCATCTCTCTCGCTATTCTATCGCTACTATAATAATCAGTGTTCCTCAGAGCTATCCCAGTGCATACCACCTCCTTTACGTAGGGCACATGGTACCCGTCTTGCAACTCAATCCCACCCCTACTCTGTGCAACTCTCCAACCCAAGAGTGAAACGTTACTCTCAAACTTTCTTCTACTCAACAGCTGAGCTCTGGAACTCTCTCCCAGAATCAGTCTTTCCCTCTTCCTATGACTTAAATTGCTTCAAACTCCTGTGTGTCCAGGCATTTTGGCTCGAACGTCCCTTGATTTTGGCCCTGTCACTCTTTCAACTATGGGGGAGGCACTCGCTATAGGCAGTTATGCCTTTTGCCTCCCTCAATCACATAAAAAAAAAAAAAAAAAAAAAAAAAAGCGGTGCTATGTCTGCTACACCAGGCTGAGGGCGAGGTCAGAGAAAAAGTCCACCATAGAGTGTGTGGAGTGCAAGGTGCCACTCTGTGCTGAAGGGTGCTTCTTTGATTACCCCTCCAAGCAGGAGTTCTAATCATAGTGAAAGTACCAAACACAGTGACAGTATGTATATATATAGGCAAAGAGTGGAAGTAAAACAATTTATTGTAATACAAAAGTCATATGTATTATCAGAAAATTGATACAATTACAATAACACCATAATAATAAGTGACATTCATATGATTAGAACCTATAGAAATATATAAATCAGTGAAAAAAAGACACAATAAATTGTACCGTAAAATGCTGTAACTTCGGACATTTTTCGATGTTTTTTAACAATTTCTCCTGAGTGTAAACACATTATAGAGATTTAACTAGGTCAAGTGATGTATGGTGATAGTGCGCCGTAATCCAGGAAGCCTCCTAAAATTATCCCCCATAAGAAGAGAGTTATCCTTATCCTAAATGATGTCCGAAGTTTGCTTGAAAAGTTGATAACTTCGGACCTGTATGGCTAACTTCGGACATGGGTGATTTCTTATGGAAAATGGTTGCCAAGAAAGCTGAGATAACTTCGGACGAACGGAGGAGAACTTCGGACCTACGTTCGTGGCCTTATTTCGTTCATTTTTCGGCTCCTACTATTTTATATGAATATTTTATTATTGCTGCTTATTCTTGTCCGATGTTATAGTGGAAAATGCACAGTCAATACTTTTAGGCCTGTATAATCAGTATAGGAGGGGGATATATACGATGTTTAACATATATTCTGTTTGGATCTGTTCTCGTTAGGCATCGAGCTCACTCCTAGAAAATATTGAGCAGGAAAAATAACCAATGCTGTCAAATCAATAACTCGAAAATTAACTAGGCCTAGTGAAAATATATAGGTACTGTATAATATATCAATGCATATACACTTTTATGAATTTGAGCATTTTTATAGGTATAACGTATTTGTTGGTGTTTCTTTCGGCAGATAAAAAAAAAATTTGGACAAGATATATGCCTCTCCTAATTTATATATATTATATATCCAGAATTATCCGAAATACATAAATCGGTTAGCATAGTATCATATTTTTATGGGTTTTTGGACTCAGAGAATGATGATTTGATCTTTTACCACCATGTTAATGATGTACAAGTATTATGAATGATTTTCATAGGGCAAATATTAACAAACGATTGTTTTGTTCCATGTCCGAAGTTACCATGTTTGTTTTGTTAAACACAATCGGTTAAATGATACTGTTCTAGCTAGAGCGTTATACAAGTGTAACAAATTTCCTTTGGTGGATGTTGTCTCTGGTAATGTTACTACAAAATTATATCAGTCACAACATCATTCATACAAACAAATTTCTTCAGGGTGATAGAAGTTTGGCAGGGTAGCGAAAAATGTACATATTTTCGTCACATATAATATTTTTTTCGTGTACATATACTCATGTCAGTTCCCTAGGACTTTTACATGCTCTTCCTTTGCCATTTCTCTAAACGGACCCCACAAAAAATAAAATAAAAAGATTTTCCATTATATAATGACAATGTCTAATTACTTATTATCGCCGATGTCCGAAGTTATGACCCAAGTCCGAAGTTACCCCACTTTACGGTATATAAAACGTTTACAAAGCATATAACTAAGTGAAAGTGACACAAAACCTAATATTTGATGGCCAATGTATAATAAACACCTGTGATAACGAATAATCAGTGCCTAATATAACAATAACCTACCTCAATTACTAATAAAAAGTACAGTATCGAGTGAAAATGAGCATTATCAGTGACAGTGACACTCTCTAAAGCATATTTACCAAAGTGAAAGTGACACAAAACCTAATATTTGATGGCCAATGTATAATAAACACCTGTGATAACGAATAAACAATAACCTACCTCAATTACTATTAAAAAGTACGGTATCGAGTGAAAATGAGCATTATCAGTGACAGTGACACTCTAAAGCATATTTACCAAAGTGAAAGTGACACAAAACTAATATTTGATGGCCAATGTATAATAAACACCTGTGATAACGAATAATCAGTGCCTAATATAACAATAACCTACCTCAATTACTAATAAAAAGTACAGTATCGAGTGAAAATTAGCAATATTAGTGACAGTGACACCCTAATACACATACTTTATATGATTGGCCTCAAAATAACTATAAAAATATCAAATAAACATCAAATTGTCAATATCAACCACTAAAATCGTCTATCGGAGGCAAACACTCTGGTGCGACGAGCGGCTAGGTGCGTGGTAGCCGGGGCCAGGGCGACGCATCCGAACGCGGCAAGAATTTGCTGCCGAAAATCACTCTACTTCCCGCGCTCGCCATTCTGCAACCACTGGGGTTAGAGACCTCTACTCAATGGCATTCTACAGAGGAAGGTTTGAGGAAAATTTTATTTTTTTATTCATAACAATACATGCCCTATTTATTAAGTTACAGGTGAGTGAACATAGCCCAATAATCGGCAAAACACCCGGGACCACAGTACAGTCGCGAGCAAAGGGCGCCGGGGCTGGAGGGTTAAGAATAGAAGGGGAAAAAACATAGAAAGAGAAATGGAAAAACTACTCAGAATTAGTCAAGCTGACGATGAAAGCTCGAGGGGAGAGAGGAAGGGAAATTACCACAACCATCCCCCATCAAGCCCTAGTCGCCGGTCCCGAAGCTCCCCAACCGCGCCGAGTAGTACCAGGATGGTTTCTGGCTACTATTAGATGACTATATTCAGCTTAAAAAGGGCCTCCAGCAACTAAAAGCTTTGAACTATCTCACTTAACCCTTTTTATTACCGCAGATCCTTCTTGGGCTGTAAAATATCCTCTAAATACAGTATAGCCAGAATAACAATAAAAAGACGTCGCCGGTATACAAGGGGTTAACCCTTTCACCAGGATAACGGAAGACTCATCCATTTCTAGCTAACATAACACATATAGTTAAAAAAAATCAACTTAGGAAGGACCTCTAAGATTTAAAAGGCTGCAAACTTTTTTATTTTTTTTTTTGCTCCCTAGATATAAAAAAAAATCCAAAGTCCCCCCTTCGAGATAAATTTGTACATTTCTCGGTAGAAAAATTTTCCAGCCAAAGGCAGGTTCCTCCTAAATTACAGGCTAGCTATCGCTCACCAGGAAAAAATATACACCTAAATGCCACGGAAGGTCTTAATATTGACAAAGAAATGGGACAAAAGGTTTTAAAAATCGCCAAACTAATGGGGAGAACGTTTTAAAATCTCAGAACTAATGGGGCTAAACGTGAGGAAGAAGGGGGTCCAAATAAACCAAAAACCTCCCCATAAATCCTTCCAAAAAATTCGCAAAATTGTATAATAACTGCCAGAGTAAAATATTAGAGGAGCCATCATAGCGAAGGACTTAAAGTACAGTACATTATCTTGAAACAATTTATTAGAGTTCTATTGTAATTAATAATTTTTGAGAAACTTGTTGAATTTATAACCATTTGTTCAAATTCTAATGCAATTTTTAATTTCAAATTGTTATTTTATTTAGAGTTATTTCCACATAGCGATTTTGATAAGTTCTTTTGCCTTTATCTTGTGTCGTCCCAGTGCTGGTTTGTTTATTTTGCAAATTTTACATTATAATTCTTTTTCAGGTAACGGGAGACTCTTCTAGACTCTCCATGTACAGTATCGCCCGACCTCACTTCAGTCTGGACAAACCGCACGAGATCCATATACACTTCCTGCTGACGCGGATCTACACTGCCTACTTCTTTACCACCTTCGTCCCCTGCATGATCCTGTGTCTGCTAGCTCAGATCACCCTCTCGCACTTCCAGCTCCACGACTTTACCAACCGTATCACCGTCACCCTCTCCCTGCTCATTGTTCTGGCCTCGCTCTTCTCACAGATGGCCTCGTCCCTCCCAAATGCCCCTGTCCCCAAGCTGGTCGACTATTTCTTTTTCTATTGCATCACGCGAGTGAGCATTATCTTCCTGATACACAGCAGCATTGACAGAAGCATCAATACTGAAGAAAAGGACGAGAAATCAAAGGAAAAGGACAACATAACTGAAATCCTGAAGAAGGAGGACTTGCTGATGAACATGAACATGAAGATTGCCTGGCAACAAGAAGTGGAGATTAAAAATTCTGCTCAGCGATGCATAACTCCGAGAACCATCAATCGTGTGGGGTTCTGCGCGGTGCTGGTCATTGATATTGTGGTCATTGCCTGCTTGCTGTACCTGGCTATTGATGACCACTACACAAGGAATGGCAGGTTCAACAGCTACAACAGCACCGACAATGACCAAAGTGACTCATAGACAAACTCAAGGTCAACAGTGTCAGAATATGGGTGTGTGGGTTATATGATTTTACAGGTTTCTCTCACTATACGATGTCCCAATTCACAATATCATTATAGGTTTTTAGGTGTGTGTGTTTGGGTTTAGGCTGGTCCGAGAATGCTTCCCCATTTACCCCATTAACTTCAGGGTTTGCTATACTGTACGATTTTTCTATTCTAGATTGGGTTTTCAGGAACAGAACCTAATCGTTAATCGAGGGAAACCTGTATATTGTTTTTCTCACATTATTTGGGGATAACTCCAACAAAATGTAGCTTCCTAAATTGTGTTCTTTTATTTATAAATTATTATTTTACTTAAGCGATGTTTCCATATGGCGATTTTGATTAGTTGTTCTTGTCTTTTTACGGTGTTCGTATAAGTTTTGGTTTGTTTATTTTGAAAGTTTTACATTATAATCTCTCTTGGCATCAATCGGCTGCAGTAGAAAACAACAAAATCATCTCGGTTCTCTTAGACAGTGATAGTTATGCTTAGGCTAGCATATCGAAGAAATGTTCATGCACAAACTTTTGGAGGGCAGTCAACTTAACAATAAATCCTTTTAGCTACCACAGATCCTTCCGAAGCTGAATAAAATTGTCTAATAGATGGCAGTATAATATATTTTTCCCTTTTTATTCTTTCGTAGGAAATAAATCCTTAGCACAGCTGTCATTTCATTCAAAATAAACATAGGCAGCTCAAAAATATACCACGACACATTTTGACTGTATTTTGCTATCTATATATCTGTATACCGGTACTCTGTTACATTAAAATGTAAAACTTGCAAACTAAACAAACCAAAATTGGGACAAGGACAATATAAAGTCAAATTAAATTATCAAAATCGCTATGTGGAAACAACGTTTACTAAAATGAAAATTATTAAATAAAAGAACACAATCCACCACATAGGGTGTACATTACTACATGAGCAAGTTAATCTGTTTCCCAAGCAAACTAATCGCACATATAACAACGCACTATCGTCACGTTAAAGGAAGTAGTCAAGTTTGGGAAGTCCGGGACGTTCTGGCAAATTTTACTAAACTCTGCATGAATAAAGAAACTATATGTTAAATGTCAAAATATTATTTAAAATCAAATTTGCAACATGACAAGACATTAAAATAGTACAAAATACAAATATTGATAAGATATCTATACTATTACAAAATAATATATAAAATACAGTACAGCACTCACTAATGATAGTGCTATCGGGTAGGTACCTGTAAGCATAGCATGCCTCAAGTGACCCCTATCAATAACTACCCTACAAATAACCTACATTTATAGCACAAATAAACTAAGGAAATCGCAAAAGTAAGCAATTGATACTATCGACAATGAATACATATACAGTAAACTTCCGTTAATCCGAAGGGCAGCGGACCGGCCCTCGTTCGGATTAGTGGATTTTTCGGATTATCGGACGTTACCCCCCCCCCCGACTTTTTTTTGAAGACCCAAACCAAGACACAAACACAGGATAATAATGATAATAATTATAATAATGACTAATCATGACTTTAACTCACCTTATATGAAGAGAAGAGATGTGTAGCATTGAAGATAAGCCCCCAGCACCAGCCCCAACCCAGCCACTAGCCCCTAGCCCCATATTAGTAACTTATAATCACTGCTCTGTACTGTAAGTGTACTTTAATGTAAAATTAACTTAAAAAGACTTTTTTTTTTTTTTTTTATTTTGCTGGTTTTATATTTGTTTTGGGGTCCTTAAATCTACTACACTTCACTGATTATTACTCCACAGCCATATCCTCCAAGCCTTCAATATCTGAAGGGGGAGCTAGGGCTAGGGCTACCTCAGGAGTGGCTAGGCTGGCAGGAGCTACCACAGGGGCAGCTGGGGCTACCACAGGGGCGGCTGGGGCTACCTCAGGAGTGGCTAGGCTGGCAGGAGCTACCACAGGGGCGGCTGGGGCTACCTCAGGAGTGGCCTTCACAGGGGATGCTAGGTCCTCCCAGCCTTCAAAATCAGCAGGAGGCATAGGTTCTGGTGTGGTAAGAGGTTCAGGTGAGCTGGTACGCGAGTCGTCTGTGAGAGGCATTGTTGCAGGTCTAGGGTTATCTGGTTCATCTGATCGGCGGCCCCGTTGGTGCATGTTTTTCATCAGGTCCCTGATGTCTGCCTGCTTGACTGCCCTGCCCCTTTTCTCATAGAACTCATTACGGAGGATGTGGAAATCGATTGTTTCACTTGCATTATATTGGCTAGACTGTTCCACAAATTTGACCATACCATCGAAATAGGTAGCAGCTTCCTTCCAGGTTACTTTGCCATCGTCATCTGCCTCTTCCTCTTCCTCAGACGAGTGCTCCTCAACACTCCGGATAATTTCTGTATCTGTCACCTCTTCCTCGCCCTGCAGGTCACCATCCACATCAACCCACTCCTCAATATCCTCTTCAGTCATCCTCTTGGGGTCGTTGACCGGCACGGTATCCATCAGGCCTCGGATTTCGTTGATTGCCTCCCTGCGACGCCCAAGAAAGCCTTCGAAATCGTGCTCATCTTCTTCAACCTCTTCAGGGTCATCAACCTGGGCATACAGCTTGTTCCAACATTTCTTGAGGGTTACCTCTGAAACATCCTTCCAGGCTAGGGCAGCATCATATATGGCATCCTTGATGGAAAAACTTGACTGGAAAGTTTTTACTGATGCATCAGAGTTAATCAGCTTGCGGGCAAATGAGGACTTGTAGCTCTGCTTAAACTTTTGGCACACACCCTGGTCCATTGGTTGTATCAGACTAGCCACATTAGGGGGCAAGTAGGTGACAAAGATGTTTCCAGACACTAGTTCGTGGGCAGGGGGATGTGCTCTGCAGTTATCCAGGAATAGGACAGCCTTGGTGTCCTCAGAAAGGCCAATCGACTTGAAGTAGGCCTTGACTTCGGGAACAAAGTGTTTAAAGAACCAATCATGGAATACTTGGGCAGTCATCCATGCATTGCTCTGTGCATCATAGATCACTGGCAACTTCCCTCGCATGTTCTTGAAAGCACGGGGATTCTTAGCCTTGCCGATAACAAACAAACGATTGCGACATTTACCGGAAGCATTCCCACTCAGCAGGATTGTGAGACGTTCTTTATTCATTTTGAATCCGGGTGCAGCCTTCTCTCCTCTACCAGCTAATGTCCTTGTTGGCAAACAGCGCCAATATAGCCCTGTCTCGTCGGCGTTAAAGATTTGGTCTGGGGTCAGCTGGTGATCATGAACAATGGTAGCAAAAATGTGTGCAAACCGATCGGCGGCCTCTTTGTCGGCAGAATTCTTTTCTCCGGCGACATCTAGGACCCTAATCCCATGCCTAATTTTAAAGTTTCTCAACCAGCCGTCGGAGAATTTTATATCGTCTTCCATATTCATATCACGCAGGAATTGCTTGGCCTTTTCAATTATCATAAGCCCTGAGATAGGCTTGCCCTCAGCCCGCTTGGCCGTAAACCACTTATGCACTGCCTCGTCAAGTTTTTCATGTTTTGGTTTTTTCATTGTCTTTCTCACATCACCCGTGTAACTTGACTTTCCAAAGGCAACAAACTTCGATAAGTTAGCCTTTGCCTTCACTATGTTTGAAACTGTGGAGGCACCGATATTAAAAGTTTCCATAACTTTACGCCGATCACTGCCTTTCTCTACCATCGCTATCACTCGCAATTTATCAGCTATGGACAGAGTTACGTGCTTCCTCTTATGTTTGTTCTTGTCATTCCTCCCTCGTGCACCTGAACTTGCTGTGGGACCCATCACTAAGTCACTAAGTCACTATATCACAGGATAAACACGGGATAAACAACGTTTCAGGTAGACCGACAACGGCAGACTGTTTAGTCCGGCCTGGCCCGCTAGAGGGCCGATATTTGGAAATATCGCGCGCCCGGGAAATTCAAAAATTCGGAATATTGGGTGAATTCGGATTTGGCCTCAAATTGAAAAATTCGGACTATTGGGTGAATTCGGATTTGGCCTCAAATTGAAAAATTCGGACTATTGGGAGATTCGAATTATCGGTCGTCGGATTAACGGAAGTTTACTGTAATATAAAGACAAATAATTACAAAATATGAAGTAACAACAGATTTAAACAAAGAGTACTCTTTTAACAAGAACAATAAATTTAAAAAATCATCAATATTAATATTAATAATAATAATAATAATAGAAAAAGAAAAAGATAAACAATAAATACAGACAAAAAGTAAGCAGAGGTTATACAAGAAACTTCAAGTTAAAAATGCTTGATTAAAATTATTGATGTCAAATTTTAGAATACAGTCACAATAATTGACCCTAAAAAGATTAAATTTATGGAACAATTTACTTGCCTCAAAACCTCTGTCCACTAAGAGTCTGTATAGTAACCTAGCTCTAGCCCAAAAGTCATCTACTTTAGTGCAGATTTTACAAAATCTTATTAATTGGGAATAAAAACAATTATAAGTTATTTTACTATCGATATTACTACTAGGGAAAGGAAAGTTTATTACGTTAAAATTAAAATCATCAACTTTGTGATATACTTTAAGTATGCACTGTTCATTAACAATCTCTATATTTATATCAAGAAAATGTTCAACTTTATAATTTACGTTACATTGTGTGAGGGGAATAGAATTAGGGTAAATAAGTTTAGCAACTTGATTAAAATTTAACAAATTGCAAACAAGAATATCATCAATATATCTACTATTATTACTTAACAGTTTAGCAAGTGCTAATTTTTCTGGAATTTTATTTTTCTTGCTACTGTCAACTAAGTCTTTTATATATTTAAATTCTAAAGCAAGCAAGAATAAGTCTGCAATTAAAGGGCTAGCATTTCCACCCATAGGAATTCCTAATATTTGTTTGAAAATGTACGGCCCGAATCTAACATAAGTATTGAAAAGGAGGAATTTAAGGGCATCTTTAAGTTTAGTTCTATCAAAATATACAGAACTAGTGGGAGTAGAGCTAAGTGATGCATTATTAAAATATGTATAAGCATTTATGAAATAATTACCATTCCTAACGAACCTGTCAAAGTGCAAATCTATAATAAAGCAAAGCTCTGAATATACTAAATCTAAAGGCAAATTGGTATACAAAGTTGAAAAGTCGAAGCTATGTACCGAGGTAACTTTCGGCATGGTATTTATTTTATCAATAACTTCTAACGAATTGTCACACTCCAATAATAGTTAATGCCAGTTCTTTTCATGATGGTATTACAATATCTTTTATGAGTACTTTTAATGTATTTTAAGCAATTTACGACTTGTTCTGATAGAGTTTTAGTGGTAGCAAATTTTGCTCCGGCAATAAAGCGATATTTATAAGGTCTTTTATGAAATTTAGGTAACATGTATAATTTTGCAATGCACTTGTTCTTATCAGAAAGTTTAATATCAAATATTATATTTTTCTTGGTATGTTCATCGATTAAGTTATCAATATTCAGATTATTTTGAATTTCATAAACAGAATTACCGCAAATATTTTTACGTAATATGTTACCCTTAATACCTAATTCTTTTTTCATATTTTCAAGATAAAATTTCTTACATGTGAAGCTATAATTATTGCTGGCTTTATCTACTGTAGTGATTACAAAATGTTTATGTAAATTTATTAAATCAGCTTTAAGCTTATTATAATTATAGTCTATAAAATCTGAAAGATTAAATTCATTTTTAAGCGAGAAAATTGTATTTCTAATTAACTTAATTAATAATTTAGACCATGCTTCTAGTTCTCTTGCATTGCAGCACGCAATTTTTAACAATTTATCTTTTAATTTATTGACTGAAAAACAATATCTTTTAAAATTATGTCCCATGTTACTTATTACTCCCTATTCTAAATTTAAACCCTTTACGACATAGCTCCGCTAATTTGTCGTTTGCAAAATGTTTAACTAGTTCTACATCACCTGTTAATATGTGACATATCGGACTATAAATGAACTTTGCTAGTGCATCACGTCTGCTAGCTGGCATATCCATGACTCTTTCACACACGCATTTATTATTATTGAAAATATCATTATCTGAAAGATTTCCTAAAACTTTATTATAATTACAAATAATAGACCAACAGGTCGTTCATATGAATACACTATTAATGGTTTGAAATCTTTACAACCATCTGGTAACATGGACTTAACTTTCTTTGAATTAATAAGACTGTTAACATTAATTTTGTCTAAAATTTTAGAGGAATAATTTAAAGTGGACATGACTTTATCTTTAATACGGTTATCTTTGGATTTCTTAGAATTCTATCTATCTATCTATCTATTGCCTGACGCCGTGATCCCCGAAGGGGTGGCCACGAACGAACCGCCCCCATGCACCTCTGTCCCCAGTCAGTCGACGCCCCTCCCCCCAACCAGCACCGCCTTCGTTCATGTAGTTCCTCACTCCATCCTTCCACCTCATATTCGGTCTACCTCTCCCCCTCTGTCCCTCCACCTCGCTCTCGTACACCCTCTTAGTCATTCTCTCGCTTTCCATACGTTCCATATGGCCGAACCATCTCAAGTTGTTCCTTTTCACACTTTCCAGCACATCTACCTCCACACCACACCTCCTTCTTACTTCCTCATTAGTCTGTCTATCCCTCCATGTAACTCCGCACGCACTCCTTAAGTAATTCATTTCCACTGCTCTCACTCTTGGTCTGAGTCTCTCAACCAACGTCCATGCTTCGCTTCCGTATGTCAGTGTCGGGATTACCACACTGTCATGCAAGGACTTCTTCACTTCCATACTGACCACCCTATTTCTTGTTACTGCTTTTAGCGTTCCTACAACCCTCTTCCCCTGTTGTACCCTCTCCCGCACCTCTTCATCCATAGTCCCATCTTTACTCAACACACTGCCCAGATACTTAAAAGAGTTGACGATCTCCATAGCCTGACCGTTCAGCTTCACCTCACACTCTGTGACTTCACCCCTTTCGAAGACCATAACCTTGCTCTTCCCCGTATTTACCTTCAAATTCCGTTTTTCGCACACTGTTCCAAACTCATTTACCAGACCCTGCAACTCCCATTCTATTGGAGTAATATATCCCATATATTAATATATCCCATAAAAGCAAAGACTATATTCTTAAATTTATTTGTGAAATTATGTTTATTATTTAGAATATTTTCTATAAAAGGAGCAAAACTTTTCTTTTGTAGGCCTTTCAATGAGTCTTTTAATTTTTTAATTCCGAAATTTCGATATAATGAATATAAATTATTAACAATAATTTTAATATCAGACCTGTTTTTCTTTTTATTAAATGTATTTAGTCTTCTTTTACCGTGTCTACCAGGTCTTCTGTTTAAAACAGGGTAGTTAAAATATGGGTTATTAAAATCGTTTTTTAATAAATCTTTATACAAAATGTTGCCTACATTTTTTATTTGATTGTTAAGTCCAAATGGATAGATGGTCATTAATTTTCCAATCCAATAATTTTCTCTATCTAAAACATTTTGATTACTTTGAACAATTTCTATAATTTTGTATTTACAATCAAATTTAGTACAATCTGTGTTAAAATGCTTATATAGAAGAATCTTGGAGTCGATGCCGTTCTTAATTCCTGATCTATGCCCGTAGGCTCTTTCTCTTAAACATTGCTCCGTCTTTCCAACATATTGTATACCACATTTCTCACAGGTTATTAAATAGATAACATTCTTTACTTTACATGGAGATGTTACATTAACAGAAGAATTTAGAAACAAAAATGTTGTATTGGTAATGTAACTTTTAAAAAATGTTTGATGTTCAAAATCAAATTCATTCACACAGAGTTTACATTTACAGTTATCATCGAAAAGACGCCGGTTATTTTCATTATTATTTTTCATTTTTAAGTTTTTATAATTTTGCCGGGTGCGAGGGTACAAAGAATAACCTATTTTATTTTATTTATTTTTTTTAGCTGGGCGTGGCCGACTCGAGATTATTTTTTTATTTTTTGCAATGTTGTATAAATATATACAGCATTCTAAATCCTATGGTTAGTCCAAATAATTTAAAATTTACAAAACACATGCCTTAAATCAAACTTTTTGGTTTTGGTATTTGTTTTATCTGATCATCTTTCATGGGCCCTTGACTAGCGTATCTATGTACCGTACAATATCCTTTCAATTTCAGCAATGCTTCATAGGTTAATAAAACCAAATATATATACGGTATATATACTGTGTCAGAAAATTCTATGTACCCACGCACCCGGCAAAATTATAAAAACTTAAATAATGAAAAATAAAAATGAAAATAACCGGCGTCTTTTCGTTGATAACTGTAAATGTAAACTCTGTGTGAATGAATTTGATTTTGAACATCAAACATTTTTTAAAAGTTACATTACCAATACAAAATTTTTGTTTCTAAATTCTTCTGTTAATGTAACATCTCCATGTAAAGTAAAAAATGTTATCTATTTAATAACCTGTGAGAAATGTGGTATACAATATGTTGGAAAGACGGAGCAATGTTTAAGAGAAAGAGCCTACTGTATAGATCAGTAGGCATAGATCAGGAATTAAGAACGGCATCGACTCCAAGATTCTTCTATATAAGCATTTTAACACAGATTGTACTAAATTTGATTGTAAATACAAAATTATAGAAATTGTTCAAAGTAATCAAAATGTTTTAGATAGAGAAAATTATTGGATTGGGAAAATAATGACCATCTATCCATTTGGACTTAACAATCAAATAAAAAATGTAGGCAACATTTTGTATAAAGATTTATTAAAAAACGATTTTAATAACCCATATTTAACTTCCCTGTTTTAAACAGAAGACCTGGTAGACACGGTAATAGAAGACTAAATACATTTAATAAAAAGAAAAAGCAGGTCTGATATTATAATTATTGTTAATAATTTATATTCATTATATCGAAATTTCGGAATTAAAAAATTAAAAGATTCATTGAAAGGCCTACAAAAGAAAAGTTTTGCTCCTTTTATAGAAAATATTCTAAATAATAAACATAATTTCACAAATAAATTTAAGAATATAGTCTTTGCTTTTATGGGATATATTAGAGCTAATTCTAAGAAATCCAAAGATTATCCAAAGTATTAAAGATAAAGTCCTGTCCACTTTAAATTATTCCTCTAAAATTTTAGACAAAATTAATGTTAACAGTCTTATTAATTCAAAGAAAGTTAAGTCCATATTACCAGATGGTTGTAAAGATTTCAAACCATTAATAGTGTATTCATATGAACGACCTGTTGGGTCTATTTGTAATTATAATAAAGTTTTGGGAAATCTTTCAGATAATGATATTTTCAATAATAATAAATGCGTGTGTGAAAGAGTCATGGATATGCCAGCTAGCAGACGTGATGCACTAGCAAAGTTCATTTATAGTCCGATATGTCACATATTAACAGGTGATGTAGAACTAGTTAAACATTTTGCAAACGACAAATTAGCGGAGCTATGTCGTAAAGGGTTTAAATTTAGAATAGGGAGTAATAAAGTAACATGGGACATAATTTTAAAAGATATTGTTTTTTCAGTCAATAAATTAAAAGATAAATTGTTAAAAATTGCGTGCTGCAATGCGAGAGAACTAGAAGCATGGTCTAAATTATTAATTAAGTTAATTAGAAATAAAATTTTCTCGCTTAAAAATGAATTTAATCTTTCAGATTTTATACTAATTATAATAAGCTTAAAGCTGATTTAATAAATTTACATAAACATTTTGTAATCACTACAGTAGATAAAGCCAGCAATAATTATAGCTTCACATGTAAGAAATTTTATCTTGAAAATATGAAAAAAGAATTAGGTATTAACCTCTCCGCGGCGCACAGGGGGTTTTCTACAGGGTAAGACTGTGCGCACCTATGATGATTTTGGGACCTATTGCCAATTTCGATAAAAAGTACATCATCGTGTAGGGAATGTTTGCGTGCATCGGCCCATATATATTTGACCCCTCAAAAAATGTCTGGGGGGGGTAGGGGAACGGTCCGTAGTTGAAAAATGTGGAGCGAATGGCACCGCGCGGCTAGATTGTCATCGAGCGGCGAGATTTCCCTGCCGAATATTTACGCGCGCAGGGGATAGAAGGAGAGGGAGGAGGGGGTGGGTTACCGCGTATTATCACGTATATCTCCTTTTTCGAGCCCTTTTAGGCTATTTAGAGTATGTATACGTGTGTAGGGCACCCATATAACAATGAATATGCCTCATAGTGACCAAAAATTGCAATATATAAGGGAATTATAAGAGAATATTTAGGCGGGAATGAAGATGTGTTGGAGGTTTGGCGGCAATTTATGAGCTGAGAGTGTGGTTTACGCCATACATATCACGTATATCTTGTACGTAGAGCACTGTCACGCTATAATACAGACTTGTACGTATGTATACGTGCCATATATCAAAATATATACCGCATATAAACCAATTCATGCGATATTTACGCACATTATCAATGAGTTTCTATGCGTGAACCAAGGTGTGAGTGAGTTGTGGTGGGAATGAAAGGGGGAGAGGGTGTGTTACGCCATAAATATCACGTCAATCTTGTATTTAGAGCACTCTCATGCTATAATAAAGACGTGTACATATGTAGGCGTCCCATATAACAAGGAATATACCGCATATAGCCCAATTGATGCGATATTTACGCAAATTGTGAATGTGTTTCTAGCAGACGGAAGCCTGAAAGGGGGGGTTGGGGGTGGGTGGGTGGGTGGGAGGGAGGCATGCAGGGGTGCAGTGAGTGAGTGAGTCGTGGAGAGATGGAAGTCAGGCAGATCTCTAGATAGATAACCAGCTTAGTGATAATTGTGGAGGCGCCCAGGCGTATTGATGTTTGGTATTTTGACCCTTATGTCTACCAGATGGCTGGTGTTCGTTGCCATCAACAGGTCTACAATAACATGAGTCAGGAATGGAGAGAGAGAGAGAGAGAGAGAGAGAGAGAGAGAGAGAGAAACTGAGACATGCGTATGTCGTACATCTAAATGGACTTCAGAATTGCATTTTTATGCAAGCAGACATTGCATTTTAGACACATGTGAAGTACCACAGAAACATGTAGGCCATTGACTGTAAATAAAGTACTATATTATAGACCACCAGCGACGGTGCTGAGTCAACACAGGCAGATTGCCTGTTGTGATAGAGGGCTAAATATAGACTGGTGTCTCCTTACACCTGCGAAAGGGTAGATTGCCACCAGAGAAACGTTTACTTATTTATTTCGAAGTAATATGCAATCTAAATGTATATTCGAGACCTACTGCAATTATTTGTATGACAGTCATGACTATGTATAATCCAATATACGCGCGTAGGCGAGACATAAGAAAGCTGGTTGAGCAATTTTCGACACCCACACAGTTATTATTCATTTTTATTTACAATATTATACAATACAAATGTATTTGTGAAGAGTATTTTATCCATTATTGTATTTATACCAATTTTGTTCCCAGACAGAGCTGCTGTAGCTGGAGAATCAAGGAGCGGCAAGGGTCACCTCGTGACCGCCTGACCTGACCGTGTGAAAATGAGTGGAGTCACACTGAGAGGGGCAATTTTGCTGAGTGTTTGGGCAATTTTTGACAGAATAAAGTTATATAATTACTAATTCTTGACAGAGACAAACTATTATAAACCTTGGCATGATATAATTGATAATCCCATCAATTTACAAACGTAAATTGGTGGGATAATTCATTTTTTTTTGTATATTGTCATTTCGATTGTACACACGAAGTTTTGAGTGATATTTGGTATGAGCTCCTGTGGCATGGTTGGTAAGGTCGCGGACTGGAAAACTCAAAGTGTGTAGGGTAGTGGGATCGAATCCAGGAGGGGGTTATGGGGAAGGTTTTATATTGTCTAGAAAAAATTTTATAAATTTTTTTTTTTACAAGATCATGCCATTGTATTCAAACAATATGAAATATTCATAGAATTATCATATTGTAAGAATACAATGACATGACCTTGTTTTCTTTTTTTTTTTTTATTGTTTTATTTTATTATCATAGTAGGTTTGACATGATTTATTGAAACATATTTATTTTTGTACAATTCATTTGAGGTAAGAAAATAATTATATACACATTACTTAGGCTAATAACAAACATATATATTGATATACTAAAAAAAATAAGGCATATTACATGTAAATCTTTGAAACTTATAAACTAAATAATGAAACATACAATTATATAATGTAAAAGCTATATCACAGGGACATCTTTGGAACTTATACATTATATAATATATATGTTACATTATGAGGTAGCGTGATCAATTAGGTCAGGTCAGGTAAGGTAGGGCGCGAGTCCAGGGCAGGGCAGGGCAGGGCAGGAGGCGAGTCCAGGGCAGGGCACGGGGCGAGTCCAGGGCAGGGCAGGGCAGGGCAGGGGCCGACACTCAGTAGTTCTTGAAGGTGTGGTAGTCCCTGAAGCAGTCACCCAGGCAGAGTGCAACTTTGCACTCGGCGCACATTGAGGTGACTCTTTTGGTCACATGGGGTTTCCTCACACTGGAGCTGCAGACGGTGCACTGCACCTGCCTGTGACGAGTGCCAATCAGCTCGGTGTTGGTTGTGTAGTGTCTTTCGACACCCAGCTGGATGCGGTCAGGAACGTGATCCCCACGCCATGCCGTACGTCTGTGAGTGGTGGTGGCATACTTCTCCAGGAGTTGGTAGGAGACGTTGTACACGAACTCCCGGAATTTCAGCTTCTGGTTTGGGGCCATATCCTTCTTCACCAACCACAAGTTGTAGGCGTTCAGCATCGTTATGTCAACTAGGTGGAGGAAGAGCTTGTGATACCACTTCACAGTCTTCCTCAGACACTCAACACCTGACAGCTGACAGTCAGACTTGTCCACCAGGCGCATGTTTTTGGTGTAGTCCACTACCATGTCGGGCTTGTAGATTGTCTTCCTGGTTCGGTAGTGGATTTTGCCAGAATCCACCTGGGCACCTGTGTGGACGGTGGAAAGCAGGTGGACGTCTCGCTTATCCTTCCACTTCAGGGCTATCAGTTTCCCACACTTCTCGAGCTGCTTGTATTTCTGCCCCTTTCGTCGCCTTCTTCGCACATGCCTCTCGCGGTGTTCCTTGGCCAGGTCGTCTTCTGAAGGTGTGTCACTGGAGGAGGCATCTGTGAGAGGAATGACATCACCTGTGAACTTTGGCATAAACTTTCTTGTCTTTCTGACAGTCCCACATGACCCCGTTTGGTTGTCATAAAGAAACTGGCAGAGAGCAGGAGAAGTATACCAGTTGTCAGTGTAGATGATGTGGCCTTTGCCCAGGTAAGGTGCCAACATTTTCCTGACGATGGCACCTGACATGCCCATGGGGTCATTGGCAGCGGCTTTCGGTATGTCAATGTCAGTGCCTGTATACACGATCATGTCAAGCACTATTCCAGTTTCACAGTCGCACAACACGAAGAGCTTGATTCCGAACCTATGCCTCTTCAAGGGGATATACTGCTTGAAAACAAGACGTCCTTTGAAGAGCACGAGCGACTCATCAATCACCAAATTGAGGAAGGGGTAAAAGTATTTCCTATACCTCTCCAACAACATGGTGAACACATCCCGAACTTTCCATATCCTGTCAATCCTGTTAGGATTTTCGTTGTCTGCAAAGTGCATAAATCTTAGCAGCAACAAAAATCTGTCACGAGTCATGAACTTATTGAAAGTTGGGGTGGCGATGAGAGGGTCGTGCTTCCAGTAGTGTTGCAACACATGCTTCTTGATCAGAGGCATGAGGAACAACAAGGCAAAGAACGTCAGAAATTCTGCCACAGTCGTATCCACCCAGCCTCGTATTCTCGCTTTTGGAGAAAGGACGTCCAATCTGCCAAACACCCACCTGTAGTAGGCGTTTGTTTGGGCAACGATGTACGTCATTACCTCCATGTCGAAAAAAGCGAGGAAGAAGTCGCTTTCGTTCGCTGATCATCACAGGGCCAGTTGTCAGTTGTTCCTGACGTCCCAGGATTGAACTGGGGCACGTCAGGTACAAAATTGACCCCGTCAGACCAATCGAACGAAGGCATGCCAGGGATCGGAATGTCGTCTGCTTCTTCTGCGTCTGAAATATCGCTTCCATGGTCGCGATACAGCACTTCATCATCATTACCCTCATCTTCACTCGACAGACGATGCCCTTCCTCGTTTTCGTCACCGACGTCGGACTCACTCCCACTGTCCACTCCCAAATCCCCCCACCCTTGGTCCCGTGCTAGGGCTTCGTCGTCGAAACCCGGGCTGCCAATGTCCTGCGAATCACCATCAAACAGCAGGGCGGCATACTTAGATGGTGTAAGATTTTTCCGGGTCACTTTGGCACGTGCGGGAGTCTTATGGACAGGGACAGCAGAGGTGGTGGCAGGGGCGGCGGCAGAGGTGGTGGCAGGGGCGGCGGCAGGGGCGGCGGCGGCGGCAGGGGCGGCGGCGGCAGGGGCAGCAGTGGTGCGTGGCCTTGATGGCAAGATGATGGTGGTGCCTGTCGCCCTTCTCTCTGTTCCTTGGGCAGGGGCGGCAGGGGCGGCAGGGGCAGCAGGGGCGGCAGGGGCGGCAGGGGCAGCAGGGCCGGCAGGGACACCAGGGACACCAGGGCCAGCAGTCGCTTTCCCAGTCGCTTTCCCTCTCCCTTTCCCCTTCCCCTTCCCTGTTCCTTGGGCAGGGGCGGCAGGGGCGGCAGGGGCAGCAGGGGCGGCAGGGGCGGCAGGGGCAGGGGGGACACCAGGGCCAGCAGTCGCTTTCCCAGTCGCTTTCCCTCTCCCTTTCCCCTTCCCCTTCCCTGTTCCTTGGGCAGGGGCGGCAGGGGCGGCAGGGGCAGCAGGGGCGGCAGGGGCGGCAGGGGCGGCAGGGGCAGCAGGGGCAGCTGGGCCAGGGGCGGCTGGTGGTGGTGGTGGTGGTAGGGGCACTGTGGCTGGCGTACGGGTTCTCTTCCCTACGCCCGTGCCTTTAATTTTTCCTGCCCCCGCAGGTAATGCAGCCCTAGGGCGGCCTCCTGCGTCGCTGGTACCGGTGGCAGGGGTGGCAGGGGTGGCAGTGGTGGCAGTGGTGGTGGTAGTGGTTGTTGCAGTGGCCTGGGTCGTGGTGGCAGTGTCCCGAAAGACCAATGACCTCTGTGCCATTGCCCTGCTTGCACGTGTTTTACGTGCTTTTGGTGCTGGTGATTCGTCCTCTGAGCTGTAGGGCGTGTCGTACTGGTAGCTAGGGTCTTTGGCAGCCACCCTCTGCCTTCCACGGCGGCTAACACCACCAGAAGGAGGGCTGGTTGTGTCATCAGGGAGCGAGCGTGAGGGACGTGTAGGCTCCATGACTAGTGCGTGGTTACTGGCGCGGTGGTGCTTGCACGAGTGCGGGGCGAGCGTTTGGCGGGGTGGTATCGAGAGTTGACATGTAGTACAATACCCACACCAATTTTCAGCCGCCTGGCTATAAACGCGCGGTTTTGGTACGTGTTCAAAGTCTCTGCTCTTAAGAGTCTACCCGCAGTGCGCCGGGGGAACTCTTAAGAGTCTACCCGCAGCTCCCGGGTTAAGGGTAACATATTACGTAAAAATATTTGCGGTAATTCTGTTTATGAAATTCAAAATAATCTGAATATTGATAACTTAATCGATGAACATACCAAGAAAAATATAATATTTGATATTAAACTTTCTGATAAGAACAAGTGCATTGCAAAATTATAAATGTTACCTAAATTTCATAAAAGACCTTATAAATATCGCTTTATTGCCGGAGCAAAATTTGCTACCACTAAAACTCTATCAGAACAAGTAGTAAATTGCTTAAAATACATTAAAAGTACTCATAAAAGATATTGTAATACCATCATGAGAAGAACTGGCATTAACTATTATTGGAGTGTTGACAATTCGTTAGAAGTTATTGATAAAATAAATACCATGCCGAAAGTTACCTCGGTACATAGCTTCGACTTTTCAACTTTGTATACCAATTTGCCTTTAGATTTAGTATATTCAGAGCTTTGCTTTATTATAGATTTGCACTTTGACAGGTTCGTTAGGAATGGTAATTATTTCATAAATGTTTATACATATTTTAATAATGCATCACTTAGCTCTACTCCCACTAGTTCTGTATATTTTGATAGAACTAAACTTAAAGATGCCCTTAAATTCCTCCTTTTCAATACTTATGTTAGATTCGGGCCGTACATTTTCAAACAAATATTAGGAATTCCTATGGGTGGAAATGCTAGCCCTTTAATTGCAGACTTATTCTTGCTTGCTTTAGAATTTAAATATATAAAAGACTTAGTTGACAGTAGCAAGAAAAATAAAATTCCAGAAAAATTAGCACTTGCTAAACTGTTAAGTAATAATAGTAGATATATTGATGATATTCTTGTTTGCAATTTGTTAAATTTTAATCAAGTTGCTAAACTTATTTACCCTAATTCTATTCCCCTCACACAATGTAACGTAAATTATAAAGTTGAAAATTTTCTTGATATAAATATAGAGATTGTTAATGAACAGTGCATACTTAAAGTATATCACAAAGTTGATGATTTTAATTTTAACGTAATAAACTTTCCTTTCCCTAGTAGTAATATCGATAGTAAAATCACTTATAATTGTTTTTATTCCCAATTAATAAGATTTTGTAAAATCTGCACTAAAGTAGATGACTTTTGGGCTAGAGCTAGGTTACTATACAGACTCTTAGTGGACAGAGGTTTTGAGGCAAGTAAATTGTTCCATAAATTTAATCTTTTTAGGGTCAATTATTGTGACTGTATTCTAAAATTTGACATCAATAATTTTAATCAAGCATTTTTAACTTGAAGTTTCTTGTATAACCTCTGCTTACTTTTTGTCTGTATTTATTGTTTATCTTTTTCTTTTTCTTTTATTATTATTATTATTATTAATATTGATGATTTTTTAAATGTATTGTTCTTGTTAAAAGAGTACTCTTTGTTTAAATCTGTTGTTACTTCATATTTTGCAATTATTTCTCTTTATATTATATGTATTCATTGTCGATAGTATCAATTGCTTACTTTTGCGATTTCCTTAGTTTATTTGTGCTATAAATGTAGGTTATTTGTAGGGTAGTTATTGATAGGGGTCACTTGAAGCATGCTATGCTTACAGGTACCTACCCGATAGCACTATCGTTAGTGAGTGCTGTACTGTATTTTATATATTATTTTGTAATAGTATAGATATCTTATCAATATTTGTATTTTTTACTATTGTTAATGTCTTGTCATGTTGCAAATTTGATTTTAAATAATATTTTGACATTTAACATGTAGTTTCTTTATTCATGCAGAGTTTAGTAAAATTTGCCAGAACGTCCCGGACTTCCCAAACTTGACTACTTCCTTTAACGTGACGATAGTGCGTTGTTATATGTGCGATTGGTTTGCTTGGGAAACAGATTAACTTGCTCATGTAGTGATGTACACCCTATGTGGTGGATTGTGTTCTTTTATTTAATAATTTTCATTTTAGTAAGCGTTGTTTCCACATAGCGATTTTGATAATTTAATTTGACTTTATATTGTCCTTGTCCCAATTTTGGTTTGTTTAGTTTGCAAGTTTTACATTTTAATATATACTGTATATGTACTGTACAGTATATCACTTTTATTGAGACCTTTATATATACTGTATATATATATATGCCACAGGCCATAGCGCGGTTGGAAGAGCGCTCGCCTGCAAACTGTGAGGTCGATGGTTCGAGTCTCGGGCCAGCCAGTATGTGTTGTTGGCAGACGACAGTGTTGTTGGTGGAGGGCGCGGTCTAGCAATCTGTGGCAAACTATTCACTGAAGTCCCTGATCATTAGGGCACCCACCCTAGCCCAGCTCTTGAGCAGGGAGTGCATGGTGGTAAATTTGTTTATATCAAACTTAGGAAGGAACCTTAGTAATCAAAATGTTTAAAACATACTTTAACCCGTCCAGCCCCGGCGACGCGTCTGGCGCGTCGGCGATGTATGTAACGCACAGCCCCAGCGACGCGTCTGACAAGTCACCCTAATTGCTCCGACCGTAACCTCAGGTGTAGCCACTCGAGAGGGCTCAGATTTGTATGGGAACTGTGTACGTATCCCACGCAACCGTGCCGATGGTTGAAAACTCTCAAAGTCCACGTGCGTGCGCGTGAGCGCGCAATAACCTGGTTTTTTGGGGTAATTGCCTTCAATTTTTTACTCTTGTAAAATACGTTTTCGGGGGCTCTGTAGGACCATTCTTTAAGCTTTTTGAGCGGTTTTTCGTGGTTTTTCCTTCATTCCTAGCCCATTCGCTATTGTTTCTGGAATAAAACCATTTTTTGAAAACCGGCCGGGTTCTGGTGAACAAACAATATAAAACTAGCCGGGGCTCCACGGGTTAATTATCACTGTAACCCACTCAGGATCGATGACGCACTTCTTTTATGTCTTCTGGCTATTATTAGACGATATTATTCAAATTAGGAAGGGTATATGGAAGTCAGAGGGTTGATTGAGTTAGTCTTTACCTTCATGATTCCCACGGATCCTTCCCAACCTGTGTAAAACCGACTAGTGATAGCCAAAATAAACTGCTAAAACGCGTCATATCCTCAAGGGGTCAACTCTCTCAGACCCTTTCTAAACTAAATGAAAGGTCATTCATACCGATCCTTCCTAACCTGTGTAAAACCGTCTTGTGATAGCCAAAATAAACTGCTAAAACATGTCATATCCTCAAGGCGTCAACTCTCTCAGACCCTTTCTAAACTTAATCAAATTGTCATACACTAACCAGACATGGCATACTGATAGTGTTAGGATGATGGATGTAGGGAATGCGAGGCGACGGAGCTCTGAATGAGGCGTTGGAGCTCCGGTAGTTGGTCGCTTCTCACAGCAGCCCGGATACTGGAGAAAAATCCCAGCCAGTGGTGTAAGTTGTGGCTGTGAGAAGGGAAGTGAACAACATGATAGTATTATTATTTATTAATTCATATTTTTTCACCAACCAACTTTACTTCTAAACTCAATTAATTAAATCAACAAATACATGTGGCACTCCAAGGACTCGAACCTAGGATACTCATACCGAAATTCTGCGTATTTATGCATTACGCTATCAAGACCCAATCAGTACCGGTGACGTCCTTTTCTGGCAACTATTAGAAATTTGTGTTAAGCTTAGGAAGGACGTCTACACATTAAAAAGCGGCAGACTATCTCAAGTAATCCTTTTCGCTACCATCCATATATCCCTCCTAAACTTCATAGAATCGTCTAAATGCAGCTGAAATGAAAACAAAAAGACGTTGCTGGTACTGAAAGGGATAATTAAAATGTAAAACTTGCAAAACAAACAAACCAAACCAGGATTGGCACAAATATAAAGACAAAAGAACTTAATCAAAATCACTATGTGGAAATAATGATTCAGCGAAATAAAATTAGTCATCATCTATCTATCTATCTATTGCCAGACGCCTTACTCCCCTTACGAGGGTGGCCACACACAGAATGCCCCCAAGCGGACCTATTCCCTGTGAGAGGGACAACCCGAGCCAGTTTAGTGGAGGACTTACAGGATTGACCACTCAATTTAGGATCCGTCCGACTCCGAGGCCCTCTGTGTATCTTGTTAGCACTATTTTTCTACAGTGGTGTTCGGCTAATCCATCCACTAACCTGCCTTACCCTTACCTTACCTTTTGATACCTTTTGATGTGTTCGCCACTCTTCTAGCGGCACCAAGGAGCGCGACGCCCCTCGTTATGGGTGGTGATTTGGTGCAGTAGACTGTTTGAAGCGACAGCTCGCTCCCTTGCGAGGATGGGCTCGTCTGGCACTTTTTGCAGTTCGACATCTAGGGCTCTCTTGAAGTTGTCTAACGAGATGTCCCTCATGTCTCTTACTCGCCGTGGGAGTTTTAGCTAAGCAGTACAGATTTGTATCAGGTTTACTCCCCTAGACAGGTTGCCAACCAGGCTGACAAGTCCCATCCACCCGGATTTGTATAAGGTTGTCTCCCCTAGATGAGTTGCCAACCAAGGCTAACGAGTCCCATCCACCCAATGATGTATCTTATTATTATTATATGAGATGCCGAAGTCTCCAACCAGGGTGCAGAAACACCATCAAGATGAATCCACACAAAACACCCGGAGGCACTGGAGAGAGACTACGGCAACTTAGGAAAAAATAAAAACATATACTGTATACTGCACATATTAAACACAGATAACATATTATGCAGTGGAGGATATCAAGTATAAATATAATAAAATAAAATAGAATAAAATAAGTTTAAAAATTAGAATTAATGATGCAAAAAAGCATTAACTCTAGACTTAAAAATGGAGATATGAGCTGAATTGACTAGCTCATTTGGCAACTTATTCCACAAGTCAGCCATGGCCGGCACAAAACACCGTGAAAACTGTGTAGTAGAAAAATTAACACGGCTCATGGCAAGATCATTAAGATTGCTTGTGAATCTAGTTGCACGAGCCCGGACATAGGGCCCAGGCAGAACCCCATGTAAGGGATGCTGAGGGTTGTTAAAAACTTTAAATAAAAGACTAAGGGCACCAACTTTACGTCGATGACACAGATCAAGAGACAAATGAGGTAGAATAAAACTGATGGAATTTAGCGACCTGTCAAGCAACTTAAGATGGCAGTCAGCTGTTGACAACCAGACAGGTGAGCAGTACTCGAAATGTGGCAAAATAAAAGCATAAAAAGACTTGATAACTGTGGCATCACAAGCAAATGTTTTATAAACCTTGCAAAGCAGACCAATTTTTTGGGAAATGGAAGAGGAGAAAGAACGAATATGCTTTTCAAAAGTAAGTTTGGGATCAAGAGTAACTCCTAACAAACGCAGAGTATCCACATTCTCAATTTGCTCGCCAGAAACTTGTAGATAAGGATGGGGAGGATCCAAGGTATGAGATCTGCTGATGATAATGGAGTGTGTTTTACTAGCATTAAGTTTCATGCCCCAAAGTTCACTATCATACATTTTGATACTAATTTACGAATCTAACAGGACTAATTTTGTCTGGTAGTATTATTTTTAAGAGAGCTGTCACGTTTATAGTAATGGTCAATTGAACATTAGCCTAGGTGCAAAGATGTTGTGCTAAAATTTGTACTAAAGTAGAAGACTTTTGGGCTAGAGCTACGTTACTATACAGACTCTTAGTAGTACTCACATGGACAGCAGTATAGGTGCCAGTAACTCATGAACACAGTATAAGTGGTGGATGTAGGCTCTGGTATAGTTCTGACAGGTATAACACTGGCACCCGGCGACCAGCGGCTCCTGTAACAAGCTGTACCTGTTGTCAAAGATATATATATATTAATGAACTCCAAGGTATAGTCACGGTCAAAAGTTGTGTCTTACCTCCATTATTTTGACTCGGGTTATCGCGAGTTACGTATGTATGTATGTATATACACAGGCACACACCCCATAGCTGGGGGTGGCCGACTCGAGACAGAGCCCGAACAGGGACAACACAAGCTCAGGAGGTTGTTGTTGTTGTTCCCTAAGCTGCCTGGCCGAACAGCCCCGAGTCCCTAAGGAAGGCCATGGCCACTGTCGGGCTTTCCCACAGAGCTCTCAAGGAGTGTAGATTGTGTTGCTGGCGTAAGTGGTTGTGTGAAATGCAGTCTTCTATGATGTGTTTAATAGTAAGGGAGGCTGTGTTACAACCTGGGCAGGAATTGACGACGGAGTCATCCAGTCTCTCCTGATAGCTCAGAAGGGCTGGATGGTGTCCGCATCTCAGCCTGGCCAGGTGGACTCTGTCTTCGCGAGGAAGGGAGGATTCAGAAGGATGGATTTTGGGAGGTCGTGCCTGCAGCTGCGTGTTGTTTATGAGTGAGTGGATGGAACGGCGAGAGATATGAGTATGGATGTGCTTCTGGAAGCTGGTTTGGGGTGGGCAGGGAGGGAGAGAAGATAGTGTTTGTGTGTGATAGCGTGTGCAGGGTGTTGTTTTAATATTTCTTGGTGTCTGTGGATGTGTTGCCATGTAGTGTAGTGGGTGGTGTTGGTTCGTGGAGGCTGCTGTTCGGGAGATTGTATGCTTCTGCATGGTAAAATCACCAAACATTCGCCTCTCTGTACCTTTGAAAAACGTGCTTAGTATTGAACCAAAACGAGACAATACAGTGCTTTATTATTTCCCAAATGCTTCGGAACTTGGCTTCAAAAGTTAAAAAATGTAAATAGGTCTAACCCTATTAATGCTCATGATTATATAATTTCATATTTGTTTTCACGAACCCACCAATTAACTTACAAATAAACCTAATCAATGAAAGTAAATGAATACATGTGGTACTCCAAGGACTAAGCATTAGGCTATCAAGACAGTTAAAGGTTATTGCACAAGCCTACGATATATTATGCATTCTCGAATACTGCATATTAATCTAAGCATGTACTCCCAACTGCTCTATGGTAGCCTAATGATTAGACGAATGGAAGGGGTAATTAATGAGGCACTTAACCACAAAGGAAGGCCTCGCTAGGAATTACTCCAAGAATAAGACTACAGATAATTTTAGTTTTACCTTTTATCCTTCAGGTTAATTTCATATGGACTGGTGACTTCTTCTGCTTCCTTCTTGTTATCCACTTCTTCTATCCTTTTACTTCTCTCTCTTTCCTTTCCTTCACTTTCTTCAGTTGTCTGGTTTTCCTCATTCTCTCGTGCATCTTTCGTTAATTTCTCTTCTACTTCTTGTGTTTTCTTCTGTTCGTCGCCTTTCTTTATGTTCTTATTCTCCTCGTCTATTCTTCTCTTCTTCTTTTCGTCTCCCGCTGCTTCATTCTGTTCTTCCTCTATATTTCCGTCCACTCTGAGCCTTTTACTCTCGTGCTCCAAACTGTCTCCACTCAACTCTCTGAAAGAATCAAACCAGGGTGTCAAACCGGAGCAATTTTGTTTGAAGACTTGAATGTATACGAGATAGAATACAAGAAACTTAACATGACAGAAGCATTGTTTTGGCCAATTGATCACCTCATCATCAATCTGACGCCCGCTTTGAGAGGAAGCACCCCAAAAGGGATTGCCATTGCAGAAACTGCCTCCAGGCTCCCAGACCCACTCCATAGTGCCATTTCCACTAAGTGAATTATGCCCCTTAGCACTGAAGGAGCAGACCCAGAGCAGTCCCTCACTCGGATGGCAGTTCCACCACTGTTTTGAGGCGAAAGGTCTCAAAATCGCCAAACTAACGGAACGAACGTCTTAAAACCTCAAAACTAATATGCTAAACATGAGAGAGAAGGGGGTCCATAGAAAGCGAGTAGTACCCCCACCCTAAACTTACCCCGGGAGTTGGTAAGGGAAGGTGAGTGCTCCGTGTCTCTCTGTTGCCACGGTGGGGAAGGAGGAGTCGAATATATCCACCCCCACCGCCACAAACCCCAGCACCGTCAGAGGATTCCACGCTCCGCTGGCTTGACGTGGAAGCTCAGATTTTACTGGGGCCTGAAATGGAATTATATTGTAAAACTTGAACGTGACGACAGTGCGTTGTTATGTGTGCGATTAGTTTGCTTGGGAACCAGATTAACTTGCACATGTAGTAATGTACACCCTATGTAGTGGATTGTGTTCTTTTATTTATAAATGATTATACAGTATTTTACTTAAGCATTTTTTCCACATATCGATTTTGATTAGTTATTTTGTCTTTTTACTGTGTTCGTATACGTTTTGGTTTGTTTATTTTGCAAGTTTTACATTATAACTTGATAAATAAACAAACCAAAACAGGAACGACACAATATAAAGACAAAAGAACTTACCAAAATCAAAGAGTAATATATAATACATTTTTGAAAGCCTGGGCCAAGGTCCTAAGTGGTTAGGGGATTTGACAAACTACAGGCTCTATCGCTTGCCAGGAAAAAACAGACGCCTAAATGGCACGAAAGGTCTTAATATTGACAAACAAATGAAGCGAAAGG
The DNA here is from genome assembly GCA_032716605.1 of Paralithodes platypus. Classification (NCBI taxonomy): domain Eukaryota; kingdom Metazoa; phylum Arthropoda; class Malacostraca; order Decapoda; family Lithodidae; genus Paralithodes; species Paralithodes platypus. The sequence continues at coordinate 81,449,885 of CM064575.1, read as the reverse complement.
TCTCAAAATCGCCAAACTAACGGAACGACCGTCTTAAAATCTCAAAACTATTATGCTAAACGTGCGGGAGAAGGGGGTCCCAGAAAAAGCTACTACCTCTCCCTTAAAAAGTACGGTAATAATAGGAACTACCAAACCAAAACTGGTGATGGGCTGGTCTATCAGAGTGAGACCTGAGTGATCTCTGCCATACCCATAGCTTACTCTGACTGTTCCTTTTACTTATATATATTCTAGATCTCAAGTGGCGGCGTCTTTTCCGTGGATTGACCTCCCTACTGCCAACCTAGAAGTTGGCAGATTGGGAGCCAAAGCGTCACATTTTTCCCTTGCCCCTCAGCTTTCCCTTCATAATTGCTAAGGGGCACAGGGCCTTGGGTGGGGCTTTGGTTTCCCGGGCGTTTCCGCACCCTCCTCAGCTCCCTGCCTTGGAGTGGCTTCGGTCACCCGGGCTTTGTTAGTGGTAAGCAGGGAGGATTTTGTGGGGGCGCTCGTTTATGGCCTTGGCCTTGCTTGAGACCTTGGGGCTGTTCGGCCAGACAGCCTGGGGAACAACAACAACAACAACAACAACAACAACAACAACAACAACAACAACAACAACAACAACAACAACAACAACAATAACAATAACAACAACAACAACAACAACAACAACAACCAAACCAACTAAATACAATTGAACTGACCAAAGAGGCTTCCACTAGTCCACGTACTGCCTCGGCTTCCACCTTCTCCACCACTGAGCCATTGGTGTGGAGGCCGAGGAGTGAGAAGCCCCCCACTGCTGCCCCCACTACCCCCTGGTCCGTCACCCACTTGGCCCAGTGCTTCCGGGTATCCTCGCTGTGACCCCCCAACAGTGGCACCATCAGAGTCGCACCTTCCAAGCTCTGGGAATACAAGAAACATTAGCTATATTCATATAGTACTGATGTTAGGCAATTTATTACATACAGCAATACAGAACTGAATACTGTACTTCATCTACTGTAATAAAGTTTTATTACAATCAATTTGTCAACAGCATACTAGGTAAAATCTCTTAAAAGGCTGGATTAGTATTATGTACCGATAATACAATAGAGATAAGCATTACTTTAATTAATACAAATTTACAATTACGATTAATTAATTAATTAATAATTAATAAATAACTAATATAGACACAGAACCTCTGCTCTGCTCAGGGTACCTGGTAATTAATTACAACTAAAAGTACAGGCATCTGGCTATGAAAAATGCCATACTTCTCCCTTATAGTATATACAGGTCATTGGTACTCTGCCTGTCCTTGAGAGCAGTGACTGCTCCCAGCAGAATAAACATGGGGAGATACATGTAGTGGTTTTCACAGCCAGTAACTATCAGCGAAAACGTACATTAATTTCCCTGGCAGGTTGAGCAAACTAATAAAAGCCTACCTTTGACTCCTTGTGAAACTCCAGGCACTGGGTGAGGTATAGTTTGGATGCCAGTGAAGCCTTGTGAAGCCTCTTCTTGGTTGCTGTTTTGGGGGTGTCGGCGTCACTCAGAGCATCATACCAGTCCGGCCGCATTGCCTCCACCAGTTGCATATAGCTAAAAGAAAATATTTTTCAAATCAGTTGAAATACCGGTACCAGGTCAAAGATTTACACAGGTATGCCTTTGGCACCCAACGGCTGCTCTCTATGCTGTGCAGTCCCCTATAGCATTCCTATCAAGTTCCCTAAACCCTGAGATCCCTTCTCAGGACTTTACACTTCTTACAGTTTCTTACAGTAGATCCTCTGGAAAAAGGCAAACTATGCCTGTGTATCCAGCTCAGTACCAGTACTTGCACTGCTGCGGTCGTTCACGGTGTTGGCGGCGGCGGTAGCAGACGCAACATTTTTACCATTCTGTATTTTTGTTTTATAATCAAACTTCAAATCTTGTCTTCCCCATGCTTTATCAAGATTACTTTCAAACTCCCTTATTGATTCGGAATCGACTACATACTGGGGCAGTGCATTCCACTCATTTACCACTCTATCACAAAATGAGTTCTTTGCCTTCTCAAGCCTATTTCTTTCTTTGTAAATTTTCTTAGAGTGTCCTCTCGTTCTTGTTCCCTCCCGCATCAAGAAGATACCTTCACACACATCCTCATCGTACTTTCCTGACACTATCTTAAGTCTCTATCATATCCCCTCTCTTTCTCCTATATGCCAGTGTCGGAAGCCCCAGTGTCCTCAACCTCTGCTCATAGCCCGCGTTCTTCAACGTTGGTACCAGCTTGCTAGCTCTCCTCTGCACTTTCTCCACTGCTTCTATATACTTTACCATATATGGAGCCCACACCTGGTTTGCATATTCCAGGTGCGGCCTAACCAGCGCTGTATATAGATTCCTGAAGATTTCTTCGTCAAGTGACACAAATGTCCTCCTTATCAGCCCTACAATTCTATTGGCTTTGTTTATCTTTTCCGCTAAATGTTCTGAGAAATTTAACTTATTGTCTATCACTACTCCTATATCCTTTTCTGCACTTCCTCCATCGCTTCATACATACTGTATCCTACCTTGTCTATCTTGCTGGTCCCAATCCGCATGTACTTGCATTTTTTTGGATGAAAAGGCATTACCCAATGCTCAGACCATCCCTTCATGCCCTCCACATCTCCTTGAAGCAAACCCATATCTTCCTTACTCCTCACTCTTCTATACAGTTTAGTGTCATCCGCATACAGGTATACCTCACTTCCATTAGTTATAACTTCAGGCAAGTCGTTGATAAATATAACGAACAGCAGTGGTCCCAACACAGATCCCTGAGGTACCCCACTTGTAATTTCCCTCCACCCGAGCCTATTCCATTCACCAGTACCCTCTGTCTCCGATCTTTCAGGAAGGCTTCTATCCATTTCACACATTTCTCCCCTATATTATAGCTTCTAACTTTCTCTATTAACCTTTTATGTGGGACCTTATCGAAGGCCTTCATAAAATCGCAATATACCACGTCTATTACATCACCATCTTCTAGAATTTGCATCCAATCATCTACCACCTTAATTAGCTGTAGTACCGTCGACCTCCCCGGCAAGAATCCGAACTGTCTCCCACTGAAAAGTTGGTTTGACTTCATATGATCCATTATTCCTTCTCTAATTACCGTTTCCATTAGTTTACACAACACTTGTCAAACTGACTGGTCTATAATTCCCTGGGTCATTTCTCTTTCCCTTCTTAAATATAGCTGTTATGTTCGCCTCTCTCCAGTCCATCGAGATTTGTCCTGTATTAAACGATACCTCAAATAACATTTTCAATGGCTCTACTAACATCTCCCCTCCTTCCTTTATGATTCTTGGGTGTATCCCATCCGGTCCCAGTGACTTACTTCTGTTCATTTTTTCTATAGCCCTTCTTATTCTAGCATGGGAAAACTCTATTAGTTCCAGTGCCGGTGCCTGTTTGATGGGAATAGTAGGTACTGCATCCTCCGACTCCACTGTTAGTACCCCCCCAAAGTATTTCCCCAGCACCTCTGCTTTCTCCTTATCAGTCTCCGCTCTACTCCCATCATTCAACTTGTCAAGTTTTAAATTTGAGATCAGATAACAGATTGTGATCCCAAGTCTTTCTAGGTGTATCCCTATGTGCACTGCATGCAACTCCCCTCACGTGCAGATTATGTTTTGTAGGTCTTAACCCCTTCAGACAGTTTGCATGCGTATATAAGTGGTTTGGACCAAACACCGATTTACATGCGGATCGCGTATATAAATTGGGAAACTTAGTGTTAACTTAAGTTGTTGTTGTTGTTGTTGTTGTTCCCTAAGCTGCCTGGCCGAACAGCCCCGAGTCCCTGAGAAAGGCCATGGCCACGATCGGGCTTTCCCACAGAGCTCTCATTGAGTGTAGATTGTGTTGTTGGCGTAAGTGGTTGTGTGAAATGCAGTCTTCTATGATGTGTTTAATGGTATGGGGTGCTGTGTTACATCCCGGGCAGGCGTCGACAACGGAGTCATCCAGTCTCTTCTGATAGCTCAGGAGAGCTGGATGGTGTCCGCATCTCAGCCTGGCCAGGTGGACTCTGTCCTCGCGAGGAAGGGAGGATTCGGAAGGATGGATTTCGGGAGGTCGTGCATGCAGCTGCGTGTTGTCTGTGAGTGAGTGGATGGATTGGTGAGAGATATGAGTATGGATGTGCTTCTGGAAGTTGGTTCGGGGTGGGCAGGGAGGGAGAGAGAACAATAATTGTGTGTGATACCGTGTGCTGGGTGTTGTTTTGATATTTCTTGGTGTCTGTGGGTGTGTTGCCATGTAGTTTAGTGGGTGGTCTTGGTTCGTGGAGGCTGCTGCCAGGAATTGAGTGCCTCTCATGTCCAGATGGTCTTTGACTTTGAGGATTTTGGTTTCTTGATGTAGGTGATCTGTGGGTGAAGTAGCTGTGCAGCCTGTAATGATCTTCAGGGCTTTGTTTTGAATAGTCTGTAAGGTCTTATGATGTGTTTCAGCTAGGTTAGAAGCCCAGGCTGGGCTTGCGTATTCCATCACTGATCTTATGTATTGTTTATATACTGTGGTGGTAGTTTCTTTGTTGTGTCCAAATTTTGTGTGAGCAAGTGACCTGAGGGCATTAAGTCTGGGTGTCAGTTTCTTTTTAATGTTTGTGGTGTGCTGTTTGAATGTCATATGAGTATCATATGTTACTCCTAGGATTTTGGGTGTGTGTGTATGTGTTAGGGGTGTGTTGTTTATGGTGAGTTGAGGGATGTATTCGTGTTCTCCTGTCCAACTTGTGAGCAGGGTTGCGGTGGATTTGGCTGGGGCTAGATTAAGTCTGTTTGTAGTGCACCAGCCATGTAGTGTGTTGAGATAGGGTTGAAGGAGATCTGTTGCTCTTTTTGGGTCATGGTGTGTGCATGTTAGTGTTATGTCATCTGCATAGGAGGCTAAGTTTATTTGGGGCGTATTGGGTGTAGTTATATCGTGCATGTACAGATTGAAGAGTGCGGGCGATAGGACGGATCCTTGTGGGACTCCGTTTGGAAAGTTTCTGATTTTAGATGACTGACCGGCAAAAGATACGTGTGCACATCTGCCTGCTAGGAAGTTGGCCAGCCACCTTTTTGTGTTGTTGTGCATGTTTGTTAGGTTGTGGCGGGGGATGGCATCGAAGGCTTTACTAATGTCGAGTGTGGCTAATAGTGATCTGTGTGGTGGTCTAGCTGAGTTGATGCCGTCGAAAGCTCTTTGTGTAAGGTCTGTGAGAAGAGTGTTTGTGGAGTGCAGTGGCCTAAAGCCATGTTGTGTTGGAGCTAGGGGTAGGTCAGGTGCAATTAGTTGTAATACTAGGCGTTAACTTAAGTTATTATATACACGATCGCGTATATAATCGCGTGTAATTTTTACAGGTGCTCGGTGAAGGGCAACACTAAATGTAGAGCTAGTTGGCAACTTCCTACTGAGCCAGGCAGTACCACAAATAACAGTTCACCCTAATAGTGACAAATAGTGTGGCTACTGTGAACAGATAAATAAGTTTCATGAAGATGTCGGAGGGGTGAACCTGTAAATACCTTTATAGAACATGCTGAATAATAAATAACATATAGGTAAGATAAAAGATATATATACAGTATACAGTACTGTACTGTATATTATTTATGGAGAGAAAGAGAGAGAGAAAGAGAGAGAGAGAGTTAGGGTTAGTTAGAGAGAGAGAGAGAGAGAGAGAGAGTGAGTGAGTGAGAGAAAGATAGAGACTAACTTACGACTGTGGAGTGAGGACCTGTCTGCCGGTGGTGGGCCAAGTGGACACCCCACGCTTGTCATTGTAGCCAGATGGAGTGATCTGCAATGTGTCTTGTACCGTTACGCTCACTCCGTGGCTCTGAGAGAACAAATTTAATAACATTTTAAGAATCGTCTAAATTTTCTATTACTACAGCAGCATCAACTAACTACAGTATTGGTATCGTGATCGTGTACTCAACCTTTTAACTGTGTTGGTGGTGTAATGGTTTAGATGCTTATGTTCTGGGTGTGGTGTCCCGAGTTCGAATCCCGGGAGGACCATATGCTTTCATTAGTTTATTCAAATATATTGGGGTTTGTAATTGATGATTAATGTTAAGAACGGGGTGTTACTTATAATGTAAGAATCATCAAAGACATTAGGATATACAGTGTCTGTAAATTTTAATCAATATTAATTATCATTGTCAAAATAATTTCCGATGTCTATCTTCCCCCTGAGAGACCTCTACTAAAAGATGGACATGGCAGAAACACCTCAGAGATAGTACAGTAACTTTATCCAGACTAAAATGCTCCTTCAATATATTTCTTACACTTTCTTCTCCAAAGCTATTTGTAGTCCTCCACTACCATCTGTCTCTCTCATTTAATTTCCATATACAGTATCTTTCTTAACATTCTGTCTTGGTCCATTCTCCGTATATGACCATACTACCACAAAGTACCAGTAATCTAATCCTTTCTTACTCAACTGAGGCATATTCAATTCCCAAAGTCACTCTTACACTTCACATGAATTACCGAAAGTACCGGACTACTGGTTAACATTTATTATTATTTATTAACCTCTGAAGTGCGCATGGGGGTAATTGGAAACGTCCCCCTGTGCTGACGTATTTGAGGTGTTTCCGTCACTAAAATATTCATTGTGCCATTAATAGCATTAATACTTATCCATATGCGCCTATTATGGGTTGATTATAAAGGTATTAACCTGAAACAACAATAAAACGAGTGAAAACAGCGTTTGGATGGTCAAAATCGGAGATATAGCCCGCGAGTTGTAATTATGGGTGAGGCATTCTGCTTTCCCGCCTATCTCCTACATGGCCACTGAGACACAGTCGATCGATACTCTCTCTCTCTTGCACTCGCTTGCTATCAGTGATGACCACACCCTCCAATGGATCTAATGTTAGCACGAAAAATACCTCAGAAAGGGGAATAACAGGGAAAATAGGTGATAACTGAAGGAGAGGAGGAAAGTGGGAAGGAGGGGAGGTAGAGGACTGAGATTTGCATGGCCCAGGCCAAAAAACAAAATAAATAATTTTTTTTTTTTTTTTCGATGTCAAAAGTTGATTTTTTTTTTCTCTGACTCTTAAGAGTCTCCCCGCAGTGCGCCGGGGGAACTCTTAAGAGTCTCCCCGCAGCTCCCGGGTTAAGGAACACCCTGTTCTTAACATTAATCCTCCATTACAAACCCCAATGCACTAGAATAAACTAATGAAAGCATGTGATCCTCCCAGGATTCAAACTCGGGACACCACACCAAGAACATAAGCATCTAAACCATTACACCACCAACACAGTTAATACCACAGGCTAGAATGAAAATCAGTACTGTACCATGCACAAAAAATATTATTTACGGTACAGTACTAATACAATCTACTGTACAATTACAGTTTCTTACAGTTTCTTACAATAGATCCTCTGGAAAAAGGCAAACTAGGCCTGTGTATCCAGCTCAGTGCCAGTACTTGCACTGCTGCGGTCGTTCACGATGTTGGCGGCGGCGGTAGCAGACGCAAAAATGTTACTATTCTGTATTTTTGCTTTATAATCAAACTTCAAATCTTGTCTTCCCCATGCTTTATCAAGATTACTTTCAAACTTCCTTATTGATTCGGAATCGACTACATACACAGGGCTGTTCGGCCAGGCAGCTTAGGGAACAACAACTGTACATGACTATTTGTAATATTATGGATATCCTTGTCAATGAGTATCTCTAATATGTGGCCATTTACAGGAGTTTATACGGCAATCAAGCTCACCTAGGATAGAGGGAAGGAAGAATGGAAGGAATGGATAGCGGACAACAGATAACAAAAATATAGAGATGAGTATGTATATAGATTGAGTTAAATTGTATACCTTTAGTGCAGCAAAACTAGCCACCCCTTTCTTGTACGCCTGTAGAGCCTTGACGTGTTCACAGAAGTGCTGCGACGGAACACTGAGCAGCGCCTCTCTGTCCGTCACCAGGTGAAACACATCCTGTAATAAAGGTGTATTAATATGAGGGCATTTTCTCAAAACTTTTAATCCACAGCTATATATTGACAATGTTTTAAGATTATTCTGCACTGGTATAGACAACTAAACTATAACCTCGCTCTCATACAATCTTTTAGTCATTCTCTCCCTCATTAATATATGCTCCACATGGCCAAATCACCTCAAAGTGGTTAAGTAATACCAGTAGGCAACTACTATAGTCTATTCGCTGTAAGTAGGCGAAAAATAATAACATCTAACCTCTGTAACTCAAAAAAAGACTACCCGTCCTGATGTGGCAGCGTCTACGCCATGGGGCCACCTCCCGAGGCTGCCGACCCTCCACGGCCAAAGACAAAATCAACGACCAGTGTAGGAAAACCGGATGCCGGCCGCGGGGAGCAGTTTCGGGAGCCAAACCGTCACAACCATCCCCTGCCCCCTCTCTGGGGGCACGGATCCTTGGAGCGGCTTCGGTCGCGCCGGGAATTTCCACACCTCCCACACCACACACACACATCACACAGTTTTTCCTACACCGAGAAATTACTCTCCGGCTGTCATTTCTCGAAGACTTCTTCTAACCGGAGACATTGAGAGCAACCCAGGACCCACGTACACATACAGTACATTTTTTTTTTTTTTTTTTTTTTTAAAGAGACAATGAACGGAAGAAGGAAAAACACAGATAAAACAAAAAGGTCCATGTGCCTAAAGGCATCCTCCATTCATAAAATGTTTGTAACAACTGGATTTAAACATTTGCAGATTGTAAGTTTGTGGAAAGCAATTCGAGGGAAGTGAATTCCAAAGAGTAGTAGCTCTGGGGATAAATGAATTCTGATAAGCAGAAGTTCTGCATTGTGGAGGAGAAAGTGTAAATTCATGGGCGCTCTCAGCTGCCCTAGCTCCACGCGGAAAGATGTGGAGAGGCGGCACAATTGGAGCAAGTTCCTCGGAACAATTGCTGTGAAAATATCTGTAGAATAATGCAAGGGATGCAACATTTCTTCGTATGGATAATGTAGGAAGGTCCTGTGTGATTGCAGGGTTATTGATTAATCTAATAGCTTTATTTTGAATTTTGTCCAACTGCCTCAATGCAACCACTCCACTTCCACCCCACAGAGGTGAACAGTAATCCATCTGAGAACGCACATGACTTTTATATATCACGGCCAACTGCTCGTCAGTGAAGAATTCTCGAACTCTGTACAGAAGTCCCAGTTTTTTAGAGGCATTCTTAGCAATGCTTCTAACATAATGTGTCCAGCTCAAGTTAGTAGTTAATGTTACACCGAGAATGTCAATACTAGGGGAAGTGGGAATATTTACATCATTAAAAAATATATGGGAGTCAGTGAGATTCTGTCGGTTAGAAAATTGAATGTATTTGGTTTTCTGTGCATTAAAGGAAACTAGATTCTTTTGTCCCCATCCATTAATTCTAGAAAGGTCCTGGTTCAGAGAAATTGCAGTGTTTATTTTTGAATTTATAAGATCGGGTTGGGTGAAAGAATTGGTAAATGTGAAGGAACTGTGGAGTGTTGAGTCATCTGCGTAGGAATGTATTGGATATGAGTGGTAGATGAGATCATTGATATGAATGAGGAACAGAATTGGGGCCAAAACTGATCCCTGGGGAACACCAGCATTTATTGAGTGAAATTGAGAATAAAGGCCATCTACCATTACACGTATTTTTCTGTTATGAAGATAAGAAGAAATTAGTGGAACTAATGATGCAAGGCCGTAGTGTGACATCTTCGACAATAAGGATTGATGCCAGACTCTATCAAATGCCATCTATTGGGACATATGTCCCAATACATTGGACATATGTCCAACTTGTTCAAAACCCATCACTTTGAGTCGCCATACTAAGGGTTCAGTTCTCTGCAATTCATGCGGGAACTGGACCCACTTCACCTGCATAACACTTGCCTCCCAGAAACACTACACAAACACCTGGACCTGTTCCTCATGCCCCTCCCTCTCCCAGTCAAATCCCTCACCTAAAACCCGTCCACCTCTCCTCCCCAACCCACCTAACCTTCCCATATCATCCACTCCCCCCCCTAAAACCCGTCCACCTCTCCTCCCTAACCCACCTAACCTTCCCATACCATCCACATCCTCAACTCAACACACCACACCCCCATCCTAATCCATTCCAACCCCCATCTCCTGCTCCCCAATCCCCACCCCCACCTCACCCATCCCAACCCCCACCCCCACCCCCACCCCATCCTCGTGCAGCAGCACCCAACATACATCGTGCACATAACATTAACATTCTTCAACTGAACATAGATGGCATCAACACAAAGAAACACGAACTCTCACACTTCATCAAACAACACAACATACACATTGCCATCTTACAAGAAACAAAACTCCGCACAACACAACAAACACCCACATTTCATAATTTCACCACCATCAGACAAGACCGGGCTGTCGGCGGGGGCGGTGGACTCATCACCCTGGTACACAAAGAAATATCATACATAGTAACCAGTGTACAAACCAAATACCTCCTCCCCCCAAATGATAACACAACAGAAATACAGTCAATTAAAATACGCACTGGCAACAACTCCAACATAACCATCATAAACACATACATCCCTCCCCAAACATCCCCTACAGTACCAAATGAATACAGACCACACTTACAACACATCACAAACACCCCACACATCATCCTGGGTGGTGACTTCAACGCCAAGACGTCGGCCTGGTTTGTCGACAACCCCGACACAGACAGAGGGCTGGTACTACAAAATCAAACCGATAACCTCATCATCCTTAACGACATCCATCAACATACCCATATTCCTCACCAAGCCCTCTATAACCCATCATCTCCAGACATCACCTTTTGCTCCCCAGAACACGCCCCCACAACATCCTGGAGGGTGGTCAGAACCTTAGGCTCTGACCACCTCCCGATCATTATCACCACCAAAACCAGACTCACCCAGCTAGCCACAAACACACATACAAAACCCCAGCTTAGCCACAAACACACACCAATTATAAGAGCTAACTGGGAAGCATTCACAAATGAGACAGAACAACACTTCACAACTCTAAACAGTACACCCATCACTAACATCAACAATGCTGTACACATACTCAATAAAACTATCCAAAACGCTGACAAGAAACACATTCCAAGAGGTAACAGAAAAAGACACAACCCCAACTTCACACCAGAAATTCAAAACCTCATCAGACAACGCGACATATTGAAACACTCCCCAGCACCCCACACACAAGACATCACACAACAAATTCAAGCACTCAACACCCAAACTAACAACAAAATACAAGAACAACAAAAACTAAATTGGAATAACTTCCTACAAACACTTGATCACAAAACAAACTCCAAAAAACTCTACAAAACACTAAACAGCATCACACTTTCCAACAGCAACACAACACAATCACATGCTGCAATCACAACAACAGACTCTACTCCTTCATGTAAACAACAAGCAAACACTCTCATCAATCACTTTTCACATGTCAGCCACCTAAAACCTCACAAAGACGACCGACGTGTCATCCGACGTAAGAGACAATTCCCCACAGACCCTGACTATACACCCTTCACCAATCACCAGACAAAGCATATCATCAACAATCTCAAGCACTCACCCGCCTGTGGCCTAGACAACATAAGCAACATACACCTCAGACACCTGGGACCACAAGGCATACAAGCACTCACTAACATATCAAACTACAGCTATTCACACAACACAATACCAGACATTTGGAAGCATGGTATCATCATCACATTCCCCAAACCCAACAAAGACCCCACACTACCCTCCTCGCACCGCCCCATCACACTCCTTTGCTCCCCCTCCAAAGTCATGGAACGCCTAGTATTACAACTAATTACACCTGACCTACCCCTAGCTCCAACACAACATGGCTTTAGGCCACTGCACTCCACAAACACTCTTCTCACAGACCTTACACAAAGAGCTTTCGACGGCATCAACTCAGCTAGACCACCACACAGATCACTATTAGCCACACTCGACATTAGTAAAGCCTTCGATGCCATCCCCCGCCACAACCTAACAAACAAAATCTACAACACAAACATGCACAACAACACAAAAAGGTGGCTGGCCAACTTCCTAGCAGGCAGATGTGCACACGTATCTTTTGCCGGTCAGTCATCTAAAATCAGAAACTTTCCAAACGGAGTCCCACAAGGATCCGTCCTATCGCCCGCACTCTTCAATCTGTGCATGCACGATATAACTACACCCAATACGCCCCAAATAAACTTAGCCTCCTATGCAGATGACATAACACTCACATGCACACACCATGACCCAAAAAGAGCAACAGATCTCCTTCAACCCTATCTCAACACACTACATGGCTGGTGCACTACAAACAGACTTAATCTAGCCCCAGCCAAATCCACCGCAACCCTGCTCACAAGTTGGACAGAACACGAATACATCCCTCAACTCACCATAAACAACACACCCCTAACACATACACACACACCCAAAATCCTAGGAGTAACATATGATACTCATATGACATTCAAACAGCACACCACAAACATTAAAAAGAAACTGACACCCAGACTTAACGCCCTCAGGTCACTTGCCCACACAAAATTTGGACACAACAAAGAAACTACCACCACAGTATATAAACAATACATAAGATCAGTGATGGAATACGCAAGCCCAGCCTGGGCTTCTAACCTAGCTGAAACACATCATAAGACCTTACAGACTATTCAAAATAAAGCCCTGAAGATCATTACAGGCTGCACAGCTACTGCACCCACAGATCACCTACATCAAGAAACCAAAATCTTCAAAGTCAAAGACCATCTGGACATGAGAGGCACTCAATTCCTGGCAGCAGCCTCCACGAACCAAGACCACCCACTAAACTACATGGCAACACACCCACAGACACCAAGAAATATCAAAACAACACCCAGCACACGGTATCACACACAATTATTGTCCTCTCTCCCTCCCTGCCCACCCCGAACCAACTTCCAGAAGCACATCCATACTCATATCTCTCACCGATCCATCCACTCACTCACAGACAACACGCAGCTGCATGCACGACCTCCCGAAATCCATCCTTCCGAATCCTCCCTTCCTCGCGAGGACAGAGTCCACCTGGCCAGGCTGAGGTGCGGACACCATCCAGCTCTCCTGAGCTATCAGAAGAGACTGGATGACTCCGTTGTCGACGCCTGCCCGGGATGTAACACAGCACCCCATACCATTAAACACATCATAGAAGACTGCATTTCACACAACCACTTACGCCAACAACACAATCTACACTCAATGAGAGCTCTGTGGGAAAGCCCGATCGTGGCCATGGCCTTTCTCAGGGACTCGGGGCTGTTCGGCCAGGCAGCTTAGGGAACAACAACAACAACTCAAAAAACGACTACCCGTACAGTAATCGAGCTAATATTTCTATCATTTGGGAAGAGTAAGTCAAGGGATAGATGTGGAAATTTACAGCCAATTTGCTCTAGCCCTTTTTGAGTTACAAAGGATAGAGGTCATGATAAATTTTACCACTTACATTGCCAAAGAATTCCCAAACACCAACATTTCTCATAAAGATTATTGAACTTTAGAATGTTCTTTTACCTGTGTGAGATGCGGTGGACTGCCCCCCATGGTGACAATGAGTGTGATGGGCGTGTGGTGGGTAGCCTCAGGTTGACTACGGAGCTGCGTCATCCTCCCCCAACGACCACCGCTTCGACTCACGCCCTCCACCATAAACTTCATCTTAACTAAATTACCTGTAATAGAAGAGATATATAGTATTACATAGATACATAAAATTTTAAGATTGAGTGCTCCACACATACATGCAGTTTCAGTCTCTTGTCCTAATGGTGGCGTTCCAGGCAACCCTGTTAAAGACTGCTTCACTTGTCAAGTTTTTGGATTTGAGATCGGCACGTATAGTCCGATCCCAGGTCTTCCTCGGTCCACCCCTTGGTGCAGCTCCCTCCACAATCACAGACCTGAATCTTTTCACCCAATTTTGTTCATCCATTCTCTCCACATGCCCATACCATCTCAGTCTACTTATACGCATCTCGCTAATATTCTTTATACCAAATTAATGCCTTAAGAGCGGGTGGTGTGTATTTTACACCGTACCGCAGAGCGCTTTTTTTTTTTAACCCTAAATAGGGTTGTTTCCGTGCTCATTTTCATGCATAAACAAGACCCAGAGAGTAAAACAAGTATCTATCCCTGAAAGGGCATAAACAGAGCTTTCCAATGACACCCGAACCATCCTTGTACGACCGCTGGTTCTCTTGCAACGATCGTGCAACACGAGTGCAAAAACCCTAAAATAAGGTCATTTCCGTACATAATTCCCTGTGTAGCGAGTGAGAAAGGGTGGGATACAGTTCAGTAGGTCCACGGTGGTCGTGGGGAGCGGTCATAAGGTTACTACGCTCGTCCCACTGCTCAGCTCTCTCTCTCAGCAACATTACGTGCTGAAAATGGCACTCGACAGCTGTCGTGCACCGCCACATAGTCCAAATTTATTTCACTCGACATATGTTGCGCGCCGCCAGTTAAGGGTTAAGTATTTCTGTAGGAGACCAACACCAGTTTCTGAGAAATGTTCTACAAGATTGTACTATATTTTGTTTACTTAATGTTATTGCATTAACTAACCTGACCAACCTAATCTAACCCAATTCAATACAATTAAGTAAAAATACATCAGAATAGACTCTTGATTAGCCGCGGATGTAGAGGATGTACCGCTGCGGCCATGGGCTCCCGTAGATCTGTGTCACTGACCCTCAATATTCCCCTTTACTCTCATACATGCTTCGTCTTAAATTGACTACAATCGCTTAACCTGGCAGCTGTAAGATCTTGATTTGAATGGTGCGAAGGAATGAGCGAAAAGCCAACCCTCGCATAAAGGGTAATTCTGCATAACTACAACTCCTGTTATTTTAGGTTATATTTATTTTATTTTTGTATGTTAATGCTTTGTAAGTGTGTATTTGATTATTAGAAAGTGCGGAAAACACTTTTTATTAGCATTTGCATTGTTAATTGTAATTCAGATACCCCAACAATCTAAGAGTTTACTCGATTTAGTCAACTTTGAAAAGACATTAGCCTAACCTAACAAAAACCTAACCTATCCTAGTATTATGGGTGGGGGCTGCCGCCCCCACACCCCCGCTGATTGGGTATTAACACCTTACGAGCGGCCTAGGTGGTAATTTATATGTATCGCCCAGCGGGGTGTTTTTACCCTAAATAGGGTTGTTTACGTGATCATTTTCATGCCTAAATAAGACCCAGAGCATAAAACAAGTATCTATCCCTGAAAGGGCATAAACAGAGCTTTCCAATGACACCCCAACCATCCTTGTACGACCACTGGTTCTCTTGCAACGATCGCGCAACACGAGTGCAAAAACCATGTAATTAGGTACTTTCCCTACATAATTCCCTGTGTAGCGAGTGCGGAGAGGTGGGGGGAGGTGGATTCATGTCAGTAGGTCCGCCGCGGTGGTCTGGAGCAGTCATACGCTTGCTACGCTCCTCCCACCACTCATCTCTCTCTCTCAGCAACATTATGTGGTGAAAATGGCACACAACATAAGTTGTGAACCGCCACTTAGTCCATATTTATTTCACACGACATAAGTTGCGCGCCGCCAAAGAAGGGTTAAAACTATAAAACAATTATATGATAAAGTCTATGGTGTTTACTCTGCAATCTTCAGCTTTGGCTGTCGATAACAGGAAAGTACCAATACAAATTTACCAACTTCTTGTAGGTGAAGCTCTACTCTGATTGGCTACTAAACATCGAGGAGGAGCCTCCAAGGAGGCTAGAATGTAAACATAGTGTCCTGGACTGGCTTTACAAAAATAACTCTGATAATGTTATAGGGGAGTGAAAATCAAATTGACAAAATAAGAAAAGTAGCACTTATCCGCACATCACTAAGGTCCCCTGAGTAAGGTACGAGCGAAAAATAATAATAACAAGAATCCCATAATCGAGGAGTTGTTGTTCTGCAGAATACCCCAATAATATGTTGACGAACTTGAGGGGGGTCTTTGGTTTAATTTAGATAATTATAGGGAATAGGCTCGCAGCCTTATTATACATAATTTATTAGGGACAATGTAGGTCTATGGAATCCTTGGTCAATATACAGGAGGCGCTACAATATAGGTAGCAAAATTCTAATGGTAGTTTTGGGTTCCTATCATCATATGCTTCATTTCTATATACTTTTTATCCCCGGGAAAAAAAAAAAAAAAATCTTGGATTTTTTTTGTTTTGGTCATTAACCTAACCAAAAAAAACCTAACCTAACCTAACCTAATAGCCCCCAAATACATTTAGGTTAGGTTAGGTTAGGTTTTTTGGTTAGGTTGATAAAAAATAAAAATAAAAAAACAAGAAAAAATTAAAAACCCAAGATTTTTATGTTTTTTTTCCCGGGGATAAAAAGTATATAGAAATGAAGCATATGATGATAGGAATCCAAAACTACCATTAGAATTTTGCTACCTATATTGTAGCGCCTCCTGTATATTGACCGAATCCTTATACTGTACTCATATATAATCCACTGTGGGAGAATAATTTTGATCACATTCATAAAACCCGATATTAGCCTAATAGAAAAACGCCCATTCTAATCAATCTCAGAGCTCTTTCGGACATCCTCACTGTTTACAAACGCCTTCTTTATGCAGTAGCCTATAATCGATATTTACCCCCTGCTGGCAACATAGATGACGATTTCAATAATTCATGGGTGGGTGAGGGGGGCAAAGCCCCCCCTCAACCCATTGTGTATCCTACATTGGAATTATAACTAAGACCATGAAAACACTCATTTATCAAAATCTGGAGGAAAAAACATGAAAAATTAGGGTGCGAGCCTATTCCCTATAGGACCTAATTACCGAAATTTAACCTAACCTAACAAAACATGGGGCCGAGCTGTCTCAAATAATGGGCCGAGTTGTCTCGCCGTCGTGGCCGTGTTGTCCTAAAGTGGGCCGAGCTGTCCGAGCCGAATTATCCCATGGGCCGAGTCGTCCAGTCACCGGATAGGGCCTAGGCTATCTAGCTGTAGTAGCCTAGGCCTAGTAGTAGCCTAAATGTAAATATGATTCGTCAGCAAAATAGGCTATAATGATATTGAGCAAAATAGGTTAGGCCTAGCCTATAACGCTATTAAGCAAAATAATAAGTACCTAGGTTAGCCTTGCCTATACACATAGGTTACTTGCGACTTACGAACAACACGTTGCCGTCAGTCAGTCAGAGTCTTCACCTGTTCAGCAGCGCTGCCTATCATGTGTTGTGAGCATTGGTTGTGGCCTCCTTCTACAAGTAACAAGAGCATTGTTTTAGATTCTAAAGGGTGGAATGAAGTGAAACAGTGTGGAGTACTTAAGTTTGTTCTTACTGTTGCTATTAAACCCACTGTTTCAATGACAATAGGCTACTGTATACGAAATTGTTCATAGCTTATTTCCCTTGGGGGAGGAAGCCGTTACAAAGGCGCGGTCGGAAGTTCGGAACTTCGACGAGATGACCGAGCGGACCGACCCTGAAAGAAGAAAGAAAGAGTTATTCTAAACCTAAACGAACTGCGTTGGTCTACGTTAGTGGGATTGTTATTAACTTTTGTTTTTACATTGCCTACACTTCCTGAGGTTATCATTAGTGTATTTAGGTAATTATTGAGACGTAGACCTTCTGTTGAGCGTGAACACAGCTCTGGCAGGGATGTTTGCAGTCTTGCAGACGTAAACAAACCTTCACCGCCTTCAACGACGATAACAAAATTGTCATTAACCTAGCCTGACAAGTGACATCCTAACCTAACCTGAGAGCTGCTGTCCCTTAACTCCCGCTGCTCTTAAATATGATGTAGAAGACGCCAAATTATTAAAAACTACTCAGAAAACTACTCTGAGATCGCAGGTCTACGGTCCTAACAACAGAAAACGGGTGTTACGAGGGTTAACTATTTTTGCGAGATCGTCAATGACATTGCCCACATAGGCTAGGCTATAATTTCTCGTATATTTTGTATAATTATCGTTTCCGTTTTGCTTTTAAGTATTGTATTGTATAGGTTCCGGTAACATTCAAGACAGCTAGAGCCGCCTTATTTACCAAGTTTCTTTATATTTTTTCCAGGGAATAGGCCTAGGCTATAGCCTAGTGTTTAATTGATAATTGTTGTTTATCATGGTTTGAGTGGAGGATTTGCATTAACTTGCCCATTATTCATTAATCTGAAGATACTCCGTCAAATGGCGCCATTTATTGGGTGAATCACGCTTTTACAGTAGGCAAGGAAAATTGTGGGGAGGCCATGCACGCTTCCAAAATGTACAAATATTAGGCTATATTAGATTAGATTAACCTAACCTAACCTAACCCTAATATAATATAATATAATATCGTTTTTGTGAGTAACGTTCAAGCCATTTATTGGGTGAATCGCACTCACCGCATCTCTCAAAACAAGAAGAAGAGGACCCAGGTCGAAGGATTCATTGGGTGCAATGCTTTGTTTACGTTCGGGACATTATTTTTGTTATTTTTCGGTGTAATCGGGTTTTTTCAAGTCTCGATAACGAAATTCCTCCATGCGGACTATAATTAGAAAAATATGGCGAGTCTATTGGTCCCTATTTTCCCTAATAAATTATTTCTAATAAGGCGGCGAAAGAGGTCTTGAATGTTATCAAGGTTCCTAATCCTAATATAATTTTGTATAGGCCTAGGCTAATCTGGATTAGTTTTTTAGCCAAATAAAAAGTTAAAAATGGAAGGCCCAAGTCGGAATAGGCCTATGTACTGTACTGTACTACAGTACTTGTAGGCTAGGTTATGTTACTTTGGCCTTGGCTATTTAGGCTAATGGTGGTTTATTATGTACTAGGCTATCATTGAATCATTAAGAGATGTACAATGTAAGCTAGGCTATACAGTACTTTGTATTATTCAAGCATCATTTTGTGACGATTCACACACTCTGGGCACAACTTTTATGCCTACGTTTGCTTCTAATTTGTCCGCTTTTGGGGTCTTTGCCCCCCTCCAGAACTAGGCCTATTATTGTATCCCATGGCCAGCCGTTGGGTAAATTGTTTTGTTACCGGCCGTGGGATACAATAATTGGTTAAGGGGGGCTTAGCCCCCCTCACCCCTCCCATGACTTGTTGTCATCATTATAATTATATATTACCAGGGGGAAATCACAGCTGGTCGTGGTATAATTTTGTAGGCAAAAGTCAAATTAGACGCGAACGTAACTGCGAGTGTGTGACTTACGTAAAGAAGGCGGACGGTACGCCCGCTAACACTATCCTTACCTTAATTTCTATTGGAAATCGCTTTTCACACAATTTAGTCTTAACTTGACTAACCTAACATAAAACCCCAATTTACATGACTACATAACCTAGCTTACATAATCTAACAGCCTAACGATTACATATGGAGCTTACCTAACTTATCCTAATTAACCTCATCTAACCTAACATTAACCAAGCTAACACCCAAATCTTACCTTAACTGGACAATAAATTATCAAAAAGGTGTTAGGTTATAAGAACATAAGAAAATGGGAGTCTGCAAAAAGCCGATCGGCCCATACAAGGCAGATCCCTGTCACACCTCCCCGTGGCGTAACTGATAGCGCGTCTGGCTCACAACCAGAAGGTCCCAGGTTCGAGACCCGGGCGGGGAAGAGACATTTGGGCAAGTCTCCTAACGGTGTAGCCTCTGTTCACCTAGCAGTATAAATAGGAACCTGGTATAAGTGGACGAAGTTGTGACGTCCCATCTGGGGTTGGTGATCGGTTACAAGGTGAGATGGGTATCGTACTGGTCAACCTAAGCTACTGGTCAACCTAAGCCTTCGGGTGAGACTGGTGCCGTAGTGAGAATGGTACCGTACAGATTAACCCTAAGCCTTCGTTTCCAAATGTCGCCAATTGGCTAAAATACAGACTACACACACATCCACAGCCATTCCAACGATACATAAACACTTAACATGCATTTCACGCAATACATTCCCAGTTAAGGAGGCGCGATAATAATGAGCTTAGCTCGCATTGCGTGGATTCCCCTTGACGAACAAGCAAGTGAGTGAATAACACCCAACCCCACTTACAAGGCCCAATTATAGGCCCAACTCACTAATACCTTGAGTACTGACCCCACCAAAACGGTCAGAGATTAACACAAGATAACGGGGGTCTGCTGAGCGCCGATTGGCCCACACCTGGTAGATCCCCCTCACACCAAACCCATCTCGTCCATATGCCTATCTAATTTTATCTTAAAGCTCCCTATCGTTCTTGATCCCACTATATCACTTGGTAGCCTATTCCACCCATCTACAAGTCTGTTACCAAACCAATATTTGCCTATATCTTTTCTGAAACTAAATTTATCTAATTTATAACCATTTGTTCGAGTTCTTTCGCTATCACTGAGCTTCAGTACATTTTTCATGTCTCCTTTATTTACCCCACTGAACCACTTGAACACTTCTATCATATCCCCTCTAACTCTGCGTCTTTCTAACGAATGTAAGCCTAATTTGTTCAACCTTTCTTCATATGGTAGATTTCTAATATTATGAATCATTTTTGTCATTCTTCGCTGTACTCTCTCCAAGGAATCTATATCCATTCTGTAATAAGGACACCAAAATTGGACAGCATAATCCATATGAGATCTCACTAATGATAAGTAAAGTTTCAAGATAACATCGGCAGTTCTGTTACTCACACTCTTTGAGATGAACCCCAGAATCCTGTTTGCCTTGTTACGTACGCTTATACACTGTTTTCTAGGTTTCAAATCGTTCCTAACAAACACACCCAAATCTTTCTTGCAGTCTGAGTTTTCTAATTCAGCATTAGCTAGTTTATATTTTGCATTAGTAGGCCCTATTCGTCTTCCCTATCTTTAATACCTTGCATTTGTCAATGTTAAAATTCATCTGCCACTTTACTGACCATTCGTGTAAGGTATCTAGATCCCTTTGGAGGCACTCTATGTCGCTATCTGAATCTATTGGTCTCCCTATTTTGGTATCGTCTGCGAATTTACTTATCCTACTAGTTATACCTAAATCAAGGTCATTTATGTATATGATAAATAACAGAGGACCCAATACATATCCCTGGGGGACACCACTCTTGACTGATCCCCACTCTGACTTAGTACCATTTATGCTGACTCTCTGCTTCCTACCAATTAGCCATACCTAATCCATCCTAACAACGCCCCACCTATTCCATGCGGTATATATATATAATATACCGGTATATATATTATACCATATGGTATAATATGGTAGGCCTATAATCCTGAGTAGCGGGTGGACCTGTACATATATCTCAATAAATTGGTAATTTTATCATATAGTTTAAAATTTTACATTCATAAATAGTCTACTAATATACTAGGTTAGGCTTTGGTTAGGCTAGGTTAAATATATTGTTCAATGATTCTTAGTTACAAATAGGCATCTGAAAAACAGTTCCTCCTGCTACACAGGATCTTACCGGTTATATATCTGTATATGGAATCAAGATGGTGGCTGGCCATTGTGATTATCGGTATAAAGTTAAAAACAGTACAGTAGCCTACTGTAATACCTTATAATTATGATAGAACACTTTGGACCATTATTACTCATTATATTTTAGGTATTAATTATCTTTACACACATAATTTCCAAGATGGCTGCCATCCAGGCTTTCCAGCCTCCTCTCCATCTGACATGGTCAGCTATTTTTATTTTTTTATTTTTCGTCTATTCAAGGTTAGATTTGATTGAATTAGCTTATTTAAGGTTAAGCAAGTTAGGTTAGGTAAGTTAGTGTCTTACCAATATGATAGTTTAGTCAAGTTGCGCTAAATTAAGTAACAAGTTATTTCTGACTGATATTAGAGACATGCATGTACAGTATGTTAAAGCCTTGGTCTCCCAAAGCCCAAAGGTGGTTATGGAAACCGAGAGAATAATTCATAGCTTCAATATAATTATGTGGGAGTTCCCTGCTCCAGTATAGAGGGCACCGTACAGTACAGTACTTTAATAATGATAAGTTACATTTTCTGTTTCAGATATTGGAACTAAGAGATGTTAAAGATATTTGCTCTTCTGTAATTAAAATTCTGAAGACACCATGAGTGTAAGTATATATGGTAATGATTAAATGAGAGATATATATATACCGTCATTTGGGGTTAATTGGATCAAAATGTAAACTATTTGAGTGATATATATTGAGTATACGGCTAAAATAAAAAACTTGAATTTTCTATACTACTACATAGGTTCTTGTACATGTGTAAATTTGAGCTACTTAGCTACTCACACTTATTGATGATATGTTGCAAGATCGCAGTCCGAATTACCCTATGTTTTGGGGTAATTCGGATGTTATATGAATTTAACTCAAATTCCAGAATAATTCCCTTATAAACACTTATAAAAATGTAAACATAACCATCATTGTACTAAAACTAAGGCCACCCCCCAAAAAATGTATACTGGTAAGCTAAATAAAATTAATGTATGCAAAACAGTTGGTTTCATCGCACAATATGATCCCCAAAGTCGTCAGTGAAAGTCACACTCGACTTCATCATTACTGGTTTACCCAAAATCATTACTATATCACTCACTGCTGTAGGATATAAATCCTCTTCGTTAGGTTCTCTTTCCTAGAAATTATAGTGAAACTTTAGAATATTGGTACCTGTGATCCGAATTTCCCCACCTCTCAACTATGTTTATTATACAGGTAGTTTCTTAGGGAATTGGAGTGATATTTTAACCATAGATACCTTATTATATTTGTAGTTCACCATGCGGAAATTACACTTCTTGGTCCACTAGTTTCCTGGTACCGACCAATTGTAGTTCCGAGTTCCGCGAATTGGTGAATCCGTGAATCTTGTTTATTGGATCTTACAGCTCTCTATTTACCTTTAATAAGATTATTTATATGTTGAAACATGCAAAATTTAACGACAAAACCAATCGTATCTTTCCAGAAACGATCCGACCAACCAAAAAAAAGTTATTCACGATATTATGAAAACTTTAAAAAAGATCCGAATTACCCCATGGAATCTGAATTACCCCAAATGACGGTATATATATACTGTATATATATATATATATATATATATATATATATATATATATATATATATCATCAACATACTCTAAACTGTTATGTAAAGCATATTTATCCTTGTCACATACATGGCACATTCACATCAGTCACATACTGTATGACATAGGCCTATCTGACATATTCGTTCGATTGATGATAAGGTATAGGCCATAGCAGACAATCCAAAAATCTTGCCAGGGTACATCAATGTAATTTAAAATCTTTTATATTTCTACCTGTTGATCTTGGATGACGTCATTGAGTAAATATGCATATTTGGATGAGCTCAATAAGTACCGGTATCCAGTGTCTTATTTCAAAGCCACTTATCCCATGAATCAAACACAAAAAGCATACAGTAGGCTACTGCAAATACATAGGCCTAAATTAAAAGACTGAATGCTCGACACAAAGTGCGGTTATACATACAAATTTCTCAACTTTGGACTTCTTCCTCAGCAGAGATCCTTTTATTCTAGTACATTACTTCTTCTCATGGTGTAACCAGCAACGACAGACGTTACCCGGAATTGAGTTCATGCCTACCGGTACCCCTATATTGCATACAGTACTTCACATGGGTATACACCACTTTTTCTACATTTTCACATCTCAATCTACTCTGCAAAAATCTTGGTTTTATTTATATTAACTTTTAATCCTTTTTGTGCCATGGCCTCTCTCCATCTTCTGAACTTGGCCTTGGCATCCTGCACATTATCTGCTATAAGAACACACAAGCAAACAATACAGAACTCTAAATAATACTCCACTGCCCAACACTTGCTCCACACAGACACAATTTCAAGATAGTGTACCTCACTCAGAGATCTCTGGAGTCTGGACCCACCCTAGAGAGGTGACAGACTACCTAGATGCCGCAGTATTCCCATAGAGGGCGTCTTGGGGATACTACTACAACAACAACCTCTTTGCATGCATATACTTTAAGGAATCCATACCAAGTACAGTTTCAGTCTAACAAGTAGCTAGGGAAAGTATATCTATCTATCTATCTATTGCCTGACGCCGTGATCCCCGAAGGGGTGGCCACGAACGAACCGCCCCCATGCACCTCTGTCCCCAGTCAGTCGACGCCCCTCCTCCCAACCAGCACCGCCTTCGTTCATGTAGTTCCTCATTCCATCCTTCCACCTCATATTCGGTCTACCTCTCCCCCTCTGTCCCTCCACCTCGCTCTCGTACACCCTCTTAGTCATTCTCTCGCTTTCCATACGTTCCATATGGCCGAACCATCTCAAGTTGTTCCTTTTCACACTTTCCAGCACATCTACCTCCACACCACACCTCCTTCTTACTTCCTCATTAGTCTGTCTATCCCTCCATGTAACTCCGCACGCACTCCTTAAGTAATTCATTTCCACTGCTCTCACTCTTGGTCTGAGTCTCTCAACCAACGTCCATGCTTCGCTTCCGTAAGTCAGTGTCGGGATTACCACACTGTCATGCAAGGACTTCTTCACTTCCATACTGACCACCCTATTTCTTGTTACTGCTTTTAGCGTTCCTACAACCCTCTTCCCCTGTTGTACCCTCTCCCGCACCTCTTCATCCATAGTACCATCTTTACTCAACACACTGCCCAGATACTTAAAAGAGTTGACGATCTCCATAGCCTGACCGTTCAGCTTCACCTCACACTCTGTGACTTCACCCCTTTCGAAGACCATAACCTTGCTCTTCCCTGTATTTACCTTCAAATTCCGTTTTTCGCACACTGTTCCAAACTCATTTACCAGACCCTGCAACTCCCATTCATTATCACTCATCAGAACTGTATCATCTGCAAACAGCAGTATAGGTAGCTTCCACTCAATTCCCTCCCTTTTCAGCGATACACCAACATCCACTGCTCTTGATAGTATTTCTTTCATAACTCCATCCATATATACAGTAAACAACCACGGGGACATCACACACCCCTGTTTCAAACCAACATTCAGGTCAAAGAACTCGCTCTGCTCACTCTCCACACGTACTGCCGCCTTTGCACCCTCATACATGCTCTTCACTGCTTTCAGCAACTTGCCCTCTACTCCGTATATTCTAAGTACTTTCCACAAACCTTCTCTATCCACTCTGTCATAGGCCTTCTCCAAGTCCATAAAGGCAACATACACCTTTTGTTTCTTCTCCAGATACTTCTCCACAACACAATTCAGGGTAAAAATCTGATCTACACATCCTCTTCCCTTCCTAAAACCTCCCTGCTCGTCGCCTATCCATTTCTCCGTTCTCACTCTCACTCTCTCAATCACTACCCTACTGTATACCTTCCCTACTACGCTTAGAAGACATATTCCTCGGTGGTTACCACACACTCCTCTTTCCCCTTTGCCCTTATATAGGGGGACTATTATGCCAGTCTTCCAGTCATCGGGTGCACTCCCCTTCTCCCATGCTAGTTTGCACATTTTCCATACCCATTCTATCACTATCTCACCACCATACCTCAACATTTCCCCACACACTCCATCTGTTCCTGGTGCTTTCCCCAACTTCACTCTTTTCATGGCTTCCCACACTTCTGACCTCCTGATCCCCACCTCCTCCTCCACTACTTCTCTTCTTCTCCCTCCCATACCATATCCAGCTATGTTTGCTGGCTCTTCATTCCTTTCATTTAGCAACTCACTGAAGTACTCCCTCCATCTTTCGACTCTCTCTTGCTTCTCGGCTAGCATTCTCCCATTCTTATCTTTCACACCCTTACTGTTTCCCTTGCTACCTTCCCTAACTTTCTTGACTTCTTTCCAGAACAGTTTCTTACTCTCCTTCCATTTTACACTCAGATTCCTTCCAAATTCCTCATCTACTCTTCTCTTACTTTCCTTCACTACTCTCTTCACCACCCTCTTACTCTCCACGTACCTCGCTCGTTTCTGTCTCTCGGAATCTTCATTCCCTCTACTACCCAACCACTCTCTATATGCTTTCTTCTTTTCTTCCACAGCTATTCTTACCTCTTCTGTCCACCATGCTGTACCTTTCACTCCCCTCCCTCTTCTCCTCACTCCACACACCTCCTCACATGCTGCACAGATCTCATCCTTAAACACCTTGCTCATCTCCTCCACTTCCTCCATAACTTCCAGGTCGAACCCACCTAGTCGTCTTTCCACTGCTCTCCTGTACTCCTCCCTGACTTCCTCCTCCTGCAACCTCTCCACCCTCCTCACCATTCCACCCTCCTCTCGCCTCCCTCCCGCTCTCCTCACCCACTTCTTTTGTATCCTAACCTTAGCTACCACTACATAATGATCAGACAGACCCCATCCAATACCCCTATACACCCTAGCATCCATCACAGATTTCTTCATTCGTTCATCCACACATACATAATCAATCAATGACTTTCGTTCCACCACTGTCTTATCCTTCATCGTCAACATCCGTTTCCACGTGTACCTGTGGATCATTCTGTGTCGGAAGAAGGTGTTGGCTATCCACAGCCTCCTCCCCACACATACGTCCACAAGTGCACTACCATTCCCATTCACCTCTGATGGTACCCCCCACCCTCCCACCACTCCCTCAACTTTCCTATCACCCACCTTGCCATTCATATCCCCAATCAGAAATATTCTTTCGTTCTTGTCAAACTTCTCCAGGCACGCCTCCACATTCATCCAGAACTCCTCTTTCTTTCTTTCAAGTATATCCTCTGTTGGGGCATACACGCATACAATCACCCACGTTTGTATTCCTACTTTCATTCTCACCCACACAATCCTTGAACCCACAGACCCATACTCTCTTACACATTCCTTCCATTTGCTACTTACAAACAAACATGCACCTTCTCTCGCTGTTCCTTCACTCACTCCAGCACACACACCCATTCCACACTCCCACTCTCTCACATCTGAACCTTTCCATTTGGTCTCTGTCATTCCACATACATCCAGCCTGGCATTCACTAACACTTCCAGAACCTCTCTCTCTTTTGTGCCATCATTCATGCCACTAACATTCCACGTAGCCATTCTCAGAATGTCCGAAGGCATGTCCTTAGTCGGTCGTGGTTCGTCAACGTTGGTTCCGTCCGCATCCGAGGCTGTTCGTTCGTTTTTCTTTGCCTAGATATTTTTTCCGGGTGGGGGTCGCAAGCCCACCGACCCAACCTCTTTAGTCGCCTCTTACGACACGCAGAAGGCACGTGGGGCATATTCTATTCCCTAACCCCCAGGGGGTATACAGGGCCGTATATCCCTATTGTCTTCCTTCATTATATTACTTATCCTCAATATTTGGCCCCTCTATTTGTATCTTGTTCCAATATATACTAATTACATTTTGTTTTCATTATATTCTGCAGAACTACCACAAGCCCCCATTCCGTCAACGTGTTCGGCGAAGTCGCAGTGGCAGCCCCTTCAGACCAAATACAGCCTTCCGTCAGGGTCGCTCCCCACCTCGCCGAAAACGAAGCCGCAGTCGCACACCCGTCAACTATCCCGCTGCCTTTTATCGTCACACCGGTAAAAATGGTAGCCCCTACCGATCCTACGGCAGGAGCCCCAGCCCTTCACGCTACCACAGAAGTAGAAGCAGAAGTAGGAACAGAAATACCAGTCGGGGAAGGAGTAAGTCTGTGCACAGGAGCCAGAGTCCGAGCTATTCTCGCTATCGGCACAGTAAACGCCCTAGTCCAGGCAGAGAAGGTTTAGGCCCAAGTCAAAGTGCGGTTCAACCCAAGTCAAGAAGCATAAGTCGCAGTCCAACCAGACGCAACACCAAAAGGACAATTAGTCTTATTAGAAGTAGGAGCAGGGGTAGAAGTAGGAGTAAGGGTAGGGGTAGAAGTAGAAGTAGGAGCAGATATAGGAGTAGAAGTAGAGGTACCGGTAGAAGTAGGAGCAGAAGTAGAAATAGGAGTAGGAGCAGAAATAGGAGTAGGAAAAGGAGTAAGATCAGAAGTAGGAGTAGGTATAGAAGCAGAAGTAAGAAAAGGGGTCATAGCAAAAGTAGAAGCAGTAGTCGTAGCAGAAGTAGAAGCAGGAGTCATAGCAGAAGTCGGCCAGGAACCGGTACAAGTAGTTTAGTTTCCGGTAGAAGTAAACCATATAGTTCCTTATCTGGTGACAGGAGCAACAGCCCAGCCAGACACAACCAAACTACAAGGAGCCTTGCCGATATGGAAGCTAGAAAGACCAGTAATGACCCATCTAAAGGAATCCTTAACTTAGAAAGCGTCTATGCTGAAATTGACCATAATGAAGCATCACACTCGTCTCAGACAGTCGATAATCGAAACCAGCAAGAAACAGTTTCAGAAATACAAGCTCGGGTAGCCAAGAACTTCCTTAACCCCGAGACACAAAAACTTATAAAGGAAGCTTTGAAGTCTACTAAAGAGAGCCAGGATTTAAAAGACAATGAACTGCAACGTTTAGAAGAGTGTCTTGATGACGAGCTAGGACTGGACTTGGAAGAAGTAGGAGAAGAAGTGGATGACATTTTTGCCAAGGCAGTCATATGTTCTGTAGAAGACTCGACTGAAAACAGTTCGCAGGAGAGACAAAAAGAGTTAGAAGCTGGCAGTAACCCGTCCCCACCTAAGATGCAGCCGCTTGTTAACCCTGTCAAATGTCCCATCAGATCACTTGATGTTGGCTACCACACCGACTGGGAAATCAAGAATGCATTGGAGAACCCCATGACCCCACTGGAGAAGGATATAAAGGACCCCATGCCACCCCCGGCCCAGCGTGTTCCTAGTAGTGGAGGAGGATCAAAGGCCTATGTTCCCTCTTTGTGGACCCCAGCCCTTGATCGCCGCACCACCCAGGAAGCCAAGATAAAGAGTGCGTACCTGGGCAAGGGTAGCAACTGGGAAGTGGATACTCCATATGTTCACAGGTAAGCTCTACTATGTGCATTATTACATAATTAATGTCCTAACTCCTTATACAGTGATATTCCTCTAGTCCGGCACCCAATAATTCGGCAAACCCAAAGGTTCGGTATTTGTTATCAATTACTCTGATCAGTCCCAAAGTCACACTTTTGAGTCCCCTTTTCCAGATGTGTGTTGCTATGACGGGCGGCCCGCGACACAGACGCAGTCAGTTGACTCCTGCTTGTTTAACCCTTGGGATCTGGGGGGCCTCATATGAAGTTTGGTATTTTCAAACTTCATAATTCAGTAGCTACTGATTGAGACCACCTAGAGCAGTAATTTTGTTTTGAAAATTGTAGAACGTTTTCTTGTCTGTAGACTGCCGTTGAGATGACATCGCTACGTTGCGTGGTTGCCGAGTTCTGATGATTATATCGGCGACTTTTTAGCCGCGCATTTTGCCTCATATGAGGCCTCCCGGATTCCAAGGGTTAACAGCCCAAAGCAATTGATCGATTATTTTCTGCAGTCCAAGTCATTAGATAAAAGCAGTAGGCAGTGACATAAGAATTGTTACAATGGTGAGATAAATCAATAGTACTCCATAATCTATAACAACAGTTGAACGAGTGTTAAAAAGCAAGCTGTCGGCGTTGGTAATAGCGATCACGGTTCCAAACCTACATTTATATTTTCCATCTCAAACAAGAATAACTTGGTTTATAATGTTATAATCTTCACTATTCCCAAGATAACAGCGAATGCTGCCTCCTATTATTGCATGTAATTCGTCCTATACTCATCATTATTCATATACGTTTGCTTGTACCAGTAGCATCATTTATCTATTCTGCCGGGGCTGTTCGGCCAGGCAGCCTAGGCAACGACTACTACTACTACTACTACTGCTATCTATTCTACATTTAATGGGGTACCGTATTATAAATGGCAATGTATGTAATGGTTGTGAAGGTTGTGGAAAAATATATTGAAGAAAAACTTCCACGTAGTGGAAGGGGCATTGTGGCACGGGCAAAGGAGGCATGTCTTGACAAAGTAGCTTGGAGACGTTTCTGTCATGGCCATCCTCTAGTGGGGGTTTCCCAGGGGGAAACAAGGCGTCGGAGATGATGATGAATGATGATGATGTGAAGATATTGTTTGTTTAAATATAATATCCATTACGCGGTGCATGCAGACTACTGCCCGACTATACAAATGTACAGAGAGGCAGCATTACCAATGTCTGTCAGGTGGGTAACCAAATTCTGTGCCACCCTGTACCTTAATAAGTAAAGTGTAAATTAGTTAAAGCCACAAAAGTCACCTGGGCCGGACTCCATTTTTCCTAGAGTATGAAAGAATGTTGTTGTTACTACAAATCCTTTTAATTCGGGCCTAGTCCCTGATGAGTGGTGACTTGCAAATGTGGTACCAATATTTGAAAACGGTGACAAAGTCTATTGCTTCAAATTAGCATCCAATTAATTTGACATCAGTTGTAGGCAAACTATTAGAACTAATTTATTCACACAAAAACAGAGAGCATCTAGAACATCACAAACTAATTAAAGACTCAGCATGGATTCACGAATGGGTCGGTCCTGTCTTGCTAATTTATTGACCTTATCCCAAGCATACAAAGCAATAGACAACAACAAAGAATATAATATAATATATTTAAATTTCAGTAAGGCATTCAATGATGTCCCTTACGAAAGATTACTGAGGAAAATAGAAGCTCATGCAATAGCGGGACATCTATTAAAATCGATTAGGTCATGGTTAATTGGTAGGAAGCAAAGAGTTACAACTAAGTTGTAGTAAAGAGTGGAGTCCCACAAGGATCTGCTCGAGAACTCTAACAAATGTCTTAAAATTGGATGGATTTTGTTTCAGAAAAGATATAGGCAAGTACAGTACTGGTTTGGTAACAGAGTTGTGGATCTGTGGAATGGGCTATCAAGTGTTTAGTAGGATTACAAAACGATAGAGAGCTTCAAGATTAAGTTAGATAGGCACACGGACAAGATCAGTTGATGTGAAAGAGATTTGCATATTGTGGGCCAAACAGCTTACTGCAGACTTCCGTTTTCTTACTTTCTTGTGTTCTTATAACAGGTCCCATCAAGCTGTTGAGAGGAGAGTAGAGGAGAACAAAACAGAGCAAGTACCTGTACATGGCCACATCCCAAGTGTTGTGACACCTGTCCAATACCACCACCACCACCACCAAACCGCTGCCCTCCCCCGCACCTCCACCCTCACCCACATCTCCCCTGTCACCCACACCACCCTCACCCACATCTCCCCTGTCACCCACACCTCCACCCTCACTCACATCTCCCCTGTCACCCACACCACCCTCACCCACATCTCCCCTGTCACCCGCACCTCCACCCTCACCCACATTTCCCCCGTCACCCACGCCTCCTCTCTCCCTCACACATCCCCCGTCACTCACACCTCCACCCTTCCCGACATCTCCCCCGTCACCCGCACCTCCCCCCTCCCTCACACCTCCTCCCTCCCCCACACCACCTCTCCCACCACGCTACCAATAGGCCTACCACTTCCTCCTGAGGCTAAGACTGATAGGTATAAGAGTAGATCTTCCGCCGTCCCTGAAGGAAAATCTACAGTGACCAGGAAAGCATCACCGGAGAGCCCGAGGAGATCCACCAAGAGACATCACAAGGAAAAACGACGTAGAAAGGAGTCGTCGTCGTCGTCGTCGTCTGATTCATCTTCATCTTCGAGTGATAGTAATGCAAGCGAAAAAGAACAAAAATCATCACAAGAAGACGGTAGAAATAAAGAGATTGAGGAACTGTTGACGAAGAAAGAATCGCTCATTAAGCGTGTAAATTTATTGGTGGAACAAAAAAATATGATAGCTGGTCAACGGCATGACATTACCAAGAAGCACAAAGGTAGTCGAGAAAGTCTTAAAAGCATTCTAGAGGAAAATTCTCTGCTTGTAAAGGAAATAGTAAAACAGATAACCAACGTAAACAATATAATTCAAAAGGTTTATGACGAACTTGATGAAAAACTAGGAAATAAACCAAAAGATATGGATATTAGTGATAAACCTAACAGTCCATTGCAGTCTCAAGAGGAACAGAAAAAGAAACAACAGTCCCCAGAAAGGGAGAAGTACAAGAAGCCCTCTAATATTAAGAAATCTGACATGAATGAGAAAGTCAAGTCGTCCCCAACAAGAGAAGAGCGGCGAAGGTCCCCTAGTAGAAAGGAGTCGCCACCTCGTTTACCTCCAGAAAGCAAGCAGAGTAATCTTGCCGAGAGACCCAACTCCTCAGAATTATCCAAGAAACGTTCACAGACACCACAAGACAACAACGATCAAAATATGTCCAGCCAAAAGAGTTTAAGATCTCCCGAACCACCAATCGTCAAGGAAAGTGAGGCTAATGAAGCCCAGAAAACCTACATTCGCTACATGGACCAAGGGATGCACTGGTGTAAGCTCTGTAACCTCTTTTTTGAGACTGCAATAGATTTTATCACTCATCTCATGGAACAGACACACTTGGACAAAGTTAAGGTCAGTCTCCCTTTATTCATGTTCAATTTGTATTAGGAAAGTATTTAGTCTTATCTATATATTGCCGGACGCCGTGATCCCCGAAGGGGTGGCCAAGTATTTACTAAATCCGGCATCCTTCATCCACAATATTATTCAATCATAGTTTTCTTGAAAAGAAAAGCCAATAATTCTGCATTATAAAGCTCAGTATATGAGGCTTCTAGGTACAGTACACCAGAGTCTGTAAATGGACAAACAGACTATTTTTTGTTAAACATTATCAAAGTTTCATTATAAAGGTGAATTACATAAGCTGCATACCTAGTAAGATGTATATTTTATATGCATCAAAACATTAAGGATGCTCAGGTTTTTGTATAGGCCTAATAAAGTAAATTTACGTTAGTAAAGAAAACAAATATTTAACAATTTTATAGCTGGCGGCGTCTGGTAGTTGACCGTCTTGCAAATTTTGCGCCTTCCAGTATTGTGATGACGTCATAGAATCCGATAGTTGTCAGGCAACAGAAATTTACCTTTAACTTGACCCGATTTATTTTATATGTTAGGGGCAAATTTAAAGATATTCCCGATAATGGTGTATTACTACTAGAGCATTTAACGTTCTGCTAGATAACTTGTCTCATTTTTTTTATCATCTTTGTGTAATTCACCTTTAAGTGCTAATCCCATCCGGAAGTTTTAGGTGTACAGTATTTTCATGGTTCCTCATCAAGATTTTCCTGTTTATGCTACCTAAAAATAAAACGAGAAACATTTTTGAGTTACTGGTTGAAGAAATGCACTTCCTCAGCTAAAGAAAGTCAGAGTCTCGGGCCAGCCAGTGTGCTATTTGGCAGATACCAGTGCTGTAGTGGACGGCACGGTCTAGCAATCTGTGGCAGCTATTCACTGAAGTCCCTGATCATCAGGGCACCCACCTTAGCCCAGCTATTGAGCGACGAGTGTATGATGGTAAAAAACTGCATCAACATCATATGATGATGATACAGTTTTTATCACCAAGCACTCATCATATCTTCCCAAAAATCACTGAGGCACACACAATGACATGAACAGGAATGATTACAGTAACATACCCTGCACTTGCTGGTGACACACAGGATAGCTAAGGTAAAATTAAATCACTCATTTCAACAAAACACAGCCCTCTTCCTAGTGGAAGAGGACATTTATTTATCCATTGATTCATTTATTTTTCAGACCGACAGAAAGTTGTGGTTGACCAAAGCTCCGAAGGAAGAGTTAGAACCCAAGCCGCCAGTAGGTGCCCTGACCATAACGTTGCCACTGCAGGGTAAGTCTTCAGGGGGGATGGTTGCTTTTTATGGTCCCCCTTCTCCCTCATGTTTAGCCCCATTAGTTTTCAGATTTTAACCCTCCAGCCCCGGCTATGTATTATATATATATATTCCCCGAAACCCGGGGGTTTTGGCCGAAAAACGTCTACGCCTAGGCTACCGTATCTTTGTTATTCTGACTGCTTCCGCATTCCCGCGCATCCCCAAGCGTAGATGTGTTTCTTACCTGTAGAATGGCGTTAAGTAGAGCTCTCTAAGTCAACTGGTTCAGTTGTGATGATGATTTCATTGGAGATAACTTTATGGCAAAAACAGCCACTTTACACTACTTTTCGATACTTAACAACAACATACAGGCACACACGAACAAGCGACGCACTCCTTGTGGTCGGAGATGCGGGGCGTCGGTCCAGCCGGCTGTTGTTTACATGCGTCGGACCGACGCCTCGCACACCAAGCTCACAGGTTTTCAACCACTGGGCGTTCAAGAGCCCTTCCGGGCAGCTCTGGTATACTTTTTTATGGGCGTTCAAGAGCCCTTCCGGGAACGAAGGGTTAAGCCATTAGTTTGGCAATTGTAACACCTTTCACCCAATTTCTTTGTCAGTATTAAAGGTGAATTACATAAGCTGCATACCTAGTAAGATGTATATTTTGTATGCATAAAAAAAAATTAACCCATTGGCTGTGGGAGATGTTCTGGAACACCATGGCAATTTACAGCAATTTCCAGGCTCCAAAGGCCTGTGAAAACCGTAGAAATTAAGTGTCAGTGGGCAGGAGCGCGAGGGACCCACCTCCGACCGCCAGCACGTCAGTTCGTGCACTGAGACCCCAGCCCCGAGTCTCCGCAGTGCTGCCAAATGCAAAAATAGCGCTACATTGCTCATAAATAGCGAGTTTTCCCCAATATCTATGGTA
Source organism: Paralithodes platypus (assembly GCA_032716605.1). Classification (NCBI taxonomy): domain Eukaryota; kingdom Metazoa; phylum Arthropoda; class Malacostraca; order Decapoda; family Lithodidae; genus Paralithodes; species Paralithodes platypus. The sequence goes on along the minus strand of CM064575.1, from coordinate 81,414,935 downwards.
GCGCTGCGGGTGAATCCCCCGAGCTACGAAGCTCATTCTAGTGTCATTTTGAAGCTATTTTCGTCTGAATACATTTAATTTCATGCAGCCACTTGATTATTCATTCAAGAGTGCCTGAATATGCCCTAAATAGCCCAAATATGCCTGCAAAGAAAGGGTTAAGGATGCTCAGGTTTGTGTATAATAAAGTAAATTTACGTCAGTCAACAGAAAACAATGAATACATCATCATCATCTCCGACGCCTTGTTTCCTCCTGGGAAACACCCACTAGAGGATGGCCATGACAGAAACGTCTCCAAGCTACTTTGTCAAGACATGCCTCCTTTGCCCGTGCCACAATGCCCCTTCCACTACGTGGAAGTTTTTCTTCAATATATTTGTCCACTTTCTTTTCCCATACCATAGGTGGTCTTCCACTACTAGCGGTTCCACTCACCTGACTCCCATATATCTTTCTTGGCATTCTGTCTTCATCCATTCTCTGAACATGGCCATACCACCTCAAAGTACTTCTCTTTATCCACTCAACCACACCACAATCAATGCCCAAAGCCTGCTCTTCCATTCCAAAGGACTCGTACACTTCCCTATTACTTGGCCCATCTAGCCTATTCATGCCAGCTGCCATTCTGAAAAAGCTCATCCCCACAGCTCTCAGTTTGAAGTGGTCCTCGTCACTTGCCGTCCATGTGAGACTTTTTCTATTGCACTAGACAATCGAAAGCCTTCGATAGAGTCTGGCATAAATCTTTAATTTCTAAACTACCCTCCTTTGGTTTCTACCCCTCCATCTGTGCCTTTGTCTCTAATTTCCTTTCCAGCCGTTCCATAGCCGCAGTTGTGGACGGCCATTGTTCACTTCCTCACCCTATAAACTCCGGTGTTCCTCAGGGCTCTGTCCTATCTCCTATTCTCTTTCTAATTTTTATAAATGATCTCCTTAACTGTACCTTAATTCCCATCCATTCATACGCAGACGACTAAACCTTACACTACTCCATTAGTTTTTCAGAATGCCCCAGCCAGCAATCCCTCAACGACAAACGTAATGAAGCCATAGAACTCTTAAATTCTGATCTAAATACTATTTCCAATTGGGGCAGAGAAAACCTTGTTAACTTTAATGCTTCCAAAACCCAATTTCTCCATCTATCTACCCGTCAGGATCTCCCAGCGGACTATCCCTTATTCTTCAACAATTCAAAAATCAACCCTTCATCTTCTCTCAATATTCTTGGTGTCTCTCTTTTTCTTCTGCTCTCATTTGGAAGGACCATATTACCAGTCTTGCTAAGGCAGCCTCCCAGAAGCTGGGTGTGCTCAACCGCCTTAGGGGGTTCTTTTCCCCTGCACAGCTTCTTGCTCTGTACAGGGGCATAGTGCGCCCTTGTATTGAGTATTGTTCACATGTGTGGGGAGGTTTCTCTCACACCGCTCTCCTAGACAAAGTTGAAAGGAAGGCCTTTCGTATCATTAACTCCCGTCCACTCACCAACTCTCTGCAATCTCTCTCTCTCTCTGCCGCAATGTTGCATCTCTCTCGCTACTATAATAATCAGTGTTCCTCAGAGCTATCCCAGTGCATACCACCTCCTTTACGTAGGGCACGTGGTACCCGTCTTGCAACTCAATCCCACCCCTACTCTGTGCAACTCTCCAACCCAAGAGTGAAACGTTACTCTCAAACTTTCTTCTACTCAGCAGCTGAGCTCTGGAACTCTCTCCCAGAATCAGTCTCCCTCTTCCTATGACTTAAATTGCTTCAAACTCCGTGTGTCCAGGCATTTTGGCTCGAACGTCCCTTGATTTTGGCCCTGTCACTTTCAACTATGGGGGAGGCACTCGCTATAGGCAGGTATGCCTTTTGCCTCCCTCAATCACATAGAAAAAAAAAAAAAAAAAAAAAAAATCTCGCTTCCATACGAGAGTGTTGGGAGCAGCACACTGTTTCTCAGTGACTCTTTGACTTCCTGGCTAACCATTCTTCCTTTGAGAATACTATCAAATTCTCCAATCACTTTTCTCCCTTGCATTTTTCTCTCTTTTATCTCACTCTCCATTTTACCATATTTGCATAGTACAGCTCCCAAATACTTGAAACTTTCAACCTCTTCTAGTACTTAATTTTTCAATTTTATTTTCCAACTTTTCTTGTGTTCTTTCTTGATTCTATATTTTTCCTTAAAATCTATGGTTTCATGCATTCTTCTCTCAAACACCATTACCTTACATTTCCCTACAATGAATATACAAACACAAATTCATACACACCCGATCTTAAATAGAACAATTGTATAGCGAACCCTAATATTAATTGGGTAAATGAGGATGCGTTCTGGGACCAGCCAAAACCTCAAACACAAACACCTAAAAACCTATAATAATATGGTAAACTGGGGCATCGGATAGTGAGGGAGACCTGTATAAGTTGCGGAGTGTTGTTTTCTTTTGTGCTGTAGGTTAGTTTGTCGATTTTAAAAACTTTCATTCCATTTCTATATCAATATCAAGACCTTTTGTACCATTTAAGTATAAATATTTTCCTGGTGAGCTGCCTGTAATTTTAAGATAAATCGGGCTTCAGCTGGGACATTTTTCTATCGAAAAATGTCTAGTGAGTGTTTTTTTAAGCTTAAAGGTCTAGCGAGGAAACAAAAAAATATATGACTACTGTATATTTATAAATGGACCTTAAAATATAACTAATCAAAATCGCTATGTGGAAACAACGCTTAAAAGTAAAATAATTATTTATAAATAAAAGAACACAATCCACCACATAGGGTGTACATTACTACATGAGCAAGTTAATCTGTTTCCCAAGCAAACTAATCTCACACATAACAACGCACTGTAGTCACATAGTAACATAGGTGAGTGGTGCTGTCATATATTTGGGATTTTGAATATAAATTGTTGTTGGTAAATGTTGTTGTTTTATTCTGCTGTAGGTTTGGAGTTCCTGCACACCCTCCCCGTCTACTACTGTTCTCTGTGTGACACCTTTATGAGAGATATGGCCGAGGCGAGGCTGCATCCCGAGTCCAAGATGCACGTCACCAAGTACAAGGTACAATTTATTTATTATTTTTTGTTTTTTATATTTTTTGCTTTTATGTTTTTTTTTTATATTCAAACTACTCCCTCTTGGGCATAGGCTGAAAGCCTGTATATTCAACGGTGAAGCCCGTGAGGTCTTGTTCCAGTCTAGGGAATGATACATGTGAAGGACCTTGAGCTGCAACCAGCCCCCGCCATCTTGCCTTCGCAGTATGCACGGAGCCCGGCTGCCCACCCACGGCTCGAAGCATCCCTATCTCTGAAGCTGCTTCAGCTCTGCACTTCACTGTCTCATCCCCTAGACTCGGACCCTCACTCTCAGAACGCCACCTATTGAGCAATTAACTCACTAGGCATTACCCCCCTGTAGCCTATTTTGAATGCAGTATGGGAATATTCATACAGTATCTCTGTCACGAGTCGGCCACCCCCAGCTAAAATGAAAAAGGGGGGGGGGGCCTGAGTATATAGATAGATAAATAGATTTAATGTGTATATAATCTATGGGCCTGATTTTAACATTTGACAAAGTGGTATAGTTGACTGCATTTCTGCTTTTACCAGGGCTGTTCAGTTTTTGTATAATACAGTATACCCATTGTGATTGTGTATGCATTGATTAACCTGAGAAGCGTGAAATTGCCTGTTGACGAACGTAGTTACGTATATGCGAATAAATTATCTTCAATTCTGACAGAATTAATTGTATCTACCATATAAAGCATTATTTTTTCTCCAAAGTAAACTACCGGTTTGTTTCATTAATTATGATAATAATTATAAGTTGTGTGAGTGTGCCATTGAAGCTTTCATATTATACTTTGGATACTGATATTTTTAAGAATAACGCTTAAAAATATGGAACTAATTTCTACTTTTTGTTATTCAGATGCAAGCGGATATTACCTTCCTGACCTTCCTGAAGGCCAAAACGTCAGCTTACGCCAAGCACAAGCTCGAGAAGGAGAAACGACTGACGGAGAACAAACTGAAGCTCTCCACCATCAACGCGATCGAGATCCAGGACAAGCTGATGCGCCAGGTTAGGGAAAAGATGGCCAGCTATTGGGAGAAAAAGGAAAAAAACAAGAAAGACAAGGACAGCAGCAGGGAGGAGGACAAGAAGGATAGGAGAGGCGACAGATCCGACGACAAGGGAAATTATAAGAGAGACTATAGAGGAGATGAAAGGAGAGACGAGAAGATAGATGACGAGAGAGATGAAGGGCAAGACGAAAGAAGTGAAGAGAAGCAAGATGACAAAAGAGACGATAGAAGGTATGATACACCAGATGACAGGAAGGATGATCGAGGGGAGGGGTCATACAGCAGTACAAGAATGGTATCCGGAGCTCCTAGTCAGCAGTCCTTAGATTCAAGCCGGAGGAGCGACTACCAAGAAGACGAGTCATGTCGAGATAAACCACTCCGCCGACAGAGCGATGACGCAGAGGACCGCTCACCTAGAGAGTCCTATCGAGATAAGCCACTTCGCCGACAGATCGATGACGCAGACTACCGCTCACCTAGAGAGCCCTGTCGAGATAAACCACTCCGCCGACAGAGCGATGACGCAGACAGCTATAGCAGTGTAGAGAACCCAGAACCAACTACTAGTGATAAGAAGCCTGACCCAAGCAGTAATAATAAAATGCTCGAATCAACCACCAATGATGATAAAAAGACTGAGCCAAGCACTACTGTTGAACCAACTGCCAGTGAGGACAATGTGAAAGAAAAGCAAAAGAAATATGCTACTATGAAGTTTCCCCTAATAGGAAAAATGCCAATCTTGAAAAAGAAACAATGGCTTGCAAAGAGCAAAGACCAGCAACAGAAGAAATTACCAACTGTTAGTTCGATTCCCATGCCAGAGGAGTCTAAACTTATACACTACCAGACTATTCTTTTACCTGCCTCAAATGTTGATAAAGAAAAACAAATAGAAAAGGATACAAAAGAATCAAACCGTAGCAGTCAAGTAATTGGTGATAAAATGACCAGTGAAAGAAAAACATTAGAGCAACCTAAACAAGGGCTGGGTACGTTGGTGAAAAAAGAGAGTGACAAAGTAAGCGATGTGATGACTTTCAAGGACTCCAGTAGTGACGGAGGGCAAAGTCATATAGCTCAAACCAGCATGTGCAATATTAAAGCTGAAGTTAAGAAAAGTATAATTGGCAAAAATGTGGCCTCGGAGACCCTGGAATCCATCTCTCTCATCAACATCCCTCTACCCAGTACCGAGCACCCCAAGAGTGGCTTGAAAGAGCGGCTTAAGAGTAAAGTGGTAACCGGCGACGACACAAAATTGATAGGGAAGGAAATATTAGGTTGCCAAATATCACCTGTCAGACCCATCACTTCCTTACCCTTACCACTAGCGGCCGAGGATAGTTTGAGCTCCCAAGAACACCATCCTGATCGCCCCCTTCCCGGCACAGATTCCACCTCAGTCCAACCTATGGATATCGATGGGGTTGATTCCCTCTCTCCACATACTGATCAAATGATTGATACACCTCCCATGCAAGGTACAGGCATTTCTTTCTTTGGTATGCTCAACAAAAATGAGAGTTCTAAATCAACTTCCGTTTTACCAGAAAGAGAGAAAGATACCAAGATACCTCTTCCACCTGGAACAGAGGATGAAAACCCTGCTGATAAATCATTGGGAGTATCAACTGCCTCCTTGAAAGATAATACACTTCAACCAAAAACTGTTGAAAATATTCCTATGGTTGTGGAGAGAGTGAGCACCCCTCCTACCCTCTCAGTACCCTCCACCCAAACTTCTTCCTCTAATCTGGATAACAAGGCTTTAATAAACAAAGAAATTAAACATTTTCAGTCTGGTGTAGATGATACTCCAAAAGTTGCACCTCCTGAAACTAAGTCTTCCACAAAAAATATCCCACTAGTTGATTGTGAGAAAGAAGTTAATCAAGAGGAAACTGCTGCATCCGCCAAGCAACAACTAGAATCCACTGAAAATTCATCGCAAAAGATTGTTCATGCTACACAGGCTCATGCCCCTACCTCAAAGGAAGTAAAGAAAGAGGATATAAAAGATATTGGTACAAAAAATCCCCATGCGGCTAATGATTCCAAACGTATAGCTGTAAATGAAAGAGCTGTACAAGTCCCTCAATTAACTACATCTGCATTGTTACCTGAAGAAATAGAAACTAGTGTGTCTCGTGAAGATGCTCAGAAGCAAGCAGATACGAATGATAGTTTGCAGACTGTTGTGGCGGCTGTAGATCCCAGAGAAATACCGGTACCTTGTGTTGAGAGTAAAGTATCACCTCACCAGAGTTTGCAGACTGTTGTGCCGGCTGTAGATCCCAGAGAAATACCAGTACCTTGTGTTAAGAGTAAAGTATCCCCTCACCAGAGTTTGCAGACTGTTGTGCCCACTGTAGATACCAGAGAAATACCGGTACCTTGTGTTGAGAGTAAAGTATCCCCTCACCAGAGTTTGCAGACTGTTGTGGCGGCTGTAGATCCCAGAGAAATACCGGTACCTTGTGTTGAGAGTAAAGTATCACCTCACCAGAGTTTGCAGACTGTTGTGCCGGCTGTAGATCCCAGAGAAATACCAGTGCTTTGTGTTGAGAGTAAAGTATCCCCTCACCAGAGTTTGCAGACTGTTGTGCCGGCTGTAGATCCCAGAGAAATACCAGTACCTTGTGTTGAGAGTAAAGTATCACCTCACCAGAGTTTGCAGACTGTTGTGGCGGCTGTAGATCCCAGAGAAATACCGGTACCTTGTGTTGAGAGTAAAGTATCACCTCACCAGAGTTTGCAGAGTGTTGTGGCGGCTGTAGATCCCAGAGAAATACCGGTACCTTGTGTTGAGAGTAAAGTATCACCTCACCAGAGTTTGCAGACTGTTGTGGCGGCTGTAGATCCCAGAGAAATACCGGTACCTTGTGTTGAGAGTAAAGTATCACCTCACCAGAGTTTGCAGACTGTTGTGGCGGCTGTAGATCCCAGAGAAATACCGGTACCTTGTGTTGAGAGTAAAGTATCCCCTCACCAGAGTTTGCAGACTGTTGTGGCGGCTGTAGATCCCAGAGAAATACCGGTACCTTGTGTTGAGAGTAAAGTATCACCTCATCAGAGTTTGCAGACTGTTGTGGCGGCTGTAGATCCCAGAGAAATACCGGTACCTTGTGTTGAGAGTAAAGTATCACCTCACCAGAGTTTGCAGACGGTTGTGCCCACTGTAGATCCCAGAGAAATACCAGTACCTTGTGTTGAGAGTAAAGTATCCCCTCACCAGAGTTTGGAGACTGTTGTGGCGGCTGTAGATCCCAGAGAAATATCGGTACCTTGTATTGAGAGTAAAGTATCCCCTCACCAGAGTTTGCAGGCCGTTGTGCCCGCTGTAGATACCAGAGAAATACCTTGTGTTGAGAGTTTGCAGACTGTTGTACCCGCTGTAGATACCATAGAAATACCTTGTGTTGAGAGTAAACCATCCCCTCTCCAGCAGTTATCAAAGTCAGACACAAGTGAAGGGACAAAGGAAACCATTATAAGTAAGGAACAGGGTAAGGAAGTAAAAAGTGACATATCCTCTTGTGATACTAATGTCAAGGAGAGTGATATAGACACACAGCAGAGAGAGAAGGATAAAGATGATAGCAAGAAAGAATGTGATAGAGGTGAAGGCACAAGTGATATAGAGACACAGAAGAGAGAGAATGATAAAGATAATAGCAAGAAAGAATATGATAGAGATGAAGGCATAAGTGATATAGAGACACAGAAGAGAGAGAATGATAAAGATGTTAGCAAGAAAGAATGTGATAGAGATGAAGGCATAAGTGATATAGAGACACAGAAGAGAGAGAATGATAAAGATAATAGCAAGAAAGAATATGATAGAGATGAAGGCATAAGTGATATAGAGACACAGAAGAGAGAGAATGATAAAGATGTTAGCAAGAAAGAATGTGATAGAGATGAAGGCACAAAGACACTGGATTCTCTACCTAGTCAGAGTTCTGGTCTCGAAAACCTGACATTTGAAACTGAAAAGAGAACTTGTGAAGAAAATGAGAACAAAATCGAGGATACTACAGTTCAGCAGTCTCAAAACCTTTTAAGGATAGACCAACACGAAGAAAAGGAATCATTGCTTGGGTGTTCTAAGGAAGAAAGTCTTAACAGTGAATTTACAGCAACCACTTCATCAATATCTAATAGTGAACCTACAGCAATCACTTCATCAATATCTAATAGTGAACCTACAGTAACCACTTCGTCAATATCTAAGCAAGCGGAAGTAGATAGGCCTCGACCCTGTGAAGATGTTGATATTCCATTAAGTTTGGGAGAAATTGGATTAGATTTAGGTGATGCATTAATGCCATCTCAAACTATTACTGATCCTGTGACTGCCACATCCGAGTCCCAAAAAGATGAAGGTGAACAGCCGTTGAAGAGAACAAGAAAGTGTAGAACAGTTCAGCCAAAAGGGAAGAAAATTGGAAGAAGAAGGAGGCAAAGCACAGAAACAGAGGAAGCCGAAGAGGACAAACACGATGCCAAGCAAATCACGAGGAGAACCAGGAAAAGTACCGAAATAGAGGATGCGGAAGCGGACGAACGTGATGATACCGAGCTTATTCCAGAAGAAACACAGGAAGTGGAGCCGAGTGAAGTTGAGGATAGGTTCGGTCAGGAGGTTCTACCGCAGGATTCTTCTGAACTACCATCATTACTGGCATCTAAACCCAGTACAAAGAAGGCCGCCAGAGGTAGGAAATCGGTAGCCAGAGGAAAGAAAGTTGAGAAAGTTGAGGAAACTATATCAGTCCCCGCCCTAAAATCGGTAGACAGAGGAAAGAAAGTTGAGAAAATTGAGGAAGTTGAGGCAAGTATATCAGTCCCCGCCCTAAGAAAATCGGTAGCCAGAGGAAAGAAAGTTGAGAAAGTTGACGAAAGTATATCAGTTCTCGCCCGAAAGAAAGTTGAGGAAGTTGAAGAAAGTAGATCAGTCCCCGCCCTAAGAGAATCAAGATCAAGTCGAGGGCGTGTGTGTACCCCGGTGGTGAGCGAGTGTGAGAGTGTACGTCCAGTCCGCAGCAGCAGGAAGGCTGCCGTGGCCGCCTCAGCCGCTATGTCCGCTCTGGCTCGGGACGAAGGAAACTCCCCACAGTCCACTCCATCACCCCAGGAAGAATCTGAGAATGAAGAGCTTGAATGAATTTTGAAAGATTTAATAACCCCTTCCGTACCGGTGATGTCTTTTTAACTTTTTTATGGCTACTATTAGATGATTATATTCAATTTAAAAAGCAATTTAACAGGCTTCAAACTATCTCACTTAACCATTTTTACTACCATATTTCCTTAAACTGCACAAAATCGTCTAAGTATAGCTAGAATTATGTTAAAAAGACGTCGCCAGTACTGAAGAGGTTAATGTAAATATGTAATTATGTATGTATGTATATACTGAAGCACATACTCCATAGCTGGGGTTGGCCGACTCGAGACAGAGCCCAAACAGAAACAACAAAATGTAATTTAAAATGTAAAACTTGCAAACTAAACAAACCAAAATTGGGACAAGGACAATATAAAGTCACATTAAATTATCAAAATCGCTATGTGGAATGTAAGTGAAGAACTTAAATTTACTTTGAAGGAGTTCTCATTGTGTGTCTTGGACCTTCACCACCATTCACTACAGGGTGTCAAACCGGAGCAATTTTGTTTAACCCCTTCTGTACCGGAAACATATTTTTAACTTTATTCTGGCTATTATAAAAACTTGCAAAATAAACAAACCAAAACTTATACGAACACAGACGATTTTATTCAGTTTCAAAAGGGCCTACAGCAATTAACAAGCTTCCAACACTAGATGGTTTTATTCAGTTTCAAAAGGGCCTACAGCAATTAACAGGCTTCAAACACTAGATGATTTTATTCAGTTTCAAAACGGCCTACAGCAATTAACAGGCTTCAAACACTAGATGATTTTATGCAGTTACAAAAGGGGCCTACAGCAATTAACAGGCTTCAAACACTAGATGATTTTATGCAGTTACGAAAGGGGCCTACAGCAATTAACAGGCTTCAAACACTAGATGATTTTATGCAGTTACGAAAGGGGCCTACAGCAATTAACAGGCTTCAAACTATCTCGCATTATCCACTTTTGCTACGACAGATCCTTCTTAAGCCCTACATCTAAATATACCTAGAATAGAATATAAAAGAAGTCGCCGGTATAGAAGGGGTTAAGACTTGAATGAATATGGGAAGAAATACAAGGAAATTAACATGATATAGGATTGCTATGGCCATTATATTACTTCCCAAGACATAATTTGAACTATAAACCATAATTTTGTCCTTACATAATTATACAATAATGAATACTAAAATCAATGTACAGTCAGTCCCCCCAATCCACGCCTATATGGGCGGCATTACAAGACGTGTATTGGGAATTCGCGCATTGGGGATAACATAACTTATGGAGAAAAATACGTATGGGCGGCAGCCCGCATTTCCACACACATTTGACGGTAATTTTTGATCAAAATCAATACTAATTGGACAACCAAGCATACACAATAATAGAAACATAAACAAGTAATTCCTTACATTAAAATTAAATGCTATAAGTAGGTGAGAAGAGTGGGGGCTCCGAGGCAGACCCCGCGACAGGGCGAGTTCATATAGCCTAGGCCTAGGCTTTCCCGGCCCCGCCACTGTCACTGGCCCCGTCCCCCGGCCCCGGATAAACCCATAGATTTCCCGATCGCAGTAGTGCCTTCACCAGTTTATTCTTCCTAGGCATTTTGAAGTTGTTGAAGGGTGTAGGAAGGCAGTTGTTACACAAAAAATGGGTCAAGTCTCAGCGCATGGACACTTAAGGATATTGGGACTGAGAAGGAAGTGTACGCTTGGTTATGTGTGTGTGTGTGTGGTGTGCGCGCGGAGTAGGGAGGGGGGGTGGCGCGGAATACAAAAAACAGCATTTTTACACCACTCTTCAACCGTGATTCGTGTTTTGTGGGGTCAATACGTGTTTTAGGGATTTTGAGTACCTGTTTTACCCCTCGGCGCGGAATAGGGTAAACGTGGACTGAGGATACGTGTATTAGGGGGACTGACTGTACTCTGCTTTTGTTTGACGATTCACTACAACAAAAAAGAAACTAAGTGAAGAATTTGGATGAATTTTGAAAGATAGTAATATATTGTGTATAATGTGTATTGGTCACTCATTTAATTGGTCACATTTAATAAAATAGAGGAAGATAAATTAAAAAAATAGGAAAAGTGGGGATTGGGCCTGAGCATGTAGAATAGATAGATAGGTCATTCAATGGTCACCCACCTGAAGAAAAAACTGAATGATGAACTGGAATGAATTTTGGAAGAAAAAATAACAGCCACTCCTCAGACAGTTCTATCTACTGTATATGCTCTGGCACATCTAACTATCTATTGACTCAGGCCCAAGCCCCACTTTTCTTTTTCCCTCTTTTCCTTTTTTTTTTTTTTCCTTTTTTTTGGGGGGGGTGGCCGACTCAAGACAGAGCAAGAACAGGGAAAACACAACACAAAACAACGAACACACACAGACAAAACACAACGAACACCCATCTACCATTATTATTATTATTGATTTATTTTAACTTTTTTTAGCTGGGGTGGCCGACTCGAGACAGAGCCCGAACAGGGGAAAAATATAAATAACAGCGACTCCTTACTGAGGGGGAAAATATCTACTACTTTTTATTTAATGGGGAACAATATTTACTTGACGTTATGCTTCGTTATTAATCCTTTCGTGCACCTTGGGTTGCCAATTAGTTCATTTTATTTACCCATTTTATTCATACATAATTAAAAAGAATTTTACTAGAACGTCCTGAACTTCCCAAATTTACTAGGGTAAGGCGGGGTGGAATCGCCTTGGGGTGGATTCGCCGCGCGGACCGTAGATACTTGTCCAAAAAAATTGGTCATAAATCCAAATACGTATGGAATTGATTCTAGGTATGTTTATAGTACAGTCAGGACCCCCAATACACGATTCCACAATTCGCGAAAACCCTAATACACGAGTTACCCCTCGAAAATAACATTAATTAATTAAGCATTAATTATGCGAGGTGGTACCACAATACACGAATCGAGAGCTAAGAAGGGGCCAAATCCGCTATTCCCGCTTGATACGCGAGCACGTCTACGTTTCGCGAGGCCCAGGAGTAGCTCTGAAAAAAGAAGACGGGCATACGCCTGCCTTCCCTCCCGCTTACCCTCCCTCCCTCCCTCCCACAGTCCCGCTCAAGCGCTCATAGCCGTGCGGAGTGACCAAACGTTTGTAGTGCCTGCCACTTTTTTCGCCATGCCACGCCAATATAAGAAGATAACACACAAAATGAAGGTGGAATTGTTGTTTCGCAAGAAAAGAGGAGAAGGAAACTGTGCAATAGGCTTGTCAGAGTAAACTGTTCGTACGATTTGGTTAGGGAGGGAGAAGTTGGAGAAAATCGTGAAGTCCTACGGTCCTAGTCCTAGTCCTAGCCTATCTACTACTAATTTTAAGGATAGTTTCATATTTTTATTCATTGTTCTTCTTATATATAAGATATAGACTGTACTGTAGAGCCAAAAATGTCGAAAATAGGGCCAAAAATTTCGAAAATAGGCCATAATTGAGAGATGTCACCCAATCTAATTATTCCCATTTAAAGTTAGTTCCACAATACCCGAATTCACAATACGCGATGCCTCCTGTCACCCCTATTCTCGCGAATTGGGGGTCCTGACTGTACGTGTAGATGATGATAGAACACAAACATGCATAGTTGTCATTTATTTAACGAAGACAAATATTTTTTCATAATTTTACAACCTGAAAAATATGTAAGCGGTCGTGAGCATTTTTCGTGGCGGGGACCTTACCTCTCCCACCTGTGTTACAAGATGGTTGTTTATGATTTCTAAGTGGAAACTAACTCTCTTTCTCTTTGTTTCAGGCAAGAATTTATAATTATATAATTTATAATTTTATAATACTCCTAGGTCTACAGTTTTATACATACTTGGATTATATCAATATAATAATAAAACATCTTAATTGTTACTTTTGCAGAGTAATTGGGGGTAAAATCGCCGCGGCAGGATGAAATCATTGATAATATATGGCAGCGGCGATTTCACCCCTCACTATGGGGTGGATCCGCCGCGCGATTAACTTTTTTCGCCACCCCATTACAAACCTTTATGTTTTGTTTTTTCACATAAAAATGATATGAACGTGTGCAGGAAGGCCTGAATGTAAAAGTTATGTAAAAACAACTTCTGAATACTGATTCAGTTGAATGCTGTTATTAAAGAACCACGTTTCGCGGAGAATCCACCCCACCTTACCCTATACTCTGTTTCTTTTCATCTGACGATAAATTGAATCCCTGAGTAGCTATTTTCTCAACACCTAATGGGAAAATATGGAACCAATATGTCTCTACATCATCATAAGACCAAGTTTGTATATTTAGCACCATATTTCACTACAAAATCTTCAAAATATCTGAGAAATCTTAATGGGAACTTTGCAATTTATCGTGAGTTGAGAAGAAATGGACTATAATTCCTTTAACATGACGAGAGTATGTAAATAACTGTGCGACTAATTTGGTGAGTAAACAAATTGACTTATACATTCTATGTGGTGGTTTTGTGTTGGGTTATTTCAAAATGTATTATGCTAAATCTCATTTCCACATAGTGATTTTCAAAAAGTTCTTTGGTCTTTATACAGTATTGTGTCGTCCCTGTTTTGGTTTGTTTATTTTGCAAGTTTTACAATAATGTAAAACTTGCAAAATAAACAAACCAAAACTTATACGAACACAGTAAAAAGACAAAATAACTAATCAAAATCGCTGTATGGAATTATCTTAACCCGCAGAGTGCCAGACAATTTTTGACCCTATGCATCTGCCAGTGCCAGAGGATTTTTTATTTTTATTTTTTTGGCTAAATCTATCAAGTTGGGTGAGAAAGGAAGGATAATGGTAAAAAAAACACTCCCCTTGTCCATTTTCGCCAGAAATCAGGTCCCCGATGGTCCCGAATGTAGCTGAAGTTTTCAGAGTAAATCATCAACTTTTATGGTATCGGAACGTATAGGTGGGAGGGTGGTTTGGGGGATGGTGGGGGGAAGGTAGAAGCGTAATTGACTCGTGTTACAAATATGAAGCCGATTGGTGAGGTAGTTTCGCCACCACGGATTTTCCTTTTTTTCCTTTTCTTCGTACGAATACGCTGGAAGTGGGTGGTGGGAGGCAGTTGGGCGTGTGGTGGGGGGAAGGCAGAAGGGTAAGGGACTTGTCACACAAATATGGAACCGATTGGTACAGTCATTTCGCCGCCACAGATTTTCCTTTTTTTTTCCTTGTGAGGCGACCGATAGTCAGCGAGTGGGTGGGGGAGGGGGTTGTGTTGGTGGTGGCAAGAAGCCAGAAGGGTAAGGTACATGTGGTAGAAATATGAAAGCCATAGGTGCTGTCGTTTCGCTACTACAATTTTTTTTTCGGCGAGTCCGTATATATACGGACCTGGCACTGGGCGTGACAAGACCCTAGTCCGTATAATTATATACGGACCTGGCACTCAGCGGGTTAATCTCATAATTACGGTACCTCTCCAAAATTTGTTTTCTGCCCACTGCACTGGTTGAAGTAAAAAAAACTATAAAGATTTCTTAACACCCCTGATGGTCTTAAAGGCATTACAGTACTCCAGAAAGGGCACAAATCGCGTCTTTGTGCGCGGAAGGGTTAAGTTGTAAATTAGATTAAAATGATCCAAAAAAATAAAAAAGTAAAATATAAATGTAGGCTAGCCTATGTAAGTATGTATATACTCAGGCACATACCCCATAGCTGGGGGTGGGCGACTCGAAATAATAATAAAATAATTTCCTCGTTTAACAGTTGTTTCATTTAAGGGGGGATGAGTGTATTTATTTCCTCATTTATATATCTTTTATATATTTCTTAGTTTCCTCCCTAGACCTCCATCAAGCTTAACCCACCCCGACCCTCCAGGACAAATTTGTAAATTTTTCAATAGAAAAAATTTCCGGCCAAAGGCCGGTTTATCTTAAATTACAGTCTTGTTATTGCTTGCCAGGAAAATATCAACACCTAAATGACACAACAAATCTTAATATTGGCAAAGAATTGCAGCAAAAGGTTTTAATATTGCTAAACTAATGGGCCAAACATCATAAAATCTGAAAACTAAAGGGGCTAGACATGAGGAAGAAGGGTGTCCATAAAAGGTGACTATCTGCCCCTTAACCCGGCAGCTACGATAGGCCAGATTTTGACAGTGCCGCTAGTGCTGCTGGTTTACGCTCGATTCGGAAAGAATGTTATATTTATCATGTAAAGCAATATTTCTGCACCATATGCGCATATTTTACTTATATAATGACACTCAGAATGAGAGTTGAGCGTTCTCTGCCATACCCATAGCTTACTCTGACTGTTCCTTTTACTTATATATTTTCTAGATCTCAAGTGACGGCGTCTTTTCCGTGGATTGACCTCCCTACTGCCAACCCTGGCAGATTGGGAGCCAAAGCGTCACATTTTTCCTTTGCCCCTCAACTTTCCCTTTATAATTGCTGAGGGGCACAGGGCCTTGGGTGGGGCTTTTGTTTCCCGGGCATTTCCGCACCCTCCTCAGCTCCCTGCCTTTGAGTGGCTTCGGTCACCTGGGCATTATTAGTGGTAAGCTGGGAGAGTTCTGTGGGGGTGCTCAGTTATGGCCTTGGCCTTGCTCGGGACCTTGGGGCTGCTCGGCCAGACAGCCTGAGGAACAGCAACAACAACAACAACATGTGAACATTGAAGAACCAGAAAATAGGCGTAAAGAGCTAATGTCCAGTGAAAAAACTGATTATTTGTGATGGGAGGGTATTAATTGCATTGGCGGCGGGGCGGCATAGGTCCGCTCTGTCTCGAGGCTCTAGCCACACTGACTTGTTCTTGTCACTCTCTCGCACTTGTATGGGGGAGGGGGGAGGTAGGGAACGTCGCATTCACCCTGTAAAACATTCTGGAAGGATCCTCGCAGTTTTGGGTTGGCGAAAACAGTGACGTCATCAAGGTATTACTGTATTATGTTTTTTTACACCAACCAACTTCACATCTAAACTCAATTAATGAAATCAACAAATACATGTGTCACTCCGAGGACTCGAACCCAGGATACTCGCATCGAAATTCCGCGCACTATGCTGCAAGGCATGTTTCCCAGGTGAGGCCTTGCAGAACGGAATCCATTAATCTGGAGAAGGTGGCGGGGCCATTACATTGGCCAAAGGGTAATACGTTAAATTAATAATATTTGCCGCTACTCGTTGAGAATGCTGTCTTTTGCTTGTGGTTAGGTTTGTACTGGGACCTGCCAGTACTCGGCTTGTAAGTCGAGGGTAGAAAAAATGCTCGTTCCATGTAAAGAATCAAGGTAGTCGTCTATACGAGGCAAGGGGGTGAACTGCCTGTAGCGAGTGCCTCCCTCAGAGTTGAAAAAGTGACAGGGCCAAAATCAAGGAACATTCGAGCCAAAATGCCTGGACACACGGAGTTTGAATAAATTTAAGTCATAGGAAGAGGGAAAGACTGATTCTGAGAGAGAGTTGTCGTTCCCTAAGCTGCCTGGCCGAACAGCCCCGAGTCCCTAAGGAAGGCCATGGCCACGGTCTGGCTGTCTCACAGAGCTCTCAAGGAGTGTAGATTGTGTTGTTGGCGTAAGTGATTGTGTGAAATGCAGTCTTCTATGATGTGTTTAATGGTATGGGGTGCTGTGTTACATCCCGGGCAGGTGTTGACACATTCATCCAGTCTCTTCTGATAGCTCAGAAGAGCTGTATGGTGCCCGCATCTCAGCCTGGCCAGGTGGACTCTGTCTTCAGAAGGATGTATTTCGGGAGGTCGTGCCTGCAGCTGCGTGTTGTCTATGAGTGATTGGATGGAACGGAGAGAGATATGAGTATGGGAGAGAGTTCCAGAGCTCAGCTGTTGAAGAGAAGAAAGATTGAGAATAACATTTCACTCTTGGGTTGGAGAGTTGCACAGAGTAGGGGTGGGATTGTGTTGCAAGACGGGTGCTACGTGCTCTACGTAGAGGAGGTGGTATACACTGAGAGAGCTCTGAAGAACACTGATTATTGTAATAGCGGTAGAATAGTGAGAGAGATGGAACATTGCAGTGAAGAGAGAGAATTGGTGAGTGGACGTGAGTTAATGAGACAGAAGGCTTTCTTTTCTACTTTGTCTAGAAGTGCTGTGTGAGAGGATCCTCCCCACACGTGTGAACAGTACTCATGGACGCACTGTGCCCATGTACAGAGCAATTATGCTGCGCAGAGGTACAGAACCCCTGGAGGTGGTTGAGCACACCCAGCTTCTGGGAAGCTGTTTTAGCAAGAGTGGTAATATGATCTTTCCAAGAGAGATCAGAAGAAACAGAGACACCGAGAATATTTTCAATTATCCTAATAATCTTCCTCTTCTCTCTTTCTTTTACTTCTCCTTTCCTACTTCAGGAGAGCAAGCACATCACTCACCTCTAATTATTTCTAATTATCATCATCTTCCTCCTCTCTCTTCTCCATCTTCTCTTCCTTTCCTACTTCACGAGAGCAAGCCCCCCCCCACCTCTATATATGCTTGCCAAGTCATGCAAATACACATTGGCGGCCTGCAGTCACGTTCGGTAAATCTTTAACTGCGATCTCTCTGACCCCTTCGGTAGGCCTTATATGTGGAGCAATGTGTGTGTGTGTGTGAGAGAGAGAGATGGGTGGGGAGTGTGAGAGCGAACGAGAGAGCAAAAAAAAATAAAAGTTGTCTTAATCATGTTATTTCTTAACTGTTGGTCTCGATAGATAAATAGATTGACACATGCATTGACAGATATTGCAAGGGTCCATATTGGAAGAGTTGATGAATGTGCCTTAAGCAGAGGGAGGCAAGTTTAGTGGAGTTCCCCTTAACCCCTTCTATACCAGCGACGTCCTTTTAACATTATCCTGGCTACTATTAGACGATTTTATTAAGTTTCAGAACGGCCTCCAGCAATAAACAGACTTCGAACTATCTCGCTTAACCCTTTTGCAACCATAGATCCTCCTTAAGCTGCACACAATCCTCTGTACATAGCTAGAATAACATGGAAAATAAGTCTCCAATACAGATAGAGTTAAGAATAAACCCCTTAACGATATTATTCAGAGTAGGAAGGGTATATGCAAGTCAGAGGGTCGATTGGGCGAGTCTTTACCCTTTTAACATCCACAGATCCTTCCTAAACTGCAAAAGATCATCTAATTCTAGCCAGAACTACATAGGGTCTAAAGGATTAGCCGCATGGATAAACCTAGACTAACTCAAAGGAGGAGCCTCTAGAGTAATTAAATAAATAGACCCCAAGAGTAACCCAACAGAGGGACCCCTAGAGTATCCTAACAGAGGGACCCCTAGAATAACCCAACAGAGGTACCCCTAGAGTATCCTAACAGAGGGACCCCTATAGAAAAACCCAACAGAGGGACCCCTAGAGTATCCTAACAGAGGGACCGCTAAAGTATCCTAACAGAGGGACCCCTAGAGTATCCTAACAGAGGGACCGGTAGAGTATCCTAACAGAGGGACCCCTAGAGTATCCTAACAGAGGGACCCCTAGAGTATCCTAACAGAGGGACCCCTAGAGTATCCTAACAGAGGGACCCCTAGAGTATCCTAACAGAGGGACCCCTAGAGTATCCAAACAGAGGGACCCCTAGAGTATCCTAACAGAGGGACCCCTAGAGTATCCTAACAGAGGGACCCCTAGAGTATCCTAACAGAGGGACCCCTAGAGTATCCTAATAGAGGGACCCCTAGAGTATCCTAACAGAGGGACCCCTAGGGTAACCTAACAGAGGTACCCCTAGAGTATCCTAACAGAGGGACCCCTAGAGTAACCTAACAGAGGTACCCCTAGAGTATCCTAACAGAGGGACTCCTAGAGTAACCTAACAGAGGGACCCGTAGAGTAACCTAACAGAGGGACCCGTAGAGTAACCTAACAGAGGGACCCGTAGAGTAACCTAACAGAGGGACCACTAGACTCCTATAGAGTATCCTAACAGAAGGACCCCTAGAGTAACCTAACAGAGGGACTCCTAGACTCCTAGAGTATCCTAACAGAGGGACCCCTATACAGGACCCCCCGAGTAGCCTAAAGAAGGAGATCATGGGTTGGAGTTGTGAAATAGATGAAGGAATTATTTATATATACTATGCCCTGTGGTAAATAAGTATCTTTAACATTAACCTCTACAACTCACAAACTACTAAATTAATCGCCCTATAATTTCTACCGCTTAGGAAGGGTCAGCTAGGGAATAGGTGTGGAAATGTACAGCCCATTTGCTCAACCCCTTTTTGAGTTACAGAGGTTAGGGTTCACGACATCCGGACTACCTATTTGGAACAAGTTATAAAGTATATAGGCCTATAGTCTGTTCTTTTCCAGCTGATGGTAAATTGCTATCTCGCCATCTTGATTACTCGGATATTACCAAGATTTTGTAGCCAAATATGTTGCTAATCACGAAAACTTGGCAATAATATGATGCAGAGACATAGCAGTATCCTATTTTTCCATTAAGAATTGAGAAATCAGATGCTAAGGGCTGCAATTTACCCTCAACTGGAAAAAAACACCATAATATAATGATTTATTTATAATATAATGATACAACCCTCTTTCCCAGCTTGCCTTACAATAATTTGCGCGGAAAATAACCGATAAATGATAAATATAAGGGGAAAAATAGGTGATAATTGAGGAGAGGGGAAGAGTTGGGGAAAGAGGGGAAACTGGGAAAGGGGAAGGGGGGGGGGAGAAACATATGGATGAGAGGTAGGAAGTACTTGAGGGGAATTATCTCACCTAATGACATATTCCTTTGTTTTGAGAGCCCCTGAGGCATTTTTTATTTTTTGTTTCATGGTCTTGATTTCGTGAGGCCTATCGGATTCGCTATACACATACTTCAGTGAGGCTTATCGTACTTCTCCGGTTAATGGCCGTATATTGTAGTAGATTTGGTTTAAGACTGTAACCCCACTGAGCCATACTGTAGTTGTCCCCATGCCACCCTCTAAGCCACAAACGACACATTGTCTAACTTTACAGCTACCCTCGCCCCCCTCCTCCCTCCCAGGCTCCCACTATTTTCTCTTTATGTTAATGTAACTTTCTTCACGTCCGCAGTTGAGTTTACCCATTCCCTTAAGCACTCACAGATATACACAGTAAAACACTTCCCTTACTTTCTAGACGATTTGCGTTTGTTCGTCGCCTGTCTCACAACACTTTTGGTGTGAGCATACAGTATGCAGGTGATGAGGATGTGTGTATGCACACTTGTGGAGAAAGTGGTGAGAGAAGATATGGCCTTATTTGCGTTGTCATTTATGGAAGCGTACTGAGAATCTGATTTTTGTTCTGTTCTATGCATGGATCTGTATATGTAGGTGATGGTGTGTGTACCCATACTTATATATATATATAGTGAGATAACGGCGGTTTTGACGGGAAAGTTAATGTAGAAAAGATGAAAGAAAGTTTTAATTGCCTTGTTTTCGGTATTATTAATGGAAGCGTACTGAGAATGTGACTTTCTTCGTATATATACATGAATTTTTATATGTAGGTGATGGTGTGTGTACGCAAACTCGGGGGGAAAGTGGCAAGAGGAGGAGATATGGCCCTATTTGTGGTATCATTAATTTTATGGAAGGGTAGCCTATATACTTGGAATGTAACTTTCTTCTATATGCATGGAACTTTATCCATGCTGGAGATAGTTGGGAGCATTGGTTGGGCATTCAGCGGCATCTATTTATTCTTCTTTGTAGTGTGTGGTTTTCTAGTTTACGCAAAATATTATAGAAAGTGTTTAGGCACGTACGTTGGTATTCATGGTGACGATAAATAAAAAAGCCGAATCTGTCAGCTGTGTTTGTACCGAGGACTTTCTCTCTGTCATATGGCCAAGGGAATGAAACTATAACCTCTTCACCGCTTGAGGATTATGACGCATTTTGACAATTTGTTCTGGCTATCAGTTGACGATTTCATTCAGAGTAGGAAGGGCATTTGTAAGTCAGAGGGTTGATTGGGCCAGTCTTTACCCTTAACTCCCACAGACTCTTCCTAAGCTGTATAAAATTGTCTAATGATAGCCAGCATAAACTATCCAAATGGGTCATAATCTTCAACGGGTTAAGGGGGGACGGGCGTATTTATTTGCTCATATATATATATCTTTTTAACCCCTACTGTAGCCTACCAGAGGGTATTACCATAAATGTACCCTCCAGTATCAGGCAATGTGGAAAAAATGGCTTCAGGGTCGACAGAGAACACCCTTCCACCTTAAAAGTTGGAGGTATACTGAGCCAGCCAGCCTGTGGGAGATTGGATATAAGCTGAGAAGTGTTCTCAACGTTTAACAGCAGTGCATACAAGTCATGGTGCCAGGTACCGCTCGATACGGGTTAATATTTGTTTAGATTCCTCCCTAGACCTCCATCAAGCTTAAGCAGGATCTGTTGTACTAAAATAGGGTTAAAAGAGATAGTTCGAAGCCTGTTCGTTGTTGCAGGCCCATTTTAAACTGACTAAAATTGTCTAATAGTAGCCAAAAAAGAAAACAAAACAGAAAAGATATATAAAGTCGTTGCCGGAACAGAAGGGGTTAAATAATTTCATGTTTTATTTCACTAACCCTTTCAATTTTTTTTTTTTTTTTTTTTTTTGTATTCTGTTTATCCTTAAACAATTGTAATCAGCATAGGAAAGGCCTGTGAGATATAGAGGGTTAATGGAACTGGTTTTTATTACCCCCTTTCATTCACGAGAGCCTTCCTAAACTGCATAAAATCGCGTGATAGCCAGACTAAAGTGCAAACCGCGTCCTCGTATTTTGACAGGGTTGAGTATGTGTTTTTTTTTTTTTTTTTTTTTTTTTTTTGTATGGAGGAGACAATAGGCAGGTTGCTTGTAACGAGTGTCTCCCCCAAAGCCAAAAGAGTGACAGAGCCAAATCCAAGGACGTTGGAGTCAAAATGCCTGGACATACGAAGTTTAAAGCAGTCTTTGCCATAGGACAAAGGAAAAATTGATTGAGGGAGAGTTAGAAAAAACCAAACCAAACTGGTATCCACTATCTATCACCCACCCACTGCAACCACCACGCCAACCAGCAACCAGCAACATCAACAACCAGTGTCACTCAGGCTTTCGCAGGGGGAAGTTGTGTCCGCCGGTGCTCCCGACTCTCTCTGTGTGGCTTGCCTCTGGATTGCCGTTACGGGTCTCTGAGCAATAATGCGGGTGTCTCTGCTCATAATGGTGGCTTTGGCGGCTGGGGCATACGGGGGGGACTGCCCTAAGTACCCCATCATCAGAGACTTTGACTTCCACAGAGTAAGTACCGAAGATGAGTTCAGGGGACGAGGAAAGTGGGGCAACCGCGTTTTCCCTACTCTTTTTTGCTGCTCACTCATATCCTCCTAAATCCTTCCGTTTAGAGAGAGAGAGAGAGAGAGCTTCCTAAATGATAAATCTGAATAAGTACAATTTTCACGGTCAGCTACCGTAGAACCAGCCTCTAGTCTACCCCCTTAACCCCTTGAGGATTATGACACAACTTAACAGTTTATTTTGGATAGTATTGTAGCCTAGACAAATTTATTCATATTTGGAAAGTTCTATGGAAAATCAGAGATAGGGTTGAGATAGTCTGCACCCTTTTAATTCCCACAGACCCTTTGTAAGCTGTATAAAATCGTCTAATGAAGGCCAGAATATACTGTCATTAGTCTGTACCCTTTTCATGCCCACAGATCCTTTGTAAGCTGTCAACAATCGTCTAATGAAGACCAGAATAAACTGTAAAACACGCGTCATAATCCTCAAAGGGTTAAGGGGAGATGGGTCGTTTTTCTGGTCCCCCTTCTTCCTCATGTTTGGCTCCATTAGTTTTCAGATTTCAAATTACAGGCTCGCTATCGCTGGAAAATATTAACACTTAAATGTCATAAAAATTGAAAGAAATGGGGTGGAAGGTCTTAAAATCGCCAAACTAAGAGTGCAAACGTCTAAAAATCTCAAAAGCAATGGGGCTAAGCATGAGGGAGAAAGGAGTCTAGAAAAAAATCCCTCAACTGGAAATCTTCCCTAAGCACCCATGACTTGACAATGACTCCTCCAAAATACAGAACTTATGCTTTTCAAGATTTATTTATACCCCGAATCACCTCTCACTGGAACTCACTTTTTCAGAGTAACTTTTTTTGTAAATGTGACCAGTGGTATATTGTATAGGACACTTGGTTGACAACTAAGAAGGCCGGGGTTCGATACCAGGACAGGATACCCGATTCCTTTGTTCACCTAGCAGTAATAGGAACCTGTAGTCAACGGGCGAGTCGTGGCATGGTCAGTAGAGCTTTGGCTGCAGATCAAAAGGTCGGCGGATGGAGCCCGCACTGTCAAAATGTTATTGGTATATGTCAAGCCCGGGCAACTTGACATAGCGATTCGTCGTAACAAATGCCTTATGTTCATGGCCACTACTTCTTGGGAATTAAGGGCTCTTGGGGGGGGAAAAAAAAAAAAAAAGGTCAAAGGGCGAGCATTCGTAACTTCCCTAGTATTCCCTGTATTCAGGGCGCTAATTATATCCCGTAGAATAAGATGAACGGCGCTTAATAAAATACCAAAGAGAATACTAACTTCAATCCTCAATATTTCAAATCCTATCTTTCTATCTATCTATCTATATACTCAGGCACATACCCCATTATTTTGTTTAGCTGGGGGTAGCCGACTCGAGACAGAGCCAAATATATAAATGTCTCATGAAGGGAGGTTCTCGACATGGATACACACAATTCAAATCCTACACTCTTTATGTAAACAAATATAAATCAATAAATGAATAAATAAAGTATATAAATAAATACAAATAAATATATAATATAATAACAATAAAATCACTATTTTCCCAATAGTTTGTCATTATGCACTGAGAATGTTGAGGTTAGTATTTGAGATTAATGAATTTTGCAGGTTAATCAAGCACTTTTTGTGTTCTCTCTCTCTCTCTCTCTCTCTCTCTCTCGGTAATTACCTAGCCCCACAGTTCCGTTGTTCCTCACTCACTACTGCATCAACCACCTGTAGGATATGTACACCTGGACAAAGTTATGAGACGTGTAATAATGTCTGCCAGATGTTGCGTAAGGTGTGTAAGTGTGAAGAACTATATAAAAAACTCCCTCGTAATAATTAGGCCTAAGTACAGTTTCCATTACTTGACGTATGTATAAGTCGTGTGTTATTTTGTTCTTATGTGTATGAACTTGAAGGAGACAAAAGGCGAAGGTTCCTGTAACAAGTGTCACCCCCAAAGTTGAAAGAGTGACAGAACAGTTTGTGGTGTATTGGAAGAAGTGTGGTGTTTGTTTACTGTAGTGAAATTAATTGTAGGTGTTTGTGAGAGCTAGCTGGATTACTCTCTATGTAGGGGAAATACAAACAGAAACAGTGATGGAAGCCAGGCAAATGAAACAGGAGTTCTAGCAACTCCTTATAATATGCCTATGAGGCCTCCCCTGGATAGTGCCCTGCTCGATTTGGTGTCTGCAATCTCCACGGTTGAATATGCCGATATGTGTGTATGAATGACTGCGTGTGTGTGTGTGTGTGTGTGTGCTTGAGTCCATCGTCTGTGTAGATGTGCTTATATTTGTATATGTGAGTATATTGTATTACGAATGTGTGTGTGTGTGACTCCATCGTCTGTGTAGATGTGCTTATATTTATATATGTGAGTATATTGTATGTACGAATGTGTGTGTGTGTGTGTGTGTGTGTGTCCATCGTCTGTGTAGATGTGTTTATATTATTTTATATATGTGAGTATATTGTATGTACGAATGTGTGTGTGTGTATATGTATGTGTGTGTGTGTGCTTGAGTCCATCGTCTGTGTAGATGTGTTTATATTTATATACAGTATGTGAGTATATTGTGTGTACGAATGTGTGTGTGTGTCCATCGTCTGTGTAGATGTGTTTATGTTTATATACAGTATGTGAGTATATTGTGTGTACGAATGTGTGTGTGTGTGTATTTATATGTGTATGTATGTGAATGTATGTAGGCTATAATGTATATGTATGTGTAATTGTGTATGTATGTGTATGTGTGTGTATCAGAGCCCAACCACAGACTAACGGTACCACACTCTACCACCAGATGGCCCCACACCACAAACAAAAACATTAACACACACAAACAAACACACACACACATATCTGCTACTACTGCTGCTGCTACCCATACCATCACACAACACAAATCAAACAACACAAACAAATAACACAACACAACACAACACAAAATACACAAACACAAACAAATAACATAACACAACACAACACAGCACAACACAACACAACACAGCACAACACAACACAAACAAATAACACAACACAACACAACACAAATCAAACAACACAAACAAATAACACAACACAACACAACACAAAATACACAAACACAAACAAATAACACAACACAACACAACACAACACAACACAACACAACACAACACAAACAAATAACACAACACAACACAACACAACACAACACAGCACAGCACAACACAACACAACACAACACAACACAACACAAACAAATAACACAACACAACACAACACAACACAAATCAAACAACACAAACAAATAACACAACACAACACAACACAAAATACACAAACACAAACAACACAACACAACACAAACAATCTGGCCTTTGGCCAGGAAACTTTTCTACCCAAAAATGTACAAATTTATCTTGAGGGTGGGTCTAGGGGGTGTTTTTCTAAGTTTGATGGAGGTCTAGGGAGGAAACTAACAAAAATAAACGAATACATTAATTAATAGGCAAAAATAAATATATAAATAAATAAATAAATAAATAAAACAGCCACTACCCCCTTGAGACTTTCTCAGTGATCTAAAGGTCCATTAATGAGTTATGGAAGGATGTACGGGTTTAGAGACGTACCGTAACCAACATCGATAGTGGAGAATGTTTGAGAGTAAACGATATGGTGATGATGGTATGGTGAACCCTTTGACGATTTTGACGCATTTTCATAGTTTCGCCCCATTTTTGTCAATGTTAAGACCTTTCGTGCCATTTAGGTGTCGAGAAAAAACGAACCATCTCCCCTTAATAAAGTGGCTACTTCAGATATGTAACCTACCTAAAAATTATGTTATGAAACTTTACAAATGATTCATATTAGTTGGTATCTCTATCTATCTATCTCACACATACATACGTCTATATATCGAACCGCAAATATACCTAGATTGAACAGAATACACAAGCACACACCTACAATAACAACACACACACACACACACACCTACACTAATCACACATTCACCTACAATAAACACCCACACACATTGACTCACCTACATAGAACAACACCCACACACACACACACACACACACACCGACAGCATTATACATTAACCAGATCTCACGTCCCTAATAGCTTATAAGAACAATGGGTCACTAGG
Organism: Paralithodes platypus; assembly: GCA_032716605.1. NCBI lineage: Eukaryota > Metazoa > Arthropoda > Malacostraca > Decapoda > Lithodidae > Paralithodes > Paralithodes platypus. The sequence goes on along the minus strand of CM064575.1, from coordinate 81,388,150 downwards.
CTTTCACGATAAATACTATGGGAAGAATATTATTAAGGGCAGATGGGGCGTTTTTCTGGTCACCTTTCTCCCTTGCGTTTAAACCCATAACTTTTGAGATAATAAGATGTTTGCCCCTTAGCTTGGTGATTTTAACACCTTTCGCACCATTTCGTTGATAATTTTAAGACCTTTCGTGCCATTTAGGTGTCGATTTTTGTCCTGGACAGCATAACAAGTGTGAATAAACCAAGATTTGTTTGCATTACACTGAAAGAAAATGGAATGTATGCCTCCATGCCTATGATGATTATCTCAGTAATGTGTTCACTTCACTCCGAGGGTCCCTGGCCACAGAAGCAAAAATCATTCCATGGGAATTCAAAGAAGTAATGCCAAAGAGCCTCCCAGTCGGCAGCGCCAAAGTGCCACAAGCGCCGCCGTCTGGGAGGATCGGGTGGCCGTACTGGAGAGATAGGATAGTTAAAGGTAAAGGCATTGAGGGATAAGCCTTTACAATGGCACCTCGTAGCTACTTTCTACTTTTTCCTATTTTCTGAAGAGTGTAGAGAAGGGAGAAGGGGTATTGGAGAGAGAGGAAGCTGTTGGAGTGGCTTTGTTATGTGTATTATTAGTCTGTATACGTCGTCGAGGTGTCCCCCGACTGGGTGCGAACATGTAAAACATGCTAGGACGTACTACCACACCCACTAAATGGCCACATTGGCTGGGATCGAACCCAGGTCAAGCAGTATCAGAGATAAGGTTATGATCACTAAACAGAAGGATTAGAGTATAGAAATAAGTTAAGGATTTTGGGCCAATCACCAAGGCAGTTAGGGATATGGGTGGATAGGGTGCTGGACTAACTGCTCTAGCTCATTTAGGATAGAAAAGATGTAGGCTTGTTCACCAGGTTGGAGAGAGAGAGTGAGTTCTGGCCACACACACACATAAAGGGGGAGAGAGAGAGAGAGAGAGAGAAAGTAAGTGAGATTGAGAGAGAGAAAGTAAGTGAGATTGAGAGAGTGAGTTCTGGCCACACACACATATAAAGGGGGGGAGAGAGAGAGAGAGAGAGAGAGAGAGAGAGAAAGTAAGTGAGATTGAGAGACAGTGAGTTCTGGCCACACACACACATAAAGGGAGAGAGAGAGAGAGTGAGTTCTGGCCACACACACATATAAAGAGAGAGAGAGTGAGTGAGGTTGAGAGAGAGTGAGTTCTGGCCACACACACACATAACGGGGGGGGGGGAGAGAGAGAGAGAGAAAGTTCTGGCCACACACACACACACATAAAGGGGGAGAGAGAGAGAGAGAAAGTAAGTGAGATTGAGAGAGAGAGAGAGAAAGTAAGTGAGATTGAGAGAGAGTGAGTTCTGGCCACACACACACATAAAGGGAGAGAGAGTGAGAGTGAGGTTGAGAGAGAGTGAGTTCTGGCCACACACACACATAAAGGGAGAGAGAGAGAGAGAGTGAGTTCTGGCCACACACACACATAAAGAGAGAGAGAGGGGGGGGGGGGGGTAGTTCTTTAATAGGGGGGTTGTAAGGAATGTACAGTACTACACAATATGGTGGCAATGTAACAGCTGCTGTAATGTACGGGTTAACCGTGTGTGTGGGGGGGTAGAGAGATAGAGGATACCGTAATAAATATATATATATATATATATATATATATATATATAGGATAGAAAGTGGACATCAGACTGTACAATTAATCACCAAAACTTTCCCATGTACAGTCGCGCTAATAAGTGATGTCTCGGCACCAATTATGTTTTGATCAACAATTGGTATCAGAAATATTTACACATGATTTCTTCTTTTTGAGTGAGATATACAAACATGTTCCTACACTTACCCAACCTATTCAACATCTGACAGACATAAATACAGCACAGAGATAACCAAACGTAATGACAGCTGGGACATGACTTATTAGCGCGACCGTACTTGAAGTCAAATCTCTAAAGTGAAAATGTAAATACCCCCAAGTCGCTCCAGATTAGGTTATGGGGGTAAATTTCTCTTACAGTAATAAATAAAAGTAATAAGAGTAATAAAACGGTAATAAAACGGCAATAAAGTAATATAATCGTAGTGGTTGATGATGTGACGTGTAGTTGGCCTGATGATGTATTGTACGGTATGTTAAACTACATACACACAAACACACACACACACATAGATACACACACACACACATACATACACACACCCACACACACCAAAGTCTCATTAAAACATTACACACACACACACACACACACACACACACTCATACACATAGATACACACACACACACACATACATACACACACCCACACACACCAAAGTCTCATTAAAACATTACACACACACACACACACACACCCACACACACACTCGGATGAATGAACACACGATCACTCAAATAATTATAATATCTCTCTCTCTCTCTCTCTCCACACACACACCAAAGCCTCTCTCTCTCTCTCTCTCTCTCCACCCACCCACCCACACACACACACACACCAAGCAAGCACAATTACAGCTACTCAAATACAAGGGTCAATCATCTGTGCGTGATATTCTGTGGTGTGTGCGTGTGTGTGTGTGGGTGGGTGGGTGAGAGAGAGAGAGGGAGAGACAGAGAGAGAGAGAGAGAGCATAGGGCTATAGGGTAGGAGAGAGAGAGAGGGAGATAGATAGATAGATAAATATATATATATATAGATAGATAGATAGATAGATAGATAGAGAGAGAGCGAGAGCGAGCATAGGGCTATAGGGTAGGAAAGTGGAGAGAGTGGGTAGGGACTAGACATTAAATAGGATAGAGAAACTGAGAGCGAGGGTATGTATAAGAGAGAGTGGGGGGTGGGTGGGGGGACAGGAATTACACACACACACACACACACACACACACACACACACACACACACACACAGCCCGTAGCCTAGTAGGTAGAGCTCTCGTCTCACACACGAGGGGTCGGGGGTTCAATCCCCGGCCGGGCGGAGACAAATTGGGCTTGTCTCCTTTCATGTGTTAGCCTCAGTTCACCTAGCTGTAAATAGGTACCTGGAATAAGTGGACGACGTTGTGACGTCCCATCTGGGGTTGGCAAAAATGGTACAAGGCGAGATGGGTATCATATGGTTCACCTAAGCTGATGGCTACCTAAGCCTTCGGGCGAGACGGTACCGTCTATAGTGAGAATGGTACCATACAGATCCACCCTAAGCCTTCGTTTCCGATGTCGCCAATTGGCTAAATACAGACTACACACACATCCACAGCCATTCCAACAGTACATAAAACACTTAACATGCATTTCACGCAATACATTCCCAGTTAAGGAGGCGCGATAATAATGAGCTTAGCTCGCATTGCGTGGATTCCCCTTGACGAACAAGTAACTGAGTAACACCACGCGGCTAGCTCAGTGGTACCGTCCCTGCCTGCAACCCAGCAGACCGGGGTCCAAATCTCGCTCAGGTTGATGAAGGTTTTCTCACAGTCTACAGATATATCTGTAGACTGTGTATTTTCTGAAACATTTCCGGCAGTTACCATCTCCCGTGAGCAAGGAGATGGGTAATTGCCATTGGTAATACTGTCTAGGAAGTGGGACAATACGAGCCAAAAACTATTCCTGTCAAACTACAATTATGAATTACACACACACACACACACACACACACTTACTTTGGGGAGATTGTAGGCACGAATCGAGCAGGGCAGTACCCAGGGGAGGCCACATAGGCATATAATGATAAGGAATTGCTGGAACTCCTGTTTCATTTGTCTGGCTTCCCCCACTGTTTCTATTTGTGCCTCACCTACACAGAGAGTAATCCAGCTAACTCTCACAAACACTTCCTCCTTCTATTAATTTCACTACACTTTACAAGCACACCACACTTCTTTCCCACTGTACCTCTAATGTGCCTTGACAGTCTCTCTCTACACGCCGCAATGTTGCATCTCTCTCACTCTTGTACCGCAATTACAATAATCAGTGTTCTTCAGAGCTTTCTCAATGTATACCACCTCCTTTACGTAGAGTTGGGGGGCACCCACCTTTCAACACACTCCTGCCCCTATTCTGCCCAACTCTCTGACCCAAGAGTGAATCGATTTTCCCAGCTTTTCTTCTACTCAAAAAAATAGCTTTAGGACTTTCTCACTCAATCTGTCTTTTCCTCTTCCTATGACTTAAACTGCTTCAAGCTCCGTGTGTTTTGGAGGACAAGCAGCCTAGAAGGGTCACTAGACTGTTGTTGCTTGATTTCCTTTGTACTCCTTTGTCCAGACATTTTGACTCGAACATACTTTGAATTTGACTTACTATCACTCTTTCAACTTTGGGGAAGATACTTGTTTCAGGCATCTTTGCCTTTTGTCTCCCTACAAATAGAACAAAGAAAAGAAACACACACACACATAACTGAGAGCAAGGACAAACATAAGAGGGGGAAGGGGGCAGGAATGACAGTCAGAGAGAGAGAGAGAGAGAGATTTGATTTTGCCCCGAGGGGCGAGTTTATTGAGCAGCGCCCCCCATCCTGTGAGGGGACAACCACTAGTAAGGCGATACATACTGCTCAAAGAGCCATTATCCCACTGAAACAACAGCATCGTCATCTGGTTACATTCATATTTGTGTTTATAAGTCAGGTTGGCATTATTCAGATGCGTTATTATAGTTTCCTCATTTAATTGTCACATGGTCTGTATATACGTATTTCATTAAAAAAAAAAAAAAAAAAAAAAAAAAAAAAAAAAAAAGCAAGCAAGCTTGTAGTGACTGAATTATTAATTGACAGGTTGTAAATAATAGCACTACAGAACTAGTGCAATCGTATGAGGAGACTATTCATATTTTCATTACATCAATGATTATTGAGATCATAGTTAGCTGAATACAATTATTACAAAAATAGGCAATGGTATAAGTCAACATAATACATAATTTAATACAGGCGGACATAATCATGATCCGGTTCGTTGTGCACTGGGAGCTAAGGTGTCTTGAGATCACCTCGTACCCATACACAACGAACGTATTATAGTCTGCATGGTTGGTATCTAATTGAATATACTTAGTGGGTATTTCAAGAATGTCAGGGGGTAAGGAAATGTGATTTGTATATTAGAAGACTGTGATTAACGAGACGTGTAACATGTGGAGGGAGGTGGTAGAAAGAGAGGGATCTCGTTGGGGGTGGAAGTTTCGCTCCCAGGAATTTTCGTTCCTGTGGTATTTCAATAATAATAATAAAATAATAATAATAATAAGGGGACAACCACTGGTAAGGCAATACATACTGCTCAAAGAGCCATTATTCTACTGTAACAACAGTATCGTCGTCTGGTGTTATTATAGTTTCCTCATTTGATTGCCACATATGCTGTATATACGTGCTCATGGGAAAAAAAAAAAAAAAAAAAAAAAAAGTGACTGAATTATTAATTGACAGGTAAATAATAGCACTACAAAACTAGTGCAATCATATGAGGAGGCTATTCATGTTTTCTTACATCAATGGTTATTGAGATCATAGGTAGCTGAATACAATTATTACATACAAGATGTGACTAATATTTCGAACTACATTAATTATTATGCAATAATAGTACCACAAATATATTACAATCATATGAGGGACACTTCACATTCTTCATTACATCAACGGTTATTGAGGTCATAGTTAGCTGAATACAAGAGTCACATACATAATGTGACTAATATTACCAACTACCGAAGTTATAATGGAATTATAGTAATACAAATATTTTACAAAGATGAGTTACATGGTTCGAGAGAGAGAGAGAGAGAGAGATACCGTAGGTGGAGGTTAGTGGGTTAGTAGTAGCCTCTAGGTTCCTCCCTCACACTATACCATCACTCACACACTCTCTCTCTCTTTCTCTTTCTCTCTGTATGTGAGTGTCTGAGTGAGGATGCGTACCTTAGTGTGAGGGCATCAACCTTACAGTACATTATAATTTATTTATATATTTGTTTTTTCCTCCCTAGGCTTCCATCACCCTTAACAAATATCCCTAAGACCCCCTTTCGAGATAAATTTATGCATTCTTCGGTATATAAATCTACCGCCCAAAGGCCGGTTCCTCCTTAATTGCAGGTTCGCTATTGCTCGGCAGGAAAAAAAATCGACGCCTAAATGGCGTAAAAGCTCTTAAAATTGTTAAACTGATGGTGCGAATGTCTTGTAAACTCAAAACTAAATGGGGCTAAACATGAGGAAGAAGGTGTCCCAGAAACCTCCCTTTTGCATTTTTTCTCTCCTTTTCTCTCTTTCTCTGGCTTGTATCCATTCGGCCCCATTCAGCCTACTGTTTTAAGACGTTTATCCCCATCCAGGTGTCGATATTTTCCTGGCGAGCGATAGCGAACGAGCATTGTATGGAGAAATCCGGCTTCGCTGGAGACATTTTTCTATCGAAAAATGTACAAATTTAGCCTGCTGTCAAAAAACATTTTGAATAAATATGTTGGCTCACTACCGCTCGCCAGGAAAACATCGACACCTGGATGGGGATAAACGTCTTAAAACAGTAGGCTGAATGGGACCAAATGCATACAACCAAGAGAGAGAGGGAGAGAAAAAAAAAACCAAGGTGGGCCCCCTTAAACCAAGATAAAGATTGACCTTGTTTTGTACTACGCCACGAGGATAGTGGCCTTAGTGGGCATCATTAATTTAAACTTTCTCTGCTCTCACTGCTTCTTAGAGTTACACAGATACTCAGACGACACAGACCTTGCTGTCCCAACTAGGGGGTCCGGCCTTAATACTACTAGACAGGGACAGTTTATAGTGGAATAATAGGACAACAAAGTAGAAGGCTCTCTCCCCACCCTCCGCTCCCTCCGGCTAAAGAGCCGTACCGGAAAATAGGATGAAGTGTAACCTTATGGGTCAGGAAATGCCCACAATGAAATATTGTATATAGCATAGGAAGAAATTAGTTTGAAAGGAGATTATACATGCCTACTGATTAATTCATATTAATCCAATCTTCATTAGATGATCGTCCAGTCTTTTCTTAAACGTATCAATAGAATTACTGTCGACCACCTCCCTTGGTAAACTATTCCACTCTTTAACCACATTGTATGTGAAGAAATTTTGTGTCACATCTAAGGATGCCTTTTTTCTAATTAATTTATTCCATTACCTCGGGTTGGAGCATTGTTATTAATCATGAACAGTGCACTGATATCTACTCTGTCAAATCCTTTAAGTATCTTAAAACACTGGATAAGTTGGCCTCGCATAATATGTTTTTTTTCAGAGATGGAATTAGTTTAGTTGCTCTACGCAACTAAGAGAGAGAGAGAGAGTGTATGTATGTGTATTTCTGTGTGTGTGTGTGTGAGTGAGTGTCTCACGAATTAGTTAGTTTATCTTATTTTAACTGTCTTCGTGGTGCGATGTATAAGGTGTTGATTTTCGGTGTGAGCATCCCGGGTTCGAATCCACGGACTGCCACATGTGTTTGTAAATTTCATTAATCGATTTTAGGAGTATGGTTGGTTGTTGGAAGGAACATAATAATTGATGCTTCATTCCTTAACTGATTAGACTTTAGAATGTATATTTTGCCTGTTTATATGGCTAGCCCAAAATGTATTCTATGATCATGGGTGAGTTAATAAGTTTTGCCTGATAAGATAGTTAACCTAGAACCTAACTTGTCTAAAAATATAGCTAATCTTAATTATGTGTTTTTATCATTATTTGTTTATTTATTTAGTTATGAATGTAAGAATGTATGTATTTACTGATTGCTGGTATTTATTCAGTATGTATCTATTTATGTATTACTGGTATTTATTATGTATTTATGTGTGAACATAAGTATTTATGTATGTACTGTATGTATATATGCATTTATTAATTAATGTATTATTTTTGCATTTATTCGTGTCTGCATTTATATATTTATTTAGGCCTATCTATTTCTGTATTAATGTATATATTTTTGGTTCCCGGACATCTCAACCAGTAGCCTAGACCATTTCAACCAGTTGCTCTCAACCAGTGCCAAATCAACCAAGACCAACCAAACCAGTGCCAAAATATAGTACTAACCTAACCTAACCGTATTGGTTGATTTGGTACTGGTTGAAATGGTCTACTGATTGAGTTGTCCGGTCACCATATGTGTTCTGTATTTCTGAAATTCTGTGTTTATTTATTTGTGTATATATTTTCAGTACATGGGTATGTGGTATCAACAAGACAAGATGCAGGCGTCTTGGGAGGCGCCGGGCAGGTGCTGGAAGACCCTCTACTCCAGGGACCGCAAAAACGGACAGTTCAAGATGCGAATGATATTTAAGTCGACCATGTGAGTGCGCTCGTTTTCTTTAACCCCTTCTGTAGCGGTGACGTTCTTTTCATTAGATTCTGGTAACTATTAGATGATTGTATTAAGCTTAGGAAGGACGTTTACCTTTTAAAAGGCTACAGACTATCTCAATTAGTCCTTTTAGCTACCATATATCCCTCCTAAGTTTCAAGAAAAAGACGGCACCGGGCCGCCGACACAGAAGTGATTAAGGGGAGATGGTTGGATTTTCTGGCCCCCCTCCTCCCTCATGTTTATATATAATGTTTATTTTATTTTTAAACTTAGACTACAGTAGATCTGGACTTGACACGAAAATGGAACTTTGCCGTAAGGGACCCAAAATCGGAAAACGAACCCCCAATCCAGATCTACTGTAGTCTATGGTATATATTATGTGGTTTGTTTTTTATGTTATTTTACGTTCATTTATTATACATTCATTATGTTTTGTTACGGTTTTCAGAACTGGTCGCATTGAGGAGTACGATTCCCAGCTAACTCTCCAAGGGCCCGCCAAACCTTCCCTCATTAAGTACTCCATACCCCTCACCTGTAAGTACCCCCATACCTATATAGTACTCCATACCCCTCACCTGTAAGTACCCCCATACCTACCTGTCTGTCTGTGTGGAGGGGGGTTGATATTAAGTACTCCATACCCCTCACCTGTAAGTACCCCCATACCTACCTGTCTGTCTGTGTGGAGGGGGGTTGATATTAAGTACTCCATACCCCTCACCTGTAAGTACCCCCATACCTATATACCTACCTGTCTGTCTGTGTGGAGGGGGGTTGATATTAAGGGGGGAGGGGCGTATTTATTTCCTCATTTAAGTTTCCTTTTATGATTTTCTTAATTTCCTCCCTAGACCTCCATCAAGCTTAATATAACAACCCCTAGCCCCCTCTCAAGATATATTTGTACATTTTTCGGTAGAAAAATTTCCCGGCCAGAGCCGGTTCCTCTTAAATCACAGGCTCGCTATCGCTCACCAGGACAAAAATTGATAGCTAAATGCAGCGAAAGGTCATGATATTGGTAAGGAAAAGGGGTGAACATTTTAAAATCTAAAAAATAATGCAGTTGCCCGTGTATCAAGATGGTGTGTTTCTCGTTCACCACAGGCTCCCAAGGTATGAAAGGTGGAGGTGAGTACTTTGGTAAATCATAACCTAACCTATGTATATGTATGTATATATGTATATACTCAGGCACATACCCCATAGCTGGGGATGGCCGATTCGAGACAGAGCCCGAACAGGGACAATACAACACAACATAAAAAAATAAAAAAAATTCACGCACATCTAGATCATCCACGAGAAGACCCAGAGACCTAGGCTCACTAGGGGCCTCCAGCACTCCCTCAGTCCCAGATCTCCTTGAGAGGTTGTGGTCTCAACAGGCAGACACGCAGCAAAGCCCTACCACCACAACGCCCTCCCACCTCACTTCCAGGCATGACCCTTCACAACATTGAGCCCGGGCTAGGCACCTGACGGACTTTTATCTATTCCAACCTAATGTACTTGTATTTATTTACCCTTTCATACACTGGGGGTTGCCGTTTAGTATTCAGAAATAAAGTTATCTTGATCTCATAATATACCTTTCCAAAGTTAGTTTTCTGCCCATAGCTCGCTCAAAGACAACTGCAGAGATTGAAGTAACTAAACTAAAGGTTACTAAACACCCCTGATGGTCACAACATCGTTTAAGTATTCCAGAAATTGCACAAATCACGTCTTTGTGCGCGAAAGGGTTTATATGATTATTAATTAATTTATTTTCTGTGAAACTTTAGCCATAGGTTTAGTCTCTTAGTTTTATACTTGTATTTACAAATGTGTAAGCACATACTGTATATATTTGCTTACTCATAAATTTGTTGCAGTTATGGAGGACGAGTTCCAAGTTCTGGCCACCGACTATGAGAGCTTCTCCCTGGAATACAAGTGTGACCCCAATGGCATCCTGGAAAAGACTGGTCAGTATGAATATGGAGAAAAACACCATTTGAGGAGAAGCACTTTATCCACAACTTTTTGAAAATGGCGTCTTGAAGTCCATTGTCAATAGAGTGCTCCTCCTCATATGGTACTTTATCCATTCTGTTAACTTTTTTTAATGACATAGTATAAGTAACACCCCGTTCTTAACATTAATCATCAATTACAAACCCCAATGTACTTGAATAAACTAATGCAATCATATGGTCCTCCCGGGATTCGAACTCAGGACACCACACCCAGAACATAAGCATCTAAACCATTACACCACCAACACAGTTTCAGACCACTGAGTTTCAGAACAAAACTCTCATAGGGCTGGCCCGAAGGATTTGGGCAAGATGAGACCAGAGACTGTTAGGGATGACAAAACAGGAACTGAGAAAGGATAAATCAGGCTAAGATGTAAGAGTAGAAAAACACAGATTTGATGAATGACTGAACAGGACGTAAGAAAGCGTAAAATAGGATAGACGGAGAAGGCGGACATAATTAGTGGGTGTGGTAGTACGTCCTATCGTGTTTCACATGATCGCACCCAGTTGGGGGACTCCTCAACAACGTATACAGACTAACACACACAACAATAGCACTCCAACAGCTTCCTCTCTCTCCAACACCCTTTCTCCCCTCTCAACTCTCTTCTGGAAGTAGATACGAGGTGCTGTTGTAAAGTCTTAACCTTCAATACCCTCACCTGACCTTCACCTCACCCCATCCTTTACAATCAGAGAACATCCCCAAATATATTGACTCCTTACAATCCACAGAATCCATCTGGCTACTGTCGCGCGAGAAGAACCCCTCCCCCCTGGCCCTACAGAAGGCCTACACCATCATGCACCACTTGGGCGTAGACATCCGGAAGTTGGAGCGCGTGGACCAGACCTGCGGGGGTATCGAGTTGGGCCCTGCGGCGGGTCCCGTGCCCTTGCCCGGGGCCTATGACTACTACTACCCTGCCGATGAGCCCGACCCATCCCAGAATGACGCGAGTAGGAGGCAAGAGGTGAGTGTTTTCGAAGGTAAATTTAAAGAAAGGTTGTAGATAGCGAGAAAATATTAATATAATTATCACCTCCAAGGATTACGACTGCTCAATGATCCCTGGCAAGAGGTTAGTGTTTTCTGAAGGTTAATTAATAGAAGGGTTGTTGATAGCAAGAAAAAGTTAATATAATCATCACCTCCAAGAATTCCGACTGCTTCTCCGTCATTGATCCCTATGAATGCGTCGCCCTTCGTTGTGTGTATAGTATGTGAGGGTGCAAGTGGAATATTGTTGGTCAGTAATAAGAATGAACTAACAATCACTAGCCTCCCAGAATTATGCCTTTTAGAGCACCAAAGATCTGAACCTGTAACAGAATGGCATTTAGATTATGCCAGAGGAGAGGGGGCTCTCTAAATCAAATTAAATTATCTGCATGTAGCATAAACTAAATAGTAAGCCATTCATTTTCCCAGATTTTTATATATTATGCCATCAATGATCAAATTCCACACCAGACTGGCAGTATAGTCTATTCATTATAATTCTCCCTACCAGAAATTCTTGGAGTTGCCACTCCAGACACGTTGTTTTGTATAGTAAGCGACCTGAGCCCTTTAAATGGCGATATCCCGCAGTTCTTCACCCTCTCTCTCCATCAATCATTCTTAATTATAAGCTATATATCGTACTTTCTATAGCTGACACATTACCCCCACAACTACCATACTACATAAGCACTTAGTGTAGCCATCTAGCATATAGTAAAAACATGCAGAATCGTAAGATATCGTGATAAACTTTGCATAGTGTAGGTGTTGAGTATTGTTTATGTCGACAGACGTAACTCTGGCGTTACTTCGGAAGCGTCCACCAGAGGTCTCTGGTGAATTCCTGGTAGGGAGAATTAGGCCAACAAATCTTGACCACTAACCTTTATAACTCAACAACGACTGGAGTAATCGAGCTAATATTTCTACCATTTGGGAAGGGTCAGCCAGGGAATAGGTGTGGACATTTACAGCCCATTTGCTCCAGCCCTTTTTTGAGTTACAGAGGTTAGGGGATCACGATTTTTGGCCTACTTGTAATGGATGGACTATAGTAGGAGGCAAGATAGTTGTGTACTTGTATTATCTAGCTACAGTATAATAAACAATATATACATTTTATTTTGCTCTCACTTCGGCTTTGCTGATCTTAGCCTTTACTTACTTACCTATCAATCTACTGTACTAATATTGTAATGCCCGAAAGGTCTATGTTGTTCGAGTATCTGTATAGCTGTCTAGTGTCTACTCCCATTATCTCTTTCACCCTCTCCTCTTAACAGAACCCCAACTACTACTACTACGAAGACTACTCCCTGGACGACTACCAACCGGGCGAAGGTAGTCGGATAGTCGCCGCCTCGAACCCGAAGAAGCCGCAGATTGTCATGGCCCAACCGACATACTCCGCGGCCCAGTCCTCGTACTCCGCAGCCCAGTCCTCGCACTCCGCAGCCCAGTCCTCGCCGCACTCCGCAGCTCAGTCCTCCTCGCCTTCCAACCACTTCTCGGTCTCCTACCCCCCTCGCTCCACGGACACGAATATCCGCCGGAGGACTCAGCCAATTCGGTAAAGCAAGAATTTAATTATATGCATTTTGTGTTTAACCCCTTCATTTCTCGGTCTCCTACCCTCCTCGCTCTACGGACGTTAATATCCTCCGTAGGACTCCGCCAATTCGGTAAAACAAGAGTATTTATTTAAACATCGTTCTTAACACCAATAACCCCCTAATGAAATTAATGAAAGCATGTGACCCTCCCAGGATTCGAACCTAGGATACCTCATACAGAACTTACACGCTCTAAACATTACACCATCAAGATAGTGCGGGCATTGGCCTCGGGGTGCAAGCCCATTAGCTGATGATACCCTTCCCTGCTGCCCTCTTAGAGACAGATCTCATCTCACCCTGGCCCAATCATCTGAATGGTTTCGATCTACCAAACTCGAGACTGCTCGGCCAGACAGTCTGTGGAACTACAAAACAACACTAAAATATACATAAAGCAAGTATAGTCGAGGTCAGGAATTTCTGGACAAATTTTCAAGCTGTAATTAAGATACACCGGCGAACTTTTAGGGGGAAACTGCTTTAGCATATCTCTGGCACATCCTACTCAGAAGACACACACGCGTCATCGTCAAGTTCCCAACGATTACCCTATATTTTTTAACAGATGGAGAATAAGGTAGATAGACAACTAAGGTATATATTTCTAACACAACATTTTCCACTCCTAATCAGAAGAGGCCCCAATATGCTTCGTCTTCAAGTTCCCAATGACGACTGCATTACACTATGTTTTTAATAGATAGAGAATGTAAAGTTAGATATAAATAAGTAACACCCCGTTCTTAACATTAATCATCAATTACAAACCTCAATATACTCCCAGATAGACAAATGCACAGATAATTATACTAAATAGGGTTATATTTATCTAACACAACATTTTCTACCCCTAATCAGAAGAGGCCCCAACACACGTCATCGACAGGGTCCCAACGACGACCGCATCACCCTGGGTCAGTCTCTGGCCACCCGACTCTGGCACGTCCTCCACACGCCCATCACCAAGTGAACGCAAACAGCACCAGTGGTTTAGAATGCGTATTAATCTGAATGTGTAGAATTAAGAGAGTATCTCCCCTGAATGTGTAGAATTAATAGTATCTCTCCTTATAATGTAGCCTAGAAGTGACTCTGGAACATCCTCCACACACCCATCACCCAGTGAACGCGAATGAGACGAGTGGTTTAGAATGCGTATTACTCTCAATGTGTAGAATTAAACAAGTATTATATGTAGCCTAGAAGTGAATACATAACTCTCCAAATGTATTCTTGTAAAATTAAACAAGTATCTCTCCTTATATGTAGCCTAGAACCGAATACATAGTTTCTTCAAATGTTGTCGTGAATGTGTAAATTAACTAGTATCTCTCCTAATATGTAGACCTAGAAGTGAATACAGTACATAGTTTTCATTATGTGTTTGTAAAGAATGTATACCTCTCTTAACGTGTGGTAGAGAACGTGTATTGCATATATTGAGATGAATGTACAATGAGGAACATTATTCTCTAAACAAGTAGCTCTCCAACCTGTAGAAAGGATTGTCTCTCCAAACTTGGGAAAATGAATACATATCTCAAATATTTAGACAATGCATCCCTCCAAACATGTAGAAGTGCATATGTAGATACAAAATCGTGTTGGAGTGAACATGTAACCATATATACATATTTAAGGGGACAGTGGTTATTTTGTTGGGTCTATTTAGTTATATATTCATATATTTTTTAGTTTCTTCGCTAGACCTTCTTCAAGCTTAAAAACACACTTCCTAGATCCTCCCTTCAAGATATATTTGTACATTTTTCGATAGAAAAATGTCTCGGGCCGAAGGCCGGTTTCTCTTAAAATTACAGGATCGCTATCGCTCGCCAGGGAAAAAACGACACCAATATTACAAGAAAGGTCTTGATATTGATATAGAATGGGACGAAAAGTTTTAAAATCGACTAACTAATGAGGCTAACGTCTTAAAATTTGAAAAGTAATGGGACTAAAGATGAGGAAGAAGGGGAACCGGAAAGACGACCCACCTCCCCTAAAGAGAATATGTATCTCTTCACAAGTTTGTTATTATCTCATCTTCGTTTATAATACATATATTTATAAATATATGTTATTAACCCCTTGAAGCTCTGACGCGTTTTAGCAGTTTATTTTGGCTATCATTAGACGATTTTATACAGCGTAGGAAGTATCTGTGGGTATTAAAAGGGTAAATACTATCTCAATCAACCCTTTGACTACACCCAATACGCCCCAAATAAACTTAGCCTCCTATGCAGATGACATAACACTCACATGCACACACCATGACCCAAAAAGAGCAACAGATCTCCTTCAACCCTATCTCAACACACTACATGGCTGGTGCACTACAAACAGACTTAATCTAGCCCCAGCCAAATCCACCGCAACCCTGCTCACAAGTTGGACAGGAGAACACGAATACATCCCTAAACTCACCATAAACAACACACCCCTAACACACACACACACACCCAAAATCCTAGGAGTAACATATGATACTCATATGACATTCAAACAGCACACCACAAACATTAAAAAGAAACTGACACCCAGACTTAACGCCCTCAGGTCACTTGCTTACACAAAATTTGGACACAACAAAGAAACTACCACCACAGTATATAAACAATACATAAGATCATTGATGGAATATGGAAGCCCAGCCTGGGCTTCTAACCTAGCTGAAACACATCATAAGACCTTACAGACTATTCAAAACAAAGCCCTGAAGATCATTACAGGCTGCACAGCTACTGCACCCACAGATCACCTACATCAAGAAACCAAAATCCTCAAAGTCAAAGACCATCTGGACATGAGAGGCACTCAATTCCTGGCAGCAGCCTCCACGAACCAAGACCACCCACTAAACTACATGGCAACACACCCACAGACACCAAGAAATATCAAACAACACCCAGCACACGGTATCACACACAATTATTGTCCTCTCTCCCTCCCTGCCCACCCCGAACCAACTTCCAGAAGCACATCCATACTCATATCTCTCACCGATCCATCCACTCACTCACAGACAACACGCAGCTGCATGCACGACCTCCCGAAATCCATCCTTCCGAATCCTCCCTTCCTCGCGAGGACAGAGTCCACCTGGCCAGGCTGAGATGCGGACACCATCCAGCTCTCCTGAGCTATCAGAAGAGACTGGATGACTCCGTTGTCGACGCCTGCCCGGGATGTAACACAGCACCCCATACGGTACCATTAAACACATCATAGAAGACTGCATTTCACACAACCACTTACGCCAACAACACAATCTACACTCAATGAGAGCTCTGTGGGAAAGCCCGATCGTGGCCATGGCCTTCCTCAGGGACTCGGGGCTGTTCGGCCAGGCAGCTTAGGGAACAACAACAACAACAACCCTTTGACTTCCATATACCGTTACAAATCGGAATAAAATCGTCTAATAGTGGCCAGAAAACAGAACAGAAACTCGTATTGGAGCTTGAAAGGGTTAAGTATCATACACCCACCGCTATATGTTGATTAATGATTAATTATTAAGGGGGTAGTGGCTGTTATGGGGGTAGTGGCTATTATTATGGGGGTAGTGGCTGTTATTATGGGGGTAGTGGCTGTTATTATGGGGGTAGTGGCTGTTATGGGGGTAGTGGCTGTTATGGGGGTAGTGGCTATTATTATGGGGGTAGTGGCTATTATTATGGGGGTAGGGGTATATTTATGGTCTATTTATTTCTTTATTTATTTACCATTTAGTTTCCTCGCTAGACCTCCATCAAGCTTTAAAAAAAAAACCTACACCCCCTAGATCCCCCTTCAAGATGAATTTGTAAAAAAAATCGGTAGAAAAATGTCACATCAAAATAGTTTCAACGTGTCAATTAATCTATAAATATAAAAAGTTGACAGCAGACTTCGGATTTAATGTCCATACTTTCCAACATTTGGATTTACCGTACTCGTTTGGTTAGTTTCAAGCCCCTTTCAGCAGCAGCTTGCTTTAAGAAGTCTAGTGATGCCTATATGACTGAAATAATGCTAGTATGATACCCATTGATGTTACAGGAGAAACTAATAAAATTGCCTTTCCTATTATTATAAGATATATACTGTATACAGAATATACAGTATATACCGTATATATATTTGTTTTCATGTGGAAAGCCATTTGTGGACAAAGTATGGAAGTGCATTTACGATACACTGGCGTATTATTTTGACAAACTATTTGAGCCACACATAATAAATGACTGTGATTCACTATACTGCAGTCTGTTCACTCTAGGTTGGGTAGAAATCCTAACCCCTAACCTATCATAACTCAAAAGGACTAGAGTTATCGAGCTAATATTTCTACTAGATAGGAAGACTTGGCTAGGGAATATGTGTGGAAATTGACAGTTCATTTGCTCTAGCCCTATTTTGAGTTACAGAGGTTAGAGGTTACGATTTCTGCCCAACCTAGAATGAACGGACTATAATTAATGCTCACCGTCTGCTTTATACCATTCGAGATTTACAAGAATTCCTGACCAACTCTGGTACCGTCTGGGTAATGACGTAGTAATAGGGATTGAATGCCCCCCCTCCCCCCTCCCCCCGACCCCTATTTATCACACGAACTACCATCATCAAATGTGCTCTCCAACCATTGATTTTGCATGTGCATTATGTTTTTGTTGTAGTTTAGTAATTGTTTGTTTGTTTTTATTTGTTTATGTTATGGCCCGCTGGATGGGTCACTATTTATTTATTTATTAAAGGTTAACCACTTTTGTACCGGCGTTTTTTTTTTTTTTTTTTTTTTTTTTTTTTTTCTTTTTTTTTTGGGCTCTATTTTGAGGATTTTGTGCTGTTTAAGAAGGATCTGTGGGAGTAAAAAGTGTTGTTGTTGTTGTTGTTGTTGTTCCCCAAGCTGCCTGGCCGAACAGCCCCAAGGCCCCGAGCAAGGCCAAGGCCATAACCGAGCGCCCCCACAGAACCCTCCCTGCCGACCACAATAAAGCCCAGGTGACCGAAGCCACTCCATGGCGGGGAGCTGAGGAGGGTGCGGAAACGCCCGGGAAACCAAAGCCCCACCCAAGGCCCTGTGCCCCTCAGCAATTATGAAGAGAAAGTTGAGGGGCAAAGTAAAAAGGGTTAAGTGAGATAGTTCGAAGCCTTATCATTCCTAGAGATCCTTCCTAAACTGAATAAAGTTGATTACTATAGGGGTTACTGTAGGCACGAGGACCTAATTTTAGTCTTACTTTAGTTACCTTTAGATGATTTTTCTTTTTTTTTTTTTTTTTTTTTTACCTCTACCTCTAGGACTACTGTAGGACTCAAACTATTTATATATTTATTTTAGCCTAAGATACTTGAGGGGTAGTGCTTGGTTTTTTGGTCTATATATTTATGTATTTATTTATTTTTGAGTTTCCTCGCTAGACCTCCATCAAGCTTAGAAAAACACTCCCTAGACCCACATGCAAGATAAATTTGTATTTTTTTCGGTAGAAAAGTGTTCCGGGCGAAGGCCGGTTCCTTTTAAAATAGAGGCTCGCTATAGCTCACCAGGAAAAATCTACACCTAAAGGGCACGAAAGGTCTTAATATATATATAAAAGAATGAAACGAAAGGTCTCAAAATTGCCAAACTAACGGAACGAACGTCTTAAAACCTCAAAACTAATATGCCAAACATGAGGGAGAAGGGGGTCCAGAAAAAACCGAGTACTACCCCCCTTTAACCCTTTCATTACGGTGGCGTCAATTTTCGCCTTATTCTGGTTACCATTAGATGATTTTGTATATATGTATTTTTTCGTACCTTTAGGACTCAAACTATTTATACATTGTTTATATATTTATTTAGTCAGTGGGTTAATTTTTGTCCATGCCCACAGATCCTTCCTAAGCTGTATGGAATTTTGCTTAGGTTAGGAAGGGTATATGGAAGTCAGAGGGTGAATTGAAATAGGCTTTACCCTTTTCACTCCCACAGATCCTTCCTAAGCTGTATAAAATCGTCTAATGATAGCCAGAATAAACTGTCAAAAGTTGTCCAAATCTGCAAAGGGTTAAATCCAGCTAGACTCCGAGATAGAGGCGAGTAGTGTTAATAGTACATTGAGGTAGTGGAATAAAAACTATCTTTAATATATTCTGTTTTACTTGGTCCTGGTGAGAGAGAGAGAGAGAGAGAGAGAACTAGTAGAGCATCAATCGGGTGGAATAAACACGATTTTAACACTCAACGAGCGGCTATGTTAATAACTTCTACTATCTGCCAAGCGGGCATATTTACCCTAAATGAGCTTCATTCCATGCTTTTTTTTCATGCATAAAGAAGAGCCAGAGCGTAATACAATTATGTATCCGTGAAAGGGCGTTAATTGAGCTTTCATATGACACCTGAACCATCCTTCTACGATCACGGGTTGTCTTGCAACGATCGTGCAACACAAAGGAAAAATCCCTAAAATACGGTAATTTCCTTACATATTTCCCTGTCTAGGGAGGCAGTGGGTGTGGATGTGTGTGGGAGTGGGGCCAGTCGCGTTGCGGGAGCCATGCCGAACGGTCAGAGCCAACCTACGCTCCTCCCACCGCTCGGACTCTCTCTCAGAGCCAATTATGTGCTCAACATCGCATACGACTTAAGGCGGTCCCCGCTCATTAGGTCTGGGTTCTCTTGACCGCCTTAAGGAGAACGTCCGGTTTGACTCGGAAAAGTGCTCAAAACGGCAATATTGCGCAACCTGATATATGGCATCATCACCCATCCCTCTGTCTTCAGTTAAAATCCTGAGGCAATATTCCGTCTGGAAGCATATTATTTCTGGGCTAGTTTCAAACTTTCGCGGGTCGCGGGTCGCGCGCAGACGCGTAGAAAATGCATTATGGTTTCGGATCTGCAAAAAAAAAAATACGAAAACCATGAAGTTTTGGTGAAAATATGACGTTCGTAGATATTTTCCCTAGCAGTATCTGCTTTCTCTATCCTGGTAACCCCGAGGGTGTGGTGGTGGTGGTGGAGAAAGAACAGTGTGCTGCTTGCCGCGTGACAGGTAGGGTGCGGCTGGCTGGCTGGTTAGCCACCGCTCTCCCGCCTTAGTACCTCACGTAAGAAAGTTCACGTCGTCGGCATTATTCTGACGTAACCAAACATGCTACAACAATGATTCGGGTGTCATTGGAAAGGGCATGAAATTCTCTACAACTCTACGTTGCCCTTTTTTTTATTTATTTCCCATTTCGACACACCACCCCGAGACATTTGTCACCTAATTTGTACCTAATTTTAAATGCCCTCATTCTACAATTAGATACAAAATGGAAAAAGTAAACACGACAATTGAAACTACACCTATTGTTAGTACCCCCAATGCATTGAAACAATCAAGCAACAACATTTAAATGAGATTTTGATTTTAAACAAAGTCATAAATTTACACCCTAATTCTCACCTAACTCAACAAATAATTGTCCTAGAGAATTAAAATTTTGGAAATTTCTTAGTTTTTACGTCCCCTATACGTGTACCAAATATTATGAAATACAGACAAAATCCACTGACACGTTTTCTAGAGTAAAACCGGACGCTCCCCTTAAGTCGGTCCCCGCCAAAGAGGGGTTAATATATTCGGTTTCACTTGGTTCTTGGATGAAATATAAAACAGAGCAACAAAGATTAATCAATAATTTATCGGTTATATATTTATCCCTCCCCCCCCCCCCCCCTATTGATTTTACAAAGAAATACTGCATTTAATATTTTACAGATACTTTTACACATATGATGTTCAGTTGAAATTGTATCTAGTGTGCCACATTTTCGCATTTTCCTCAAGGTACTATAGTCTGTCCACTTTCAGCTGAGGATAAATTGTCACGTCCTTATCATGGCTACTCCGCTATTACTGAGATTTTGTTCGGATGGGGCTCAGTGGGTTAATCTAGATATTTTGTGTCGTAAGGAACCTGAGGGGCATTTTTGGAGACCACAAGGGTAATGTTTAGCGCCTGTTTCTCGTAGTCCTTCTCCAACTCCATCAAGGCGGCTTTGCAGTTCTCCGTTGGTTGGTGAGTTGTAATGGTAATCCCCGTCCCCGTCTGGAAAAACAGAACCCCATTAGTTTTTTCTGGTGAGCGATAGCAAACCTGCAATTTAGGAGGAACTCTCCTTCGGTGTTGTGACTATCTCTATGCTATAGATAAAGTAACACCGCCGTTCTTAACATTAATCATCCATTACAAACCCCAATGTACTTGAATACACTAATGAAAGCATATGGTCCTCCCGGGATTCCAACTAGGGACACCACACCCATAATTTAAGCATCTAAATCATTGCACCACCAACACAGTTAAAATATATATTATCGCTACCCTTGGACCTTATATGCCTTTTGCATACCCGGTACCCTTTATACGCCCCTTAGTCTTCGAAGAACATGTCATGGTATAATCCTGTGTAGCGGGTAGACCTGTACATATATCTCAATAATTTGGTAATGTTACAATATATGTTTACATTTTACATTCATAAATAGTCCACTAATATAATAGGTTAGGTTAGGTTAGGTTTTGGTTAGGTTATGTTAATTTGTTCAATATTTCTTAGTAAATAGGCATCTGAAAAACAGTTCATCCCGCTACACAGGATCTTACCTATGTCATTACCCACCTTTCCAGAAGAGCCTAAAGGCCCCTAAGTAAAGGCCACCAAAGGAGTTCCTTATGGTCCTCTCCAGGTTGGTGTAGGTCTCGGCTTTGGATATGGAGAACTTCCTCACCTCCCCTCCCTTCCTCACCTTCACCACACACATGTTATGGAACTCAGCAGCCATAGTAGGGTTTGGGATGATACTGGAACAAATAAGAATGCACTAGAAGAAGATATTTAACCTTCAAACGGCGAACCTATGTTATTTGAAAGTGCCCGGCAGGCGAGGGTATTTTGATACATTCCCGACTAAAATCGTCATTATCCGATAAATATCATTATTACTTATTCATATGCGCCTATTTTACGCTTAATATGAAGATATTTTCATGTAACAGCAATAAAACAAGTGGGAATAGTATTTGGGAGGTGAAAAAGACGAAATATTGCTGACCGGTTCATTCATGAGAGCAGAGCCGGCGCAGCACACACCCTCTCTCTCTCCACTTATCGATCAACAATGACGCCTTGTAAGTGAGTCCTCTCTCTTGCCACGATCTCTATATGCCTCCATTTTCGAGCTTGAAACCGGGTGGGGGATATTGGCGCGAAAAAAAAACCGATAAAAAAGAGAATAAGAGGACAAATAGGTGATAATTGAAAGGGGGGGGGGGGGGGGTTGGACACATGTGGAGGATTGATAGAAGGTATGGTTGGGAATTATCTCACTTAATCACATATTCCTTTGTTCTGAGTAACACTGAGGTCTTTTAAAAGGCTTTTTTAGGCCTTGGATCTAAAGAGTCCCATCACCTTCGCCCAGTAAAACCTCTTAAGAGTCTCGGTGCCATTCCCTGGTTAACCTTTTATGGAAAAAGCAAAGCTTGTGTTGAATTACAGTGAAATTATAATGTGAACTTTGGCAATGACTCACTGAAGGTGATAGACAAGTTTTCTACTTGGAAATACCATTCCAGCGGGGGGTGGGGCTAAGGCTGCCACTATCACCAGAATTAGATGTGGCTGAGGAAAGTTCAGGGAACTGCTGCCAGTTCTGACCATGAGAAGACTCCCACTCCCCTTGAAGGAAAAGGTATATGTTTCGTGTATCAGAAACGCAATGAATTCAGACCATGGCATGTGGCATGTCAAAGCATACACAAAACGCATAAATTCAGAAACGTGGCCTGTCAAAGCGGATAATATCAACAGAATGGAACGTAATGAGACGAGAATGTTGAGATGGATGTGTGGGAACAAATTGAAAGATAGTGAAGAGTTGAAGAGATGATTAGGAATCAAGAATATTAGTGATGATATGCGCACAAGCAGCGTGGCTGGCTTGGGTATGTAGAGAGGATGGATGAACACAATTTGGCGTTTCCGGATTCAAATGGTTAATAATATAAATGAATAATACACACACCCACAACATTGGCACAGTAGTACGATTATCCCCCGCTGTAAACTTTGCTACT